>JARFYF010000001.1:44439264-44451267 GCA_030265395.1 Rhina ancylostomus
CTGATACCTCACCTTCAGCTAATAAAGACGCAATAGTCTCTGTCAAGGCCCCAGCTATCTCCTTCCTTGCTTCCCATAGCATCCTGGGATCTCATCCAACCTAATCCGTTCCAAAATATACAACACCTCCACTTCCTTAATACTAACCTGCTCCAGACAATCAGCCTACCCTTCCCTGAACTCACTATCTTCCACGTCCTTCTCCTTGGTGAACACAGATGAGAAGTATTTGTTAAAGATAATGGTGTGTAAAAGGGGACATATTTGACATGAGAAGATTTAAAAACTGCTACATAATTATTTATGGTCACTGTGCAAACAGAGCACCTTCTTGGACTTTCACTACCCATAATTAGGAGGATAGATAATGAAAGATTGTCACAACAAGTTAACAGTGATGCAGTGCAATTCGAACAGCAGCTTTAAAATGGTGACATTTAACCATTCACCTGCTTTACACCCCAAGTTAGTGCACTATTTAGTGAATATCATT
This sequence comes from Rhina ancylostomus, assembly GCA_030265395.1. Lineage (NCBI taxonomy): Eukaryota > Metazoa > Chordata > Chondrichthyes > Rhinopristiformes > Rhinidae > Rhina > Rhina ancylostomus. Next base: position 44,439,758 of record JARFYF010000001.1, read on the forward strand.
AGCCTCACCATTATTCCAACATCAAAAATAGGGCCCAATATTATCTAATCTGTCAAAATCTGGAAAAGATTTACAGTTGAGTTTCTCCAGTATTCTGTGTTTTGCTCCAGATTTCCAGCATCACAGTCTCTTATGTCTCCAAGATCTAGAGTAAAACTAGGTATACACCTAGTTTAATGCTACTGCATTATTACAAGTTCACTTTACTCTAAACGAGTCTTCACGTGATTTCTACTTGAAATTTAAAATGATGAATATATTGGATAAATTTTAGAAAAGGCAACTTCGTATGCGCAAATTAAATGAATATTAAATGCTTAGATATCAGGAAGATTCTAACTTTGAGTCTTTGGAACACTTCCTCAAAAGGATGAAGTCTTTGAATATTTTTAAGGCAGAAGTAGATAAATATTTGATAAGCAAAGGGGTGAAAGGTAAATGGGAATTTGGAGTTGAGGTTATAATCAGATTGGTCATAATCTTAATAACCGAAGCAGCAGGCTTGTGGAGACACATTGGCCCATCCCAGCTCCCAATTCATAAATGAACGTAAAGCTTTGTAATAACTTAGTTGTAAGTGCAACGGACGGCACTGCTTGCCAGTTATTGAAGTGAGGCTGATGAATATCCAAGAAAGGGCGATATTATGCCTATAATAAATAGTAAGAAAGTTGACCATTCCAGCTCCTTGACTTTAACATCAATCACCACTAGCCAGAGAGAAAATTCTTGAATAATCACAAAATCTTATAGCACTAGAAAGGCTAATCAGACCACCGTTCTATAACAGGTCTTTGAAAAAGCAATCCAGTTAGGGCCACTTTTCTGCTCTTTCCTTACAACCTTGATATTTCTTCAAGTATTCTCCTGTGAAAATTACCATCAAATCTGCTTTCACTTCAGATGGCTGATTTCAGATTGCAGCAATTCACTGAGTAAAAGAATTCTCCACTGTCAGATAGACAGTTTCAACCAATCTACGCAATCAAATCCTTCTATTAGATCTGCTATTAATTGTCTTTGTATAAAGGAACAAAATCCAAACATCCCTAGACTCTCCACTTTATTGAGGTCCCACATCGATGGCAACATTACACATCTCCTCTGCATTCTTTTCAAGGCCTCGACACCATTCCTAAAAGTAGGGTGTCCAGAACTGGATGCAGCACCAGCAGAGGATTAACTAGTGAACTATAAAGATTTAGTACAACTTCCTTTGCATTTGGGTCAGACTTGAATAGCTGCTCTTTTCCTTTCCATCATTTTTGTATATTCTTAAGATCTTTTCACATCTGCTCAAATCATTCCACTTTTGCCTCATTTCTTGGAGCAATCTCTGCTGCACAAGGCTCTTATTTTAGTTTCATACAACTTTAGGATTAGGCACTTACAAAAAGTCTTCAGGAGTTTTTAAATAACATACACAAGTATGTCACCTAACATATGGTTATTATGGAATGATTTAAATGTATATATTAACATAGAGCAGTAAGGTGTGGCTACCACCAGATGCAAGGTCAGCATTTACAAAATGATGCCTTTGAAGACTTGAGTAAATGACTTCTTTCCTACACCAGCAGTGCTGTTGATAACATTAACCAGTACCATCCTATCCACTTAACATGAACCCATTTATTTCAACATCCTAGTTATTTTGACAAATACAAGTAACAGAATTCTTGCATTTTTTTCCAATATTTATATTAAATCAATGGAGTAGATTCACCATTTTAAGTCTCCAATTACCAATTGTGTTGATTCTCAAAGTCCTTATTGCACTGGGAATAAAAAGGGAGAAGAAACACAAGGAGAGTCCCAATGCAAATATTAATCTAGCTTCTTCTTTTGGGTTTAGTCTGTTTGCTATAGGTTGTCATCTATTTATTAACTCAGGAATTTGTATGGGTCCAACTGTGTTTGAATGATTCTGTAATACAGAGTAAGACTCTGAAATTGAAATCAACCATGCATTAAAAGCAGAAAATGCCTTTTCTGTTATAAGAGCTGAGTTTGCAGTGAGAAATCAAGTTCCAAATGACCATTTAAGTTCTGGAAAAACTGAAACATTGAAGGGAACAGAGATGACAAGACAAATATGAATCTGCTAATTTCATCTCAAATCAACAAACTGATTCGTGGTAACAAAATTAGCAGAGTCTGAACAGGTAGAAAAAAATGGATAGGACTGTCCTATGATTAATGATCAGTACAGGTTTACCTCATGAATACCAAGAGTCTGCCATGGTTCATTTTATAAATAACAACTTTAGGCTGTTCTTATTTTTAAAGTTAATCACTGATTGAAATCATCACCAAGGAACTAAATCTTAGCACAACCTTCCTTTCCCCTGTCATTTATGTTTGCTGATCACAATAATGGGCCCAGATAACAACCATTTTATAAACTGAAGAACTTATTTACGATTTTTTTTAAAGTTTGAAAATTATAGCTTACAGCCTGTTTCCTCACGCTTACTGTCAAAGTTCAAATCGAGCCCAGAATTTTGGCTTAAGGAAAAGGCAGACTGTGTACTCTCAGTCCATCCCAAAGTAATACAGACTGATTAGATAAACTATCACATTAATATTATGAGACCAAGTTGACTCCAGAGACAGCAAAGGTGACTTATTTGTCAAAAACAAATCCACACTGTTACCATGCAGCCACTCTCCAAAGAAGTGCCATTGGGACAGAATAAAGAGATTTAATCTACATCCAATTTCTTACATACCTCAGGTACTCGTTGTAAATCCCACCAAATTTATCAGGATAGTCAACTGGTTTATTAAACAAGATAACGTCAATTTTATGCTACTAAAAGCATACACATTCACTGTTTAGTCCTTGATCGAGACCTTCTATTGATGAGCGACTGAAGCTTTTCCTTTGTGCCTCCAACTCCAAGAGAGCTAATACCATTAATGGTAACAATTATATATAATAAGACAAACTAAGTGAAAGCAAAAACGTTATCTACTAAGATAATGGAAAACTGAAGACAGCAAAACATTTTGGTTAAGTCTTGCTTTCTTGTAGTAATAGGTTAACGTCATTTAATAAGAAACCGAACACCTATGCAATTTTAATACTTGGACATAGCACATCACAGCTGCAAAAGTAAATACAGAATGCCGAGAAGACCACAAACTATTACCTCACCAAATGTCTCAAGGTCAAGCTGTCACACATCTAAAAAAATTGATTTAGTTTCAAACGAGTCCGTTCCTTTAAGCGGTGCTCACGTGAAGGGCAAAAACATTCCAAAGTATCCAATACACCTTCGTTTTTATTCTCCGTAAAGTTTTAATGCCGTTCTTAAATATGCATGGGATGAAATGTGGCTCAGTAGAAGTAAAAGGTGGTGTCCAAGTACAGATTACCATTGGCCTTGAACTGTTATAATTAAGGTAGGAATTTAAAATGTGCGATATGTAGTTTTTTTCCTTTTTTGAAAAAGATGGGTGGAAAGAAAATTGGGGGTGGGGTGGGGCTGGTTTACAATAAAGGGAGTCTTGAGGTGGGGGTGGGCGAGGAATGGAAAGAAATGATTTATTGAATCGTTGCATTCAAGTGGTACGTATGCTAAATTCTTTGGCAGGCCAGTACAGTCTGCCCACTCGAACATTTGAAAGTCAAAATTTACAATCTGTGGAGTCTAAAAGCAGTATTAAACATTAGCTCTGACAAATACAACAAATGGGGAACCGTGTAATGAAATAAATGACCTCTTAGAATGAGTGTCCCTTCTAAGTTAAAGTAATGCACGTTTGCCGAATTTGACTGCAACATCACTTTAACAATAGTCTCTTATTAAGTTATACAATCTACGTAATTAAAGGCTCCGGCAACAACTACTCCTTCCCCAGACCCCGTCGGTTCATTTTGCGGTTCCCACCCCAGCCTGCAGTCCCTTCCTCAAGTCACAAACATTCCTAAACTACCGTAACCGGGTACAAAACAAACTATTTATGTTCTGTGAGGTGCGCCTACATCTGTTGCCGGAGACTTCCGCAGACGCTGCTGAAAAGCCACACCTAGAATAGGTCTGGCAAGAGGCTGAAAGTTCTTGACTGGGTGCAGTACAGTGACAACACTGCCGCTGTCAGATTAACCCCCCTCCCGTTGTTACTGACCGTCAGCTGGCAACTGCGCTGCTCTCCGCTCTTTGCATCACTCTGCGCCCTTGGGCCGATCCTCTGGGCTAGCAGACGGGTCAGACATGTTCTACTAAAACTTGAGCCGTGCAATTTGCCTAAAGTTCTGCCTTGGTGTCAATCCGGGTCTCTTGAGCTGTGTCAGTGATGTAATGTTCGCAGCTGGGTGAGGGGGTGGGTTCGGAACGCGACTTTAAAACTGTGCAACCGAGAGAGGAAAAACGAGAGAGGGCAATTCAAACACCAGCGAAGGGCTGCGCTAAGCAGCGTTTGCGGAGGCGGAGGCGGCGCCTGACCCCCGCTCGGTCTCAGCCTCCCCGGGCCGCGCGCGCAGTGTTCCGCCAGCAGCAGCAGCAGCAGCACGTGTGCGGAGGCGCGAGCCACCCCGGATCGCGGCAACAATGCTCCCGCCACGAGGACACGTCTGTGACGTGTCCACAGACCGCGCGGAATCCCCGGAGCGGCCGCCGCAGGCAGGCAGGCAGGGCACTCGCCCTCTCTCGTCGGAACGGCCCAGTCAGTCCCCTTCTCTCCCTGCAAGCTCTGCAGCTGTCCCCGACGCCCTCTTTCAAAGTACTCAAAACTATACTTCCGAGAGACACCTTTGGAGTCTGCTTCCACCAGCCTTCCGGGCGCCGCGTTTCAAAATTACAACCACCAGCTGAGTCAACATTTTCCTTTTGCAAGTCACTCCTGGTTGTCAGCCCTTCCGCTAGTGGGATCGCAAAAATATTGCAAACTCTGGTCGGAGGTGAAACTCAGCAGTCTTACAGCTTGGAAACTGGCCATTCGATCCAGCATGTCCACACCGACCAGTGGGCAGCTAATCGGTAGAAATCCCATCTTCCAGCACTTGGCCCATAGCCTTTAATGCCTCAGTAATTCAAGTGCTCTTAAATGTTATAAGCGACTCTACTTCCACCACTCTCTCTATTCATTTCAGGTACTCACCACTCCCTGGGTGAAAAACGTCCCCTTCAGATTCCCTCTAAATCTCTTAACCTTTATCCTTATGAATTTGTAGTCCTTAGCCTGAAATTATGGTCCAAAGTATTTGGCTTTGCCTGCCATTAGTGCAAACAGCTGCCAAAGGAACTAATGTGTGTGTGCACAATCTACAATGAAAAATTCTAATATTTACATTTCCCCTGCCATTTTTTTTCATTACAAATTTCCAAAGATCACTTTCTAATGGTTAGTAAACCTGCATTCCTGTCATCACTCCCTCCACTGTAGTGGAGCTGATGCAGAAACATCTCTGACGAGATGGTGCAATTGCAACATGGCAACTTTATGTGGAGCTCCAAATTCTTGAATGAAAATTAAAATAAGCAAATGAGTGACTTTAAAATAGACTGATTGTATTGGCATGTTCAATTAAGGCTGTATACATCCTGCAACAATTACCTAACACAGAGTAATTCAGTCGAATAATTGCTACAAAGAGTCTCCAAGTGACCAGTTGAATTAAAATTGTGTTAATTGGTATTAGTAAAATTAACACCAGTAGCCAAACTGAAATTGCTGACAGTAAGGTTCTAATGATAACAGATCTTATTAGCTGTAATGAAAGTAAAGATTGGGATAAAATAAGCAAAAATCAACAACTGGCACCAAAGGGCAACATGAAGTATATGGCAAATGATTCTTTAAGACCCTCTTCCCCATTAATGCTTTGAAATTTCAAGTTTACAATGATCAAATTACCATTTCTGTACATGATGCATAACATTTTTATGAATATACAATTGTGGAAATCTTCCTCTTGTTAATAATAATTGATTCTAATGTCATTAAAACCATCTTTCTGCAGCCAGGGGTAAATATGCATGTTATAGAACCAGTTTTACAGGCGCCAAATACTTGCAACTGAGGGTAAGTTTTAAAATGATGCCTGAAAAGTGTTCAGTTTGTTACTTGATTGGCCCATGAAAAATTAAAAATCCTTTATTCATTCACTTATCACCTTGTCTGACAGTTTTAATTCACGAGGAAAGCTAATACAATGGCAAAGCAAATTTTAATAAAGTGTGATGTTGTTAAGATTTTTAGAGAAATTTTTTGCAAGCCCTTTAACAATATATTTTCCAGATTTTTGTGATTTATTTCATTTCTGGCAAATTGAAGTTGAACCTAAAATAACTCCATTGCATTTGCAATAAACTGAGATGTGCAACATTTTGTTTTAATACCACACTGAATATTTATTAATAATCTGTAAAACAGACTTAAAATTATTCAATAGAACTACAGTTTTAAATGTTCAACAGTACAATCTTTGGATATAGAAGAAAGGATTAATTTAACTTTGTATATACTGTTTATTTTCCTAATAATTTACATTATCAAACTTAAAGTGACTACCCATCTAATTCCTTAAACATTTCAAAAACTTTTCTGTTCTGTATTAAATAGTAGTTCTACGTTACATGTTTCAGGTATTTTTGTAATAATATTTTGCAATCATTATTGTTTAATAATAAATATGTTTTAATTTGTTAATATTTAATTTTATTTTTTAATATTTAATTTGTTTTTTATTAATTACATTTTTACATATTCAAATACCCTAAGTACATTTCATTCTAAACCAAAGCAAACAATATATTTTGTAAAATGGACTACAATTGCAAGTCTAAATCAATGCATCTTTTCTATGGAAGGATATCCATCCCCTACTTCAGTATTGCATTGATTGTTCACTGTGATGATCTAGCCCTGCTGATTGAGTTCAATGAGACGGCTAGCAAACACACTAACTGTACCAATAATACAAACCAGCATGAAGACACCCAGCAGAATGTGATCAATCACCATTGCAACAAATTTCCATTCCTCTGCAGCCTAGTATTGAAGTATAAAAACAAATAGATGTTATTTTCCATCTATAGCCATATTAAGAATCCTTCTGACTATTTTATGTTCTTTCTTTCCAAATTATCATTTAAATTTTAAAGTTGATTTAGAAAAGAAACATTTGCCTTGAGAATACAATCATTTTCAATAAATAAAATGGGTTACTGATGTATAATTTGTAGCAAATGCAGACAGTGATGACTTTAATTTATAGAACACCTACAACCTTGTAAAATATTCCTTCACAAGAAAAGAAATCAGACAGTATTTGGCTCTGAGCCAGAAAAGATGACACTAATATAGGTAACTAATTAGTAAATTTTGGGGACTGCATTGGAGGATGAGAGGCAGAGACATTTAGAAAGGAAATTCCAAAGGGCTGAAAGGGATCTAAAGAATTACTGCCAATGATGGGGTGAAGAAAAATGGAGAAGTATTGGGGGAAAGCAGGTTTTTTGGGGAGTTATCAGACTGAAGGAAGCTAAAGAGTTAAGGAGAGGAGAGACCATGGTGCAGCACTGGAGTTGTTGGGAGATAGTTTAATAAAAGAATGAGAATTTTTAAATTGACATCTTCAGGTATCCAGAATCAATGAATACCAGAGGTGGTGACTGGGACGTGGTACAAGTTAGGATAACAGTGGTAGAGTTACAGTTTTCTATAGTTTGTAGAAGGTGGAATTTGGGAGACTAGCCAGGACAATATTGGAATAACTGAGTTTGGAAATGAAGACATAGCTGACAGTTCCAGCAATTGATGGGCTAAGACTGAAAGATAGGCAATACTCATGGAGATGGAGGAAGGCAGTTTTGGTGGTGGAGAGGATATGGGGAAGAAGCTCAGCCCAGGCACAAAGAAAAGCTGAGATTGCAAACAGTCTGGGTCAACTTGAAGCAGTCGTGAGGAAGTTGGTCTGAAGAAATGAATTTGTGGCAGGAAACAGATATCTCTTTGATTTTTCCAATATTTAACAGTCAAAGATTTATGTGCATTCAGTGATAGATATTGAAAGCTATGCTCACGGCAAGGTGGTACTGAAGGGGTCAAAAGAAGAGGTAGCTGCAACTAGAACTTAGTACTGTATTGTACAGCGATGGTGCTGAGAAGCATCAGTTAAATCCAAAATAATACGTGTGCAAGGATAGGTCCCCAAGGAACTCTAAAAGTTACAGAATAGGAGCAGAAAGAGAAGCCTTGGAAGGGATTCTGTGACCATGAATCAAAGTCGTGCATGTGTGGTCTTGTTCAGCTGGACAATAGATGAAAGACATTCGAGTAGGATGTTGTCTTCAATTGCCTCATAGGCTCCACACAAGTTGAGAAGGATGCAGAGAACAGTTACAGTGATTTAGGATGTCATTTGTGACTTTGAATAGGGCCATGTCAGTGGTGTGCAAGGACATCCTTAGTATAAAATTTTTGAACCATATCAAGACTGTGCAACCATTATAGATATGAATTAAATATATATTAAGAACACAAAAATCTTACATTGCTTGATTCCTGATCAGACTTCATGTGCTCTGCAATATATTTGACTCCCTCAATAGCACTTTTGACATCTGGGTTTTTAATTAGAGGTGTTTGGAAAATTACACTTCCTGACACTTGCTTTCCAGAAATGTCAGAGATATCAATGTCCTCAGTAAATATCTTCTTCTCTTGCTTCTCCTTTGCTGTTCGTTTCATTGTTGAGAAAAACATAACATTGGGTATCGTATCAATAAAAATCTGTAAAACAAAATGACATAATAAAAATGTATAAATAGTATTTACTGAACAATATATATTGTTACAAACAATTTCTCCACAACAACTTGCATTTATATAGTGTGTTTAACATTGAAAGTATATTCTCCAGTACTCACATTGTTGAGATTAAAAAACAGATACCAAGCCATAAAATGGTATGTTACAAAAAGGAAGAAAATGATTGTTTGAAAAAGTAAGTTTTAAGAAGAACCTTCAAAGGAGGAGGAACGTGATTAGACTGAGGGCCCAGAGAGTGTGGACCTCAGTAACTAAAGGCATCCTGTTGGGGTAAAGGGAGGGGAATATCTGTGCCAGAGCAGCATCAAGCTTGGGAAAAGTTTTTGGCAAAAATTGGTTATAGAGAAAGTGAATAGTTCTGTCATAAAGGGGATTTAAATATAATGAGAATGTTATCTATGAAGTACTGGAGATCCAGCAAAATGTATTTGTTTGTGAGGGCAAGTGTGATACTGGAGCAGGAATTCAGGCAGTTTGAGTTAGCATTAAATTAGTCAAGAATAAATATGCAGCCAGGAAAGCATTGAGCTTGGATGTTAATTAGGTGCTAGTGAGGCTAATTAGAGTAGAATGATAGTTTGGTGGATGTTGTGGTGGTGGAGAAAATATGGAACCTTAATCTCAAGCCAAGTGCAACAATAAGATTGTAAATGGCCTGAGCCAACCTAAGACAGTGGTCAGGGGAGGAGACTGATTATTGGCAAGTGTGCACACCTCTGGTGGAGGTTGAAGGTGATAGTTTTAGTATTCACAGGTCCACACAGAATGTATTCACTCTCATCACAGTCTTCATTTAAATAACAACAGTTATTTCAAACAACAGTTGGAGCTGCACCTCCCTATGCTCTCTGTTACATTTATTACATTACAAAGAAGAGCTAATCATCCAAATGACAGTGAAGTTAACCTTGCTGCCTTAAGCCAGGAGTCCCCACACAGGGCCACAGTGCTGGAACTACAATGTTGAAATGTTTAACAATGAAGTTAGATGATTCTTAGTTGTATTGTCATATTACATTACAAACTCTTGATCCAACTGTTGTTTCTTTGGATGCTTTGTCACAAACTATGTTCATAAATGGTTATCCATGGTTACAGCTGAAATTAGCGATTTTGTCTCGTTTCCTGGTTATAAATGTTACTTCTATCTGGCTTATACTTTGAACATGAAAGATCGCTCACCTTTCGTACCCAATGTGGCATTGTATGTGTACTTGGAGAGCGATGGTGAGTATTAATTACAATGACAGTAATGACAATTGAACTGATGACAAAAATCATTGTAAAAAGCATGTATTTGCCAATCAAAGGCACAGCGCTGGAAGTTGAAGGGATCAACTCAACAATAACTAGAAGGAACACAGTCAGAGACAGCAAAACTGAAATACTCAAAGTCATCTTCTCACCTGCAAGAGAAACAGAAACCAGAGTTGTAAAAAAACATATAAAACAACAACAAGGAGAACCTCTCCCACAGTAAACCTATTTACAGTGAGACTAGGGAGAATTTTTAAATTGATGGAATAAATAGGAGCTAAAATAAGACCAAGAAAACAAATAGTTGCAGAATAAATGAGGGAGGCTGACTATAGATGATGAGCACGAGCAAAAAAAAGTGTAGATTATAAAAGTTGAATAGAAAGTTCATAAGTAAACTTGATATGAAAAGGATTATGAATTACTCTTTGATGGTAGACTGAAAATTAAATTACTTAAGAAAATGGAGAATAAAAGTGAGATACATGGCAGAATGAGAGGGTGAATATGAAGCATGGTGGGAGAGAGTAGGTACAAATCAAGGGAAAGAACAAGGGAGCAGACTTGAGATGGATTGGAGATGGAATGTGTGGCATTTAAGAGTCTAGACATGAAGGTGAGGTACACGAGGGAGCAAAAGAGTTAAGATGAGGACATGAAGGACCATGGAGGTAAAGATGAGATACATAAAATTATACAAGTGAGAGTGAGGTACATGAGAGAGCATGGGAATGAGGCCGAGTTCATGGAAGGATATGGGAATGAAGGGGAGGGGCAATGGTTATAAACTGGAGAAGATGCTGGTGAATGGGAGAAATCAAAACTAATGGCAATGAACAGTTGTGAATGAATCTATTTTACTAAAATGCTGCTGAATTATATAATGTATTGCTTGAAAGTGATCACTAATGGACTGCTGAGGAAAGAGCTGAAGAGAAAGATTTGTCACGCCTATGAAAACCAATTTAGAACACAGAAAATCTCTACAGAAGGGAAGGAGAAAATATAACTAATCAGAAATTGAAACAAATCTCAAACTTGCATTTTACACTTCTGATAGAATGGAATGAGTTTTTCCCTGCGATATCTGCAAAAATGTTGTTAAAAACTTTCACATATTCTTTCTGTACCTGAATCGGTTGGCAAGTAAAATACTAATCCAGTTAAGAAGGAAAAGAGCAGACAAGGAATAATGACATTCACAACAAAATAAAGAGGAATTCGCTGCATGATAAAGTGGTAGGTGATATCCAGGTAGGGAGTCTCAGGACAGCAGGTATAATACACCCAGTGCTTCCATCCACGATAATCTTTCATGACCCATTCTCCACTCTCCATAAAGGTACTCAGATCTGGGCGGTCACTTTCCTGAATAAGAACCAGAACATTGTAATCATGTATTATGTTTAATCAACAACTGAATTTATATTGGGGGGTGGAGGGGGGAATGGGGATGGGACGGGTTGGGAGGA
>JARFYF010000001.1:44451367-44468127 GCA_030265395.1 Rhina ancylostomus
AACAGGTTTGAATTCCAGTACAACAAGTAACCTGTTGCCCTACTCCCATGAATCATACAACTCTGCTTTGGATTGACTTTTGCTACTTGAAACTCATGGGTTCAGTTTGTAGTGAAGTAGTATAAGCCATAAAGTGCCCAGTTTATAGTTACAGCTTATGGTTAATAGTCTATTTCTAAATCAATACAGGAGCATGCTTTGACATGTGATTGTGTCACACTCTTGGTTGTTGGCAGTTAAGAATCTATTGAGTACTTACAGCAGATGTCAACAGAAACTTTTACATTTGCCTAGACTCAAAAACTAATGTAAAGCAGAAAGTACCAAATCTTGAAGCAAAGTTGTAATAATGCAAAGAAAAGTCTTGAAAGCTTTTAAGGAATAGACGTTGGAACAAGTCCATTTCTCCCCTTGAGCCACCATACAGATAGTTTACTTCAGACCTGCTTTCCTGCATTCACCAAGATCCCTTGTTTTCTTTAATATCCAAAAGTTTGTCAAACATTTCCCCCTTCGATGTACTTAGCAATTGTTGCATACTAAATTCCAAAGATTCACTGACCCACTGGGTTAAGAAATATCTTCTCATTTCATCCTTGAATAGTCAACCCCTTATTTTGAGACTATGACCTTGGTTCTATGAGCCTCAACCGGAGGAAACATCATTCTTGCTTCTGCCCTGTCAAGCTTTTGCATATTTTAATGAATATATCTCTCATTTTTCTAGGTTTAAGAAAGCATAGACCCACTCTGCTAAATCTCTTCTCACGTAATAAACCCTCCCATCCCAGGAATCAATTTGGTGAACCTTTGTTTTATTTCCTCTCTTGCAAGCATACTTGTTCTTAGGCAGAAAGAACTGACCTGTACACAGTAATCCAGGTGTGGTCTCACAGGGCCCTTTATAATTTTTGTCGAGTTACATAATTGTTTTCATCATAAAAATAACTTCTGATTTCTTGATTTTTTAAAAATCTACAATGTATTTCAGAAATGTTTCCATCTGTTTTTGACAGTTAATTAATTTTGTATCAATTATGTCGAAGTACTGATAATTAAGTCAAAATATTCTTGGAGCCCTCTGAAGGGAATTTAAAGAGAACAAGAAGTTGCAGTAAAAAGAAAAGGGGCTTAGTTTTCAGTAACCTGGAATATGTGAATCAAAAGAATATCTGTTCCACTGAGCTAAAATGTATCTTGGTGATGTATTTGGACAAATTGGTAAAACTGCTCATGTTAAGATGCTGAGCCTCTCTGATATAGTTCTTCAGTTTTCATTGTTAGCATTTACATGCTTATCAGACGTTGTGTGGGAAATATCCTGAACAGTTTGAAAAGATTTCTGTTTTTTTCATTTTTAGTCAGCTGGGTTGCCAGTAGAGACGATGGAATCAATAGATTTTCAAGTGGTTTGGAGTTCAGTGTGATCTCTGAAATACAGCATGACCATGTCATAAATCTTGACAGTATTGCAGCTTGAGTGTTTCTGTTTTACCACCCAAGTCATTTACCAGAAACTAACAGCTCTAAGAACATGGAAACCCTTACGATAAACCTATTATTGTCCTTGTCCCTTTTATTTGGTTTTCTGATGTCAGTAGGCCACAGGAATTTAGTAGGAGAGCTTATATTTTAAATCCTATATAAAATTACTGATATGTTGAGTGAAAATTGTACTACTAATGAGTTTGATTTTTGACTTGCTTTTGTGTAATTCAGTGGGTCTTGTGCTCTTCCATTTCAGAGGAAGTTGTGGTTAGAAAGTATGTGAATGCTTTCTGTGGAAGCGGTGTTATTTATTGACAAAGAAAATATCCCCTGCTGATAGTTTGACTTATTTATCTTAAGTTTGCTTTGGCCTCTGATCTAACCCTGAGGTATGTATGATCAGCCCACGAGGGAGAGGAGGAGGGGGACGGGAAGGGTGAGGAGAAGGGAGGGAGGAGTGAGCAGCTCCAATCATGAGGTGTCAAGCATCATGACTGGATGGGGCAAGTTCAATGAACTGGATAGTCTTTTCCTGCTACTCATCTTCATTTGTTCATATTTCATCAATCATACTAAATTACGTAGCTGTTATGCTATTTATCCCTTACATATTCATTACTTTCCTTACTTTAGTGCTCATGTTAACTTCTACAATCATTTTTCTATTTTCATGAGTTACATTAAAATGTAGTAAATATAACTGGAAGAAAGATGGATCTGTTTTCTGGCATAAATCCACTTCTCAGACCCTACCTATCCCTTAAGCTCTTGACCACAGATGAGATTATTTTGTTAAAGAACAGTTTCAGCAGGATGCTTTAATTGGCAGTAAATTTCACTCTTGGTTTAGCATAACTAAAATGAAGCAGACAGGAATTCCATGAGATAGCTGCAACCTTTCTGTTATGTTATGTGGCTGGGGATTCATTGTATACAGCTTTGGGGAATACACCGGATATTATAAAAAAAACACATTACTGTGCAGAATGAGATTGGCCTTTATTACCGAGGGAATTAGCAAGTGTTTTGTTATTTAAATAACTATAAAATAATTGTTGACAAATATAGGCTATAACAATTAAAATTGAGATTACTAGATTTATCAAATGCATACATTTTAACTAAAATGTTCAGAAATATAATAAGGTATTAAGTGTAATATATGAGTTAAGCTACATTGTATAAATATGCTTATTTCTAATCCAGAATAATCATTTAACTGTTTATTTTCTTGTCCGTATCAATGGATGGACAAGAAAGCACATGGCTGAGTTATTTAGGGTCAAGATATGTCCAAATACTTTGTATTCAATCTTAAAAGCTACAATATTACCTAAAAAGCTATGGTAGTTCTTGTTAATGAAAATTGTTGAGTTGTAGCTGAGAATAATATTTATAGCACAGAAATGTGACATCATTAATATGCAGAAAAATAGATGGTAGCATCATCAAGGCAGCAATTTTTCTGCATTTTAGGATATAGAATCCTTCTCAGATACTACCTTTTAAGATACAAAATGTAAAATATGAGTAGTAATATACAAGGACTAATATATATCTCCAAGTTAGTTTGGTACAAAATATGAGTATCTTTTCCAAGGAAGCTTGGTATAAAATATAAAATGAGTATCCTTCAGAGGCTTGTCATTTGAATGATGATAAAACATTAAACACCTTTGTTACAAAAATAGAATGCATTTTTATCTTAATTAGTTCTATGGAGAATCCTAAGTATAAGAAAATGAGGAGATGGGTGGGGGTGAGAGAGAGGTGTCAGAAGAGGGGGACAATATGATAGTTAAAATAACGGACTGAATTGCCCTGAACCTGACCTGTTGTGCAGACTTTGCCTGGATTTACTTTTCTCTGGATGCAGGCAGCTGAACGAATGGACCTTCTGCACTTGAAAGGCAGCCTGTGAGGCAGACAATATTCAGAGCAATATGTAGGCCTCAGCTGGTGTACAACTGGAGCCCAAGCCCAGGAATGCCCTGATGGCTTTTAACAGTTTGTCGCTGTCAAAGGCTTTTGAACAGATTTTAAATGTCCTGATAATTAAATACTAATATATAATTAAAAGCATTAAAGTGAGATGAAATATCTCAAGAACTTATCTCTGGTTGCAGAGTGAGTGGCCCCATTCAATGTTCATATGCCAACCAACTGGCCTCTCCCTTCACACATCAGTACCCCCACTGTCAAACTCAATGGTGAGTGCATTGCCAGAGCAGGTCAGATGTGCAGCATCTTCTGTTCAGGACATTTTGCACTTGCATATTTCAATCTGTGCATATGGAAGTTTGAGGTATACTGGACAGGGATGAGATGAATGTTAGTGATTGCCTATTAAATCATTCGATGCAAGTATGAATGAATCAGCTGATTTTCCAAAGCTTGTGTTCTTACAATACAGTTGTGCCACCAGAGGTCCCTCATGAGCTTTGACAGTTTTAGTGTCAGAAAATTACTAATTTTGGTTTCATCTACAACAGGGGTGCCTGAACATTTGTGGTTGAAGAACCATTTTCACTTCCCGTATTTCCATTTGCATGGCATGTTAGTGCTGCAAGTCACTGAGCATGTGTAGTGACATCAAATGGAATACAGTGTACATTTGATGACACTTATACGACTTTCTACCATGAAAAGGAAACCCACAAATGGCAACTGCTTTGAACACGGCAGCAGGTCTTAACAGGAGGGTTGAGCTCTGCTTTGGCAATGGTTAAAAGCTGAGTTTTGCTGGAGAATCTGAGGACCATGACCTTCCAGCTAGGTGGCTTCTTTAACTTTTCTCCGATGTCCTCAAGCAACTGATATGACCTTCCTCCCCTTATCGCCAATTCTTTCATTGAGAAGAACACCCCTCCCCATCATCTAACACTTCTCACTTCCCCTACAGATCCTCTCTCCAATATACCACCATGTCCTGATACATTCAAAACCCATTTGACATCTCAGTCCTTTCCCCTACACCCCAATCTCCACCAGGCTTTGATCCTCTCTTTGACCCACCATTCCCCCTCCCCCCACATTGTCTATGCTCTCTCCGACAACCCTCTCTGGCAGGATATGTCTGCTTTCGATGGGGGTTCCATCAGGTGTGATGCCTTGAGCTTTGTGTGTGTGGAATATTTGAAAGTGGGAGTCATCCATCAGGCCAAACCCAGGGTTGTGATGGCCATTGTTTGAGTGTACCTGATTAAAAGCTTTCACAAGATAGGTACAATTTTTTTTGCAAGTCATCTCCTCTTTCTTGATCACATCCAGATTTGAGACCAGTAAATTCCTCATCCATCAGTTCATAAATGTCCTCCTTTCCTGCTCATTACTAATACTGTTTTCCTTTACTGAGCCAAGAGAAACTACAACAGAGACCATTAGTTCGAGGCATCTAATTGCCTTGCATTAAAACACCATTATCGTGCTCATAACAGTCTTCTCAATGACAGACGATTTCCCAGTTCTTTAAGTTGCGCAATGTGACTGAAAATGTGTAATTTATTTTCTGTAAAGTATTTTCAATGAAACCATCACAAATTGGTAAAACATCTGGAAATATGGGAATATTTAATATTTAGAAATAGGTTTATTGATTATGACATACTGTACTGATCAGAGAACTGATATTTTCATACCAGAAAACTAAATGAAAACACATTACTGGTACAGGATTGGAGCAGCTACAGAAGGGCTAGTGCTTGCTGTGGAATCATAGACTTGTTATAGCACAGAAGGAGCCATTTAGCCCATTGCATCTGTGCTGGCTGCCTGAAAATATTTCCATATGAATTCAAAAAAAGAGTAGATGTGAAGCCTCCCCATCATGATTTCTGTCCCATTGTCTGTGAAAGATAAAGAGATATATAATTTTTCATTCTGTAGGATTTTGTGCGTCTTTGGGCTTAAGCTTAAAACCTATAGATGAAAATTTCTGTTGCATAATGCAACATGTTTATCCACCATGTAATAGAATTTTATCGGAAACAATAACTGAACTCAGGTACTTGACAATGAACTCACACAATTCTGTAAATCATAGTGTGATTCTTCCAGCATGCGACATACATACACATAAAGCTGTTGGGCACAAACAGTGGCATTAATCAATGGATAATAAAATGTCATATATGTGTTAAAATAACTGCACATATGATTTATGATTACTTTATGTGGGACTCAACTGCAGACCCAGGTCTTAACCAGAGAAATTCTTAGAGCCCTTGCCTACCTGAGCTGTTGCAGGGAGATAATTAATTGGATGCAGCAAAGGTTCTTGCAGGATGGATCTTCTTTCTTACAGTAAGTTGCTGTTCTAACATTCACAATCAACACCACCCTCCATCCCCTGCAATCCATTTCCACTCCATTCTAAAACGTTTTCATGGAGCTTGAATATCTGGTATCCAGCAACGTCCAATTGTTGCTGTCAATGTCCAATTAATTATCTCACTGCAACCCACTCCACAACCTTCTAACAGTTCTAAAAAGGTCCACATATCTTCTCTTTGTTCCTCTGAGTGCTGATCTTCTTCTCAGCCCCCTCTCTGATCATCACCCTTGCAACTGTCCACCAATGACCACCTTCCCAATGCCCCCCCAGCAACAATCAATCTTCTCCAGTGACTACATGCATTTTCATCCAAAACCACCATCTTCTCTCATGCATGCTACTCCCAATCATTTCCCCAACCCAACAGTCTCCTCCTCCCTGGTTCACTTCAACCATCTTGCCAACACCTGCCCACCTGAGACCTTGGCTTCACCTGTAGCAAGTTACTCCCTGCAATCAAATCCTCTGTCACAGTGTGAGGTCACTAAGGCAGGACCAATCACATGGATTATGCTAAACAACCATTGCAAAGCCTGAAGTGTCCTTTGACTGGGTACCTACTCCAACGTGTGAAAACGTGTTAAAAACAATTACAGGCCCACTTCAAATTGCCCCTTAAAATAGCTGCACCCGAGGAAGGAAAATATTTTGGGAACCTTTTGCCTTGACAAAAATGCCTGTTCCTTGAGTTGTATCCCAGAAATCATCGTGCAATGTAGAGAACAAAGAGTAGCAGTAGAAATATAAGTGCAAAACACATCATGTGATTATGCATATTTGTTATAAAATAACAGAGTCAATAGAACCATACAGAGCAGGCCTTTCAGCCCATTATGTTGATGCCAACTATTAAGTACCACTTAAGGCAAATCCATTTACCAGTACTAGGTCTACAGCCTTCTACGTGTTGGTGATTTGACTGTTCATCAAGAGACTTCTTAAATGTTGAGATAGTATCTGCCTCCACCACCCATTCAGGCAGCACAATCCAGATGACAACCACCCTCTGGGTAGAAGAAAATTCTCCTCAGATGACATCTAAATCTGATACCCCTTACCCTAAAACCTATGCCCTCCAGTTTTAGACACCTGTTCAATGGGGAAAATTCCTGCCATCTATCCTATCTATGCCCCTCATAACTTTGAATACTGATTCTGACATTTGGCCAGGCATGGTAGTGTAGTGGTTAGCATAATGCTTTACAGCGCCAGCGACCCGGGTTCAACTGTGGCCACTGTCTGTAAGGACCGTGTAAATTCTCTCCACGTCTGCGTGGGTTTCCTTCGTGTGCTCCAGTTTCCTCCCACTTTCCAAAGACCTATAGGTTAGGAAGTTGTGGACATGATATGTTGGCGCCAGAAGTGTGGTGACACTTGCCAGCTGCCCCCAGAACACTCTACACAAAAGATGCATTTCACTGTGTGCTTCAAAGTACATGTGACTAATAAAGATATCTTATCTTCTTATGAAATTTGGTTGCATAGACTTTCTTTTCATACAGATTCGATAAATTATTCGTTTTTGATCTGGGATTTGGGCATTCTCCTATTGCATATAACAAAATTAGCTCTAATAAGTTACAGAGTATGATCCTCAGGTTGTGACTAAAAGAGCCAAATCTTGCTGGCCTATTTCCTTTGCCCAGATTCACCGACTGCAGTTTCCCAACACTTATGGACCAGATATGGATGGTCTACCTTGTTGGCCCAAGGCAACCCAGACCTCACCCTCATGAATGTCTGAAGAGCAATGCCCCATACCCAAAACACATTGAAGGTTCTGGCAGCCAGCAAACCCTTAAAACTTAAGATGTGCTAGCTGTAAATGTTCTGAGCATCATTTAATAATTGCCAAATATATCTCACTATTATAATTGAAATATCCTTCACTATTAAAATAATTGAAAACTGATAATAGAGAAACAAAGGACTGCAGATGCTGGAATCTAGATGAAACAGGTTTTCTAAGATGACTCCTGAAGAAGAGTCCTGACCCAAAATGTTGACAACCTGCTTTTCTCCACAGATGCTGTCTGGCCTGCTGAGTTCCTCCAGCATCATAGTGTTTTTCATGAAAACTGATAATAAAGGAAACCATCCTCAGCTTTGCCTCTTCAAGTCTTTGGATCCAATGCAGGATCCTAACAGGCATTAGAAACGTTCCAAATCTGTGAGCAGGTCTGAGACCTCTGCACTTGAAAGTGTCCGCACTGAAGTCAAAGACCTGCTTCCATTCACCAGTGAGATTCGGACCAATGTATGAGTATTTAAAGCATCATTTAAATGGGTAAATACAAATTGGATTAAGATGATCCTTCACTGGTTCTCTTAACAACTGAAGAAGGAAGCAATGTAAGGACTAAGTACAACAAAGCAAGTTTATGGACGGTTCTATGTTGAGAATTGTAATAGCCCCTATCAATAAGCACAATTTTTAAATCGGGTGGCAGAGTGGTGCTGCATGTCATGCAGCATTGTCACAGCTCCAATGACCCAAGTTTGATTTTGACTTCCAGACTGTGCAGAATTTGGACATTCTCCTTGTGACCACATGGGTTTCCTCTGGTTGCCTCCCACATCTCACAGATGTGTTGGTTGTAAGGTTAACTGTAAATTGCCCCGAGTTTAGGTGGCTGGTGAAAAATCAGAGGTATATTAATGGGCAAATGCAAGCGAGTAGATCACAGGGAAATGGGCCGGGGAATGGGATTTACGGGATTGTTCTGAGCCAGCAGAGATCTGATGGTCCAAATGGCCTCCTTCTATGTCATCGGGAAATATGAGGAACATCAAAATTTCGTCCAGGTAGTTTCCAACTGTTTCATGAATTTGCTGATGTATTCAGCTCTCACTGATCTCTTGACAATCTATTATACACTTCCACCACTCAGTTTGTGAAGTATCTTCAAGCTAAGTTCTCTTTTCAATCTTCCAAAGGCTATTTCCTCTTGTAAAATCTGAAACTATCACTGAAACAGGTTTTCTAAGTTAGGTACAACAAATAGGGAACAATCTCACCAGCAGTGCAACACCCCCGAAAAGTATATGCTAAACTTTCTATCCATGGGCAGAAAATTAGGAAGAATATGCATCTGCTTTGGGCCCCATTGTATTTACTGTGCCCAGTGATCATCCAATAGCCTATGCTGGGCACATTAACGGATACTGGGAAAAAAGATTTGGATTGTTCATAACTGAGAGACACAGGCTTGACTCATGTCTAAAGAATAGACATTTGGACAAATAGTGAAAGACTTCCAGTATAATTCATCCCAATATACATCAATACCTGAAGAGGTATTACATTTCACATGCACAGAGGGTGTTCAATTTTATTTAAGATTATATAAATGGCAAAATTTTTAATAAGATTTAAACATACCGGAGATATAGAAACTTTTGTACCATCGTATGTCCAGATTCCCAGCTTCATGCTGCAATTTTGTTGATCAAATGGGAAATGAGTTACAATAATTTCACAATAGCTTTTGAAAATTGCTGGAGGTGTCCAGATTATTTTTCCTGTATATTCCAAAAGTACTTTGGTCATGTGAACAATGGCAAAATCACCATCAGCACTGTAAGAAGACAAAACAATTTTTACTGAAAACTGTAATGCTTTTGGCAAATAGAAACATTCAGATTAACTTGCTCTCTAGGAAACTAGCTTCATTAGCTAGTAATAGACATCTGTGAAGATATATTAGTCTCTTGCTAAATTCTGTTATTACTTTCAGACTATGATTATAAAATGGAAACAAAGCACATAATCTACACTTGCCTTCTGAATTTTAACATTTTACTAATAAATTACTATATTAATATGACTTTTTATTTTGCTGATTTACAGCTGTTTTTTAATTCATCATTTTTATATGCATTTTGCCTCTGCTTCTTAAAAGATAATAAACCTAATAATTCTTGTAACTATTAAAAATATATCCATTATGGAATATTCTTACTATTACAGTGACATTCTCAACCAATCACATGTGGGAGATCACATGATACTAAGACATTGCAGCAGGAGGTTCGGGAACTATACCTATTAGCAGATTAACTGTGGAGTACCCATGTAACAGAGACAGAGCAAGGCCTTAGCTTGGAGGTTAGTCTTGGAAGTTACCCAGGAGACCAAGCTTGTAATGAACTAAAAGCTTGAGGAAGGGGCATAGAGTGATGCAAACTTTTTATCTGCCCCTGTTGCCTCCCTGGGAATTTTGGAGTGCCACTGGGAGGACAAAGATCCTGGAGGTGGGTCCAGACCTCAGACTGGAAACACATTACTTGCAAAGAGGAGTGCTCAGAGGAAGAGGAATCCAAGTTTGTAATCGCAAGTCACCTGATCCATGTCACGCTAGGTTTCCTCTCAAAAATGCTGGATCCCAAGAGGAGGGCTCTTCCTCACTATCATACCTATCTCAAGTCCCATCAAGTGACAGACCAAAGGAGCCACAGTACAAGGAGGCAGACTAGATCTTTCAAAGTGCCACTTAGTAACTAAGTTTTATTATGGAATTCAACAATTTCTTATCTTCCTTTTACTCCTATTTCAACTTGGTTTAAATGTTTGAAAAATAAATCTGAACATTACTGGGAAATTAATGATCATATTCAAGGGTCCTGGAACAATACAATGTATTGGGAAGTAGATTTATTTATCTTAGATTTGGTGATTTCATAGTATGATGGAATTCATATTCAGATTGAGAATGACATATTAAGTCTATATTGGTATAAAGTAGACCGAGAAATTAGATTGAAAGGTAGATAAGTTGCGTTGGAAATTAGTACAAATATATTTCATGATTCTCAGTTTCCATTGAGAAATGAAGACTCAGTGGGAGAAGTGATCCATTTGTGGTGAATCAGAAGTTAAGGATCATTTTAAATGGAAAGGCTTAAGAAGGTCGATTGAGAATAGTGGTTGGTCTGACAAATGAAAGAATTTTTAAAAACTTTAAGAATTGATAAAACAGAGTAAAAATAATGTAAAGCTTCAAGAAATGTAAAACATCTTAAGAACTTTTATAAGTAGGTGCTCCACATGTTCCCTTAGATTTTGAAACAGGGAATTAATAATAGGAAATAAGGAAGTGGCAGGGACATTAAACAAACATGTTAGTTATCTCCACGGCAGAAGACTTTAAAAGCACTCCAACACTAGTCAGAAACTAAAGCCCAAATGAAAGTGAATATCTTACGACAATTAATATCACATAAAAATAATAGGCAAACATGTAAGAGAAAGGGTTGTCAAAGTCCCAGGACCTAATGCCCTGCATTCTAGGGTTCTAAAAAAGGTAACTGCAAAGATGATAGATGCATTAGTGTGATCTCCCAAATTTCCCTCTTTCTGGACTAGTTTCACAGATTGGAAAATAGCAAATATAAAGTACTATTCAGGAAAGAAGGGAGTGAGAATAAAAGGAATTTCAAGTCAGTAGCCTAACATCATTGCCAAGAAAGTAGTGAAATTCATTACTGACAAGGTGATAATAGAGCATTTAGAAAAGTGTACCCGATTAGTCAGACTCAACATTATTTTATGAAAGAGAAGTTCTGTTCAACAAATTTATTAGAATTCTTTGAGGATGAAACGAGTAGGATAAATTGAAGGAAGTCCATAGATAAAGTGTATTGAGATTTCCAAAAGGCAATTAATAGGATGCCACATAAAAGGTTTTTTGCACAAGATAAAGTCAAAGAGGGTTAAGTACTATGGCGAATTTGTTCTCAGACAGAAAACTAAGAGCATGAATTTTATAATTTAACAAGCTATAATGAGTGGGTGTCCCAAGGACCAGTGTGGGTCCAAAGTGACTTACAATTGATATTAATTACAGATGAGTGGACCAAGTGCAGAGTTGCCAAGTTTGCTGATAATACAAAGATAGGTGGAAAGTAAGTTGTGATGAGGATGTAAAATATCTGCAAAGGCATATCAATAGCTTAAGTGACTGGGCAAGAAATCAGCAGATGAAGTATAATGAATGGAAATGTGAAGCTATCCACTTTGGTTGGAATAATTAAAAAAGCAGCATATTGTTTGAATGCCAGGAGACAATTAAAAGTTGGTCTTCAAAATATCAGCAAGCAGGCATGTTAGCAATTAAGGAAAACAGAATGTTAGTTTTTGCTGCAAGTATAGGAGTCAGGAAGTCTTGCTGCAAAAGTACATGCTCTTAATGACACCACACCAGGGCTGCACAGCACAGATTTGGTCTCCATATTTTAAAAAGCATATACCTGTCTTGAAGATTCTACAGTAAAGGTTCACCAGATTGATTCCTGGGATGTGAGATGAGGGAATCGTTCTTTGAATGGATTTATGCCCTCTGGAGTTTTGAATAATAAGAGTTGATCTCATTGAAATATATCAGATTCTGAGAGGACTTGACAGCATAGATGTGGTAAGGGTATTTGCTCTGCTCTGAGAGTCTAAGATTAGGGAATACACCAACAGGATAAGGAGTTAACTACTTAAGACTGAGATACGAAGGAATTTGTTTTCTTATGGGGTTATGGATCCGTGATCTTCACAACCCCAGAGAACTGCAAATATTAAGTATATTCAAGATTGGGGTATTAATATTTTTGTACTGCCAGGTAATGGATAAAGGAGATTGGGCAGGAAAATGGTGCTGTAGCCAAATTTCAAATCAGACATCATCTCACTGGATGGTAGAACTATAGAACTGACATGAGCGACCAAAATTGTCTACTGGTTCTCCTATTTCGCATCATCTTTCTTCCAAATGCCAATCATCAAGATAATTAAAACCTTGAAAATGCCAGGGTTTCTAACTCATATTTGTACTTTCTAAATATTGCTGTTTACTTACTTGTTGTACAGAACAATATCTGGCAGCCATACGTCAGAAGAAGGCACCCTGATCTTTTTAACTCCACCATAATCAGATGGATTCCAGCGAAGCTTCACATCAACCCATTGCTAGAGAAGAAACAACTTACGAATGTCAGTTCAATAATTCCAACTACTTTTAAATGTGGCTAAGCAGCAATAAGTACTACATTTTAGAGTCAGTACAAATCTATTTAAGCACTTAGCAGAAATGTTTTTACTAACATTGAAACATAGACCTGAGGGAATAAAAAACTATTTACCTGCCTTAAGCGCACATTTGTTTCCACAATTTGATTTACTTCATCCTAATGGAACAATAGTGTAACTTTAGCCAAAATATACTATTATCGTAAAAGAAAAAAAATCAAACCCACTAAGAGTTACAAATAGCGCTGAAAATATCAATTTCAGGTACTTTCGCCATTCTACAACCATAAGCATTGAAAAGTGAATTTGTACAAATAATTCCTGTGCATCATGATAAAAGGTAAAAAAATCTTAATTTCAAATATAAAAATGCAATGCAACAGATGAGAACATTAACCTTGATAGAAATGATATTAATTTTTGGACACCAGAATAATGAAAGAAAAGTAATCTGAAGATACGATTATTTTAAATAATATCAAATGCTGGTTCTCCATTTAGTCCTGTAATTGTAAACAACTTCCAGACTATATTTTGAAAATTTTAAGTAAATTTTATGTTTATACTGTGAAACTTATGAGAACTACAAATGGTTCTGTTCAAATGACTGAGTAGCTAATCAGTGCACAATCTACCTATCTTGGTTTCTGATGCTAAAGCAGAACAATTACTTTCCCCAACAAAGATTTGGCCTTCCCTGACATCCAACTGCTAATTCCCTAAATATAGCCATAGCACTTCATTTATAATTTCCTTATTTTGTCTTTGGAATGGCCTGAAAGTAAGTTAGAGGAATAAGTACAAGATTCAACAACAGTATCAACTGATGAAGTTTACACTTGAAGACTGTAAAAGTTTGAGTACTAATTACTGCTGCTGGGACTGATGTTACATCATGATTTTCTATTTTGCAATTATTATGGCCAAACCTGGACTAGTTTCTGACTGCCTGTGGGAGTATGAGACTGCTCGCAAATGTTGTATCCCACCCACCACAGTGGATGCTCTGCAGAACAGCTTTTCCATTTCTTGTAAATATATTACAGAGGAGGAGCAGGAAAGGATGGAAGGCAGGACTTAAAGAGACTATTACCAACTAAAGAATTTGCAGTTGATGTGACTCCAATAAAAACCTCAATGAGGAGATGTACACTGGAAAAGTATGTTCACCAAAGTAGTGAGGGGGCACTTGTGCCAGTTACTCCATGGAAACTTGACGCCAACATCATCTCATTTTGACTGTGACAATGAGGTTAGGCATTGTACACATGCACTGAAATGGAACAAGCTCACTTCAGCAGCTCTTAATACAGGCCAGCCCTAAGCTACAAACTCCTGACTTATGGATTCTTCTACATACGAACAAGCTCCCATAATATTATTAAATTCAAAAGTCCGATGTGCATACATATGTTCGTTCTTACGAATAGCAGAGCTGTTTCCTCTCTCTTTCCACTTTTAGTCTTATGTGCTATTGATGCCATTCATTAAATAATATGGTAGCCATACCTCCACAGTAAGTAATGTTTGTGTATTTTTGTATAACTTGCATCATACCAGAACCATATCTCAGTCTGCACACCTTTGGACCCCGGCTCACATACTGGGCTAATGAGAGAGCTAGATGCTGGACCAACAGAATTTCTGAGCAATATATTGTCAGATTATTGAAGTTTTATGTATTGTGCACCACAAAAGGTGGGAAAAGCCCTGTACTCCAATCTCATGACTCGTCATTGTATAGGGAATGTATCTCCTTACTGGGCTCCATAGTCAACTCCTCATAAAGGAAGAGCTGCTTGTGATTTGCATTGTGTCCAAGTGTGCTCAACATCTTGCATGTAAAATAATTTCTCTCCAACAAACTTGAGTAAATTAAGCAAAGAATTAACAATTGTCAACCCTGGGTGGCATCAACAGATGTGTTCAATTCTCTCTTTGGGACAAGTCATGGTAAATTTCAACCATTGCGATCCAACTGTTCCAACTCATTTTTCTGCATATTCTTTTATTACTGTTGCTAAGCTTGGAATGATTATCAGTACCAAATAGCAGTCCACCCAGAAAAATGGAATGATGCCTATGCATCATCAAAAGGATGAAATTACAATTAAAAGGGCTAGAGAAACCCTAGCAATGATTCTGATCTGCCAACACTACAAAGGGAGATGTTCAAGCAGAAATGGAGGAGTAATCTTTACTCCTCAAAGGATATAAAAGTTTTAGTATTCACTTTGCACTACTTTTCAGGTGTTCCACAGACCAACCATCAAAATTGTGGTGGAAGATTGGGTGATCTTCTCCAGAGTTCCAGGGTGTTTGGATCTTAAGTTCCAGACTCTAGTAGCTGAAGAGAAAGCCCATAACTTTTAGAATTTAGTACTAAAATCCAACATAATTACAGAATTGTATAACATCAATGTCATGTAGCTGATTTTTCCTGACTATTTGCTGTAATCTTATATAAAGTTGGTAGTACAATTAAACTCTGAAGTATTTTAGGTTCATACCACATTGATGAGTTGAATCAGCTGCAGCCCCACTGTAACATTTACAAGATGCTTGTGATTCTCCACTGGACGAATCACCTTGTTATAGTTTTTGAATAAATTGGCTACCAAACGTGTTTCATGTTCAGAAGCCAGCACCAGACCTGAGAAAATACAAAAAATATATTTTGGAAGATGTCCTTTATCATAGAATCTCTGTAACCTTACTTCAATTTTCATTGTATTTTTCCAAGTGAGAACTGGGCTTTTAAAACTTCTATCACTGCACCACTTTCTTACTTTGCCTCATTTATTTGCATCTTATTTACTCCTTCCTTTCTTCCACTCAGTTAGACTGTTCACTATTCCTTGGCCAAAAGTAGTAGTTAACAGTATTGTTAAACTGCCTGCCAGTTGATTAGAAGGAATCCTTTGCAATGACATTTTGCTGTCCATCTCCTGGTCCATGGAAAAAGCACTTAGTCTTCATTCTGGACATTTCAATGGCTTATCTATACCTGGAGAGTCATGGACTTACATTCTTGTGCTCTAAAATGTATTTTTCCCCAAAAATGAATTGTATTTGACAGTGTTACCTTCACATCACTAACACCAGTCTTTATGTTACCACCAACTCCTTTGACTATTCCATTTTCTAGAAATTTTCAAAAGGGAATATCCAACATACCACAGGGATAACTTTCCATCAACTAACTGTGGAAAAGGCTAAAACGACTATGTTTGGTCACAGCCACAAACATCTGTTAGCCACTGGCTCCATTCTTCTCCTTGGCAATTGTCTGAAGTTAAACCAAAAGTATTCACAACTTTGATGTCGTCTAACCCTGACATGACCTTTGGACATGTTCATGCCAGCAGCAGGACTGCTTATCCCCTTGACAGGACCTGGCCCATCTACTACTGAAACTTATATCTATACCTTTCTTATTCTCAGACAGCAATTTTTTTTAAAGTGTATTAATTTTTCAGGATGTGAATGTCACTGGTAAGGCCAGTATTTATTGCCCATATCTACATGTTCTTCAGAGAATGGTGGCAAGCCCTTCCAGTGAATGTGCTCCCAAAGTGCTGCTGGGTAGGGAGTTCCAGGATTCAGACATGACGAGAATGAAGGACAAGGTTATATTTCCAAGTTAGAACAGTGTGAGACTTTGTGTTTGTGCTTTGTGCACCTGTGCCATTGTCTTTCTTGAAACTGGTGCTCACAGCTTTGAGAGTCCAGGCCAGAAACTAGATAAGATTTCTTTATTAGTTACATGTACATCAAAATAGACTGTGAAATGCACCTTTTTTTTCCCCCCAGAGTGTTCTGGGGGCAGCCCCCAAGCGTTGCCACGCTTCCGGCGCCAACATAGCATGCCCACAACTTCCTAACCCGTACGTCTTTGGCATGTGGGAGGAAACCGGAGCACCC
>JARFYF010000001.1:44565829-44583527 GCA_030265395.1 Rhina ancylostomus
ATCGATGTACAAAATTATGGTAATTTGTTGCTTAGACAGGGGAAACAAAATAAAGTATTACTTATACAAGGTAAAAATGCAGATCAATTGATTTCAAAAGCACGGCAATTTTTTTCATAGTTTATAGTCAAAATTTATAGGACTTGTTATCTTGTTTTCTTTGTTTCTGCTGAAAAGAATCTAGCACCTTATTCCAGTAGTGACAATAGCATTTTGAAAACTCCACAGAATACAAACTGAAGTGGTAAAATGTGGAGCTGTTTACTGTACTGTTCACAATCTCAAAATAGTCAACTTTTCTAAACAGCATGTTTTTGTTTTGGCTTTAATGTATTTAAAATGCTAATTTAGCCCATGTTAACAAATGGAAAATTACAAATTTAGCACATTCTAGTTTTACTCTGGTATTCAAAAAGCAGTTTTGAATGGTATACATGCATAATTTCTGTTAAACAGAAACTGCAACAGTGTAATTCCAGGGCTGCATAGATTTATTTTATCAGCTTAGACTTCAAATTTTTTCAAAGTAATCCTATCTAAGGACAAAATATGCTTCAGAATGTTCAAAGATTTCTAACCAATACTTCCAAAATATCAAGAGAAATTGAACAGAGAACTCATCTGTTTTCTGAGCATCTTCTGAACTTGTAATATTTTGACAGCTTGTGGTTAAGCCAACAGTAGACTGCAATCACATTTCCAGCCTCAGAAAAAGCATTGTTTTTCATTTCAGAGAACTATCAGCATCAAAATGTAATATGTCTTCTTTGGAGAGTGGAGTGTGGCATAAAATTGCCATCACGGGCAGTACAGTGTATTTCATTGAATCAGGTTTAGGTTAAGTACATGGGACCTCAAGATAAATTTCACCCTAATAATCAGTCTTAGAAAAAAAATGCACAAAGGAAAACCTGATTGAATTCTTTAGAATAAAGATAAAAAATACTTTTCAAATATTATACCAATAGGAAAATATGTGGCTGTGTTACTGGAATTAATAGATGCATTTCAATTTAGTCCTAAATAAAGTTAGATTTATAAGCTAAGTTCAAAGAAGTTACTGCAATGCTCAAAAGGTTGAGCTTAATTAACTCCTTGCTTGTGATTCTCGCACTGGAAAATTTAGTAGCGCTCTATGTTAAAAATATAAATATTGGAATTGATTTTCCTTTTTCTTATCTCACTAGAATAAGTCTCTGAGAGGACTGCTTTCACCCAGGCAGTTTTGGAGTTAATGATAGAATAACTTGTTTCGATCAGATTGCCCTTTCCAATCCACTGTCAGATTTGAATGTACCAAACTTCTTAACTTCAAACAGCAGCATGATTGAGATTGACGAATTTACAAACACCAAAGAATGTGTATTGCGCCGAAGCATCACCTAGAAATCAGGACTTAAGTATATGAAGGTTTTAATTAGAGAAACAAAGGACTGCAGATGCTGGAATCTAGATGAAAATCTAGAGGAATCCAGCATCATCATGTTTTTCATCAATGGATTTAATTAACTCTTTTACATTTCCTACCACATGGGTTAACAATACTCTTTGGGGAGAGATATAAAGGGAGGAATTTCGATCTTTTCAATATCACGGTCAGTGATATTCCTTGATGAGAAGAATTTGAAAAGGGTATAATTCAAGTTGGGGTAGTAACATTCTGGCACATTTTTCTTCCAAATATTTTTACACTTTGATAATTTGTGGCACTTCATTTAAGACCTAGCTGATAAATCATAGAACTCACCCAACTGAGGCAAGTGAGTTCCAGTGAGAGGCAGCTCTGTGACTTGAACTCGTGACCTTCTGGTTGGAAGTTGAGTGTTGTACCACTACAGCTATTGGGCTACCAAGACTTTATCATTTCAGAAGTCTTCAGATAATCTATATACAATTATTGAAAGTACTGTAAGACACTTCATTCATGAGGAAATTAATAGATTCTTCTACAATACAGTACTTCAGTTAGCGACTTCAACTTAGCAAATTTCTCTTCATTTTAGTACAACAGCATAAGATAGCAACCAAAACTATATTCTTCCTGAAACATAGTTGTATGGATAGCAAAAGAACACTTGTTCATGAGCTACCTCACAATCTCAAAATTCAGCTACTTATCTAAGGATGTGGGAAAGGATGTCAAAAAACTGGAGAGGTTGTTTAAGGAACTTGCTTTTGCAATCAATGCAAGTTCACTTTAAATCTTCTGATTCGAATTTTAATCAAAATAAGTTTGTACTTACAGTAAGATTTCCAAACTGGAGGCTTATATTCATCATTTTCTGTGTACAAAAAAAAGTTGAAGAAAAATTACAAGAAAAGAAATTAAACTTGAACAAGTAGTATTGACAAATTTTCCTGTGGGATAATTTCTAATTTTATACAGTTGAATTAATGATAGAGAAGAGTGATTTTGAATGGTATGTTTTTAATTTTCAAACAACTCACATGTTTCAGGAAGTTGGTCATTCATTTTTTCCATATTACAAAAACACAAAAAGTAATGCAAAGTTACCAGTTTATATTTGACCCAAAGCCAAACACAAGCAACATCTCCTTAAAACCCTTAATCAAGTCAAGTAGGAACCCAAATCTTGACTCATGGTAGCTAGCCAGAGATTCTTGAAAGACCCTCCTCTATAACACCATAGATTGTTAACTTACCTATTTCATTAACTCATTCTTTACATGCAGTAGATTACAAAGTAACAGAAATACAGCACAAAGGCAAAGCTGAATAGTTTTAATTTCATACTCTGAAAATTTAATCTTACAGATCAAACCTAACCAGTATTATTAAATACTGTATTATTAAATATATGACATAGTTGCTTTATGAATAACATTAGTTTAAAGATAAAAGCAAAAAAACTGCATATGCTGGAATCTGAAACAAAAATAGAAAATGATGGAGAACTGTAGTAAGTTAGGCAGAATCTGTGGGAAGAGAGACATTGATAGAGTGATGGACAGTCTTGAAACTGGATTAGTAGGAACATTACCAGCTACAGTAAATACTCGTAAGGAAGAAATTGCTCTAACAACATTTTTCTTCAAAAATTAGTATTAAATTATGCCCATTCTTGGATATATCAAACAATTCTTTAAGTGCTGGAGCTCCTTGGATTATTAGATAAAGTGATGTCATGCTGACATCATGCAGAGAGTTGTGGACATTGCTCAGTCCATCACAAAAACCAGCCTCCCCTCCATGGACTCTGTCTACACTTCTCGCTGCTTCAGAAAAGCAGCCAGCATAATCAAAGACCCCTCCCACCCCGGACATTCTACCTTCTCCGCCCTTCCATCAGGCAGAAGATACAAATGCTTAAGTACCCGTACCACCAGGCTCAAGGACAGCTTCTATCCTGCTGTTAAAAGACTCTTGAATGAAATTCTTGTACATTAAAGATGAACTCTTGACCTCACAATCTACCTCATCATGGCCCTTGCACCTTATTTTTTACCTAAACTGCACTTTCTCTATATCTGTAAACACTATATTCTGCATTCTGTTATTGCTTTTCCCTTGTACTACCTTGATGTACTTATGTTTTGAAATGATCCGTATGGACAGCTTGCAAAACAAAGTTTTTCCACTGCATCTTGGTACACGTGACAACAATAAACCAAATCCAATTTAGGATGAAAGGACCAGTGAACAAGCTAGATCAAGAAGTAGGTTTACAAAACATTTGAAAAGAGAGGAAGGTAGGCATGGGGAAGTTTCAGGAGATAATTCAAGAAATTGTTGCCAAAGCAATTGGAAACTTGGCTGGCAATGGAGAAGAGATTTATATCAGTCACGTTCTATAATCTTCAACTGCAAGAGTTTCAAATATCGTTGTGTGTTGTATATCTGTAAGAAGTTGCAGAACAGGAAGGGCATGGAGCATGGCATGGAAGAATCACAGAGCTCAGAAATGGCCCTTTTGGCCCACCTCATACCTGCCAACCATAATGCCTATCTACACTAATCCCATTTGCCAGCATTAGGTCTGTATTCCATTAAGCCTTTCGTATTGATAAATACCCATCCTAATGCCTTTTAAAAGTTGTTATTGTATCTGCCTCCACCACCTCCTCTGGCAGCTTGTTCCAGATAGCTACGACCCTCTAGGTGAAAAGCTTACCCCTCAGGTCGCCTTTAAATTTCTCCCCTCTCTCCTTAAACCTATGCCTTTGGTTCTAGACTCCCCTGCCCTGGGAAAAAAGACAGACTATCTATCCTATTCATACCCCTCAATTTTATAAACCTCTATAATGTCACCCCTCAGCCTCTTATATTCCAGTGAGAATAAATCCACCCAATCTATCTTTATAACTACAGCCCTGCCTTGCAAGCAACATTCTAGTGAATCTCTTCTGCACTCTCTCTATTGCTACTACAACCTTCCTGTAGTGTGGCAAACAGAACTGTATGGAATACTCCAATTGTGGTCGAACCAATATTTTGTACAGCTGCAACATTAAGTCCCAGCTCTTATACTCAATGCCTTGGCCTATGAAGGCAGGCAAAATAAATGCCTTTTTCACTATCCTATCCACCTGTGTTGCCACTTTCAACAAGTTATGGACTTGCATCCCAAGCTTCCTCTGCATATCAACACTAAATCCCATGCCATTTACTCCATGTGTCCTACCAAATCAATATTAAATTATGCCCAATTCAAATTACAAATCAAAATAGGAATGTACTGACTCCTGGTTGAGCCATATATTATTTTTTTTTACAAATTAATAACATGGCTCAACCAAAAGTGCAAGTCATCAACAACATAGGTGAAACATGAATGAAACTTGATGCAAGTTAAGATAGGGACCTCATCTGGGAGGCCAAGCATTTCACATCATTCCATCATCCAGTATAGGTTATGTGGCCTTTCCGATGTGCCAAAGTTCAACAATTTGCATGAAATTCAGTGGAGGGCCAGTTTGTCAAACTCATTTGGGAGTGTAGCAAGCTCACTGGTAAACCGTGTATGCTGTACATCAGAGTGAGTCACAGTCAGAAATGCTCAAGTGGATGATCTTGTCCCAGTGTTTAACACAACTCTAACAGCACCTATGCTTCGAAGAATAGAGACACTTGTGGGCTACCCCCATCACTTTCTCAGTAATGCAAAAAGACGCATTTCACTGTGTGTTTTGTTGTACATGTGACTAACAAATAAATATCTTATTCCAATTATAACATCCAAGCAAATAATGGGTTGAATTTGCCTTCCTTCAACTTTTATTCTGAAAACTGACAAGCTGAAGCAGCAGAATACTCTGGAAACATCTGAGCTCATGTATGCGCCTTCCTTCCGAAGCAGACACCCAATATAATTGCAGATGCCTGCAGAGAATAGGTGAAACTTGAGAGGTTATTATTTTAATACACAAAGTTGAAATGTTCTAGATTATTGCCATTGTTTATTTTTGTGACATTTCTGCTTTTGCTCTCGAATGCAAAATGCATTTCTATTGTCCATAGATTTCCTGATATTCAGGTCCCAAACTTCATATTATGCAGTGGAAGTTGCCAGCGCATGATTTCTCTTAACGGATATATTTATGGGAGCAATTTTATTGTGGTGAAGTACAACAGTGAACTGAAATAGAATTTTATCAAACAAAACTGGACACTCAGACTTAAAAGACAAAAGGCCTGGTCAATGAGATACATTTTAATGTCAGTAATAAAACAGAAGATGGAGAGTCAGAGAGATTAGGAGTCGCCTTGCAGAGCCTGTGACCATGAAATAAACCTTAGTAGAGAATTAAATTTGGGAACAAACAAAATAAAAACAGAATTGGAGGAGAAGCTATGTTAAAGTGCTAATGGAAGACATCACTGAGATTGAGAGGAAGCAGACTAAAAAACAAGTTGAGATTTTTTTAATTAATATGTCAGGGTGTAGTATAGAATGATGGTGAACAATTCAAGTTAGGGCACAGGCATCAAACATTGGAGAACCTCAAGCCTACAGAGGGTTATATGAGGGACTCTGGCATGGAGTCCATTGGAATCGTCAGGCGACACAGGCATGAATGAGAGTTTTAGTGCTAGGTAAGTTGATGCAGCTGTAGAAATACAGTGTCTTTAGTGGAAATTAGTTTGAAATTCATGTCAAAAACAAGTATAACAGAAAGTTTTGAAACAATACACCTCAATTGCAAACAAGTCCAGGGAGACCATTAGAGGCAATGCTTAGGAAAGACAGTGTGTGGAAGATGACAACAACGTGGTTTTCCCATAGTTTAATTACAAATAAAAATCTGCTCAACCAGTGCTGCCATACAGTCTGTCTGATGATTGAGAGATTGAGCAGCGCTGGAGACAGGAAACGTAGTTCAGATTACATTATACTAGTCCTCCACATCATGAGTATTAACAGATCAGAGAGTACACCACCAAAGAACAACGTTGCAATGTCAGATAGTGGCAGATGGGGGAATTCCATTCAATATATTCATAGTTGGTGACTGAAAACTATATCCACGACTTGCAAAATCGATGTGTTGCCTGAAAATGCTTTGTTTTATGAAATTTTGTAAATCGAACAAGCTGAGCAAAATGCATTATGAGAATTTTGGTACAATGTTTTCCTGTGCACAAGGAGTGATGGACCACAATACTGTGAAAAATAGCTTCTTAAAACAAAGACACAGAGTCTAAAGAGTCAAAGGTGTTGTAGCAAAAATTCATAAATTGAACATCCATAAATTGAGGAATACCTAAACTGTTTCTCCAAAAGTGAGAGATAATGGATCAAATCCTAACATCCTATTTATCCATTTTATCATTTATACTACTTTATTTTTAATTCCTTCCCTCATATTGTTATTGAGTATGTGGCTTAAAAGGGTGGCAAAACCAGTCAAATACTAACTTTCTAAATGGGATCAACTACTTTAGATAAGGATAAAGAGGATGGGACTAATTGGCTCTTTCAAAAAGCTGGCACAGATAGGACAAATTGAGTATCTACCTTCTGGGTTCAATGATTCTAAAATATTACTCAGTAAATATTTCCCTAGTTGCTATTTACAATTACATTATCAGTTTGCTCTTTTATTAATTGCAAAGTTCAAATCTACAGAATTCTACTGCTTACTGGAAATGGACAAATTTTGTTTGGATTTTGAGAAAATACATTTTTCATCAATTATACATCTTTGGATTTCTTTCACTAAATATCCTCCAACCATTAGTGTAACAAGTTAACTTAGCTGCGTAGCAAGGGAAATGTAATTATTTTTAAATAATTGCTGCTGTTATTGTGTGCTATATTCCTTGATCTACCAGACTTCTACACCTAACCAAAGTAAACAGCAACAGAAAACAAGCGGAAAACCCCAGAGAGATTCATAAACAATTTTTCTTTGTCTTTTTTTTCTCCCATATCTTTATTCAACTTGAGAATCCTGGAAATTATGCATTATCATATATTCATGTCTATTTCATCACAACTTGTTAGTATGGGTCAGCAAATAATCAGAATGGACAGTGTTCAGATTTTTGTTGCACATGTGCTGCACAGGCCAATGACCAGACCCAAAATATCTGGTATTTTTTTAAACAAAGTAAGGTGCAGCTGACATAAATGATTAATTTTCATGTTATTTGTATAACTTTGAATGAAGTACAAACTTCAGCAATGCATCATTAATGAAAATCTATCATGCAGACACAGGCAGGTCACAAAGATATACCCTTGACCCAGAACATGATCTCTAACGTTGGTTATTTAAATATAAGACATAGTTCCCTATCCTCTCCCATTAAATTCTACTAGGAGGGGGCAGAATTTTGTTGCGGCACTGTGACATAACTTTGGAGGGTGGAGGCTGACTCTAATCTATTCATAAAATGGCAAAATGCAATTTAATTATTTATATCTGTTTTCCCTAGAAGCCGGCTAGATGCTTTATCACTGTCATCTTTGCATGTCACAAAGTAGCTGTGGGGTGTAGTGAATGAAAAGTTTTTATACAAAACAAGAGGACTATGTAAAAATAAAGTGACAGCCATTTTAACATTCATTCTTTTCATTTCCCCACCATACATCTGCCTAAACATCACCTCCCACAGAATAAGCTAGTAGTTTAAGTGAAGGGATCTAAATCATACAGCACAAGATGCAAAATGGTTGACTGAAAGTCTAAACCATTTAAATTGATGTCCTGCAAGCATATTTAATCAATGTATTTCCATTCTTATGCATACAAACCTGGCTAAACCCAGATGAAACATTTAAAATGCATTTCATTTATCAATTTATTCTTGAAATTGAAGCTAACCAGTATAATCCCAGCTGCAAGTAATCAAAAAACTTTAATCTTAGAAGTACATACAAGGTTGAACAAGTTTGGAGATAATTCCAACAGCAATCTTCCATGCAGATGGAAGATTTTAACAATATAATTCACCTTTCAACAACACAAAAAAATTACATTGATGAGCTGACAACATTTTTAAAAAAACATGCAAATACAGAAGGAGCAGTTATTCAAACACCTAAATAAAATTAGTAAAACTTAAATCATTTTTGTGCATCTAGTTAAAAGATCCATTGCACTGCAAAATAAATTTTTAAAAATCTTTTGGAAAGGCTGGGTTTCTAACTGACTACTTGTTTTAACTTGCAGATATCTTTTTCTTGAGAAAGGGAACAATTTTATTAAGTTTTCCATATTACAGTAATATGTATAGTAATATCAATTTTACATCCTTCAATCAGCTGTGCATAATATACTAGACTTGAGAAGCAAATACTAATCTTCCAACAAGAAAATAGCCATGGGAAACCCACACAGAATAACAAAATGAAACCATTTTCTTCATAGATGGGGCTAATAGGTTATGAGTGAAATCCTCGTGATACATAAGATTTAAACAACTTTTCACATATAATGCATAGGTTTAAATCACTCTCAGCTTTTCTCCCACACACAAGTAAATAATTCTGTTAAACTGGCTAAGATATTATAGCAGACTACTCAATTTCTATTTCCTTGGATATCTCCAGGCTTTGAGTTCCTCCAGCAGTTTGTTTTTTGCTCCAGATTCCAACATCTGTAGTCCCTTGTGTCTCCATTATACAGATCATGTATGCTAAACTGGTAATGATTAAGTGGTTCCCCATAACTTGTGCAAATCAATTTCTTCTCAAACTTGCATCTGCCATGATAGATAGTTCATCTTCTGATTTTTCTTTTTATAAATTTAAGCTTCATCTGGGCTCCAATCTCTCTCTCTCTCTCCACACTTTACCTTAATAACTTCATTCACACAGCATCCAACTACATTCACCAATTACAACTTCAGCTTGTGCCATATCATTTATCTAGAGGGCACAATATTTTTTTTACAGCTGGATGCATCAGCTTAATTTCATCTACAAGATATCTTTATTAGTCACATGTACAATCGAAACAGTGAAATACATCTTTTGCATAGTGTTCTGGGTGCGGCCCACAAGTGCCACCATGCTTCCGGCACTAACATAGCATGGCCACAACTTCCTAACCATACGTCTTTAGAGTGTGGGAGGAAACCGGAGCACCCAGAGGAAACCCATACAGACACAGGGGCCAACGTACAAACTCCTTACAGACAGTGGCCAGAATTGAACCTGGGTCGCCGGCACTGTAAAGCATTACATAATGACCTTCTGGTCATCAATGTGAAAATTGTTCATTTAAGTTCTTTGGAAACCCAGATCCAGGATGTTTGTCACAAATTAACAACAACCCTTGCCTTGAGTGCAGATTCATTCCATTCATAAGGATTCATGGCTTCGCCATTCTTCAGACTCAAAAGGAACTCCAGCATATCCTCATTCATGTGGGACATTTGAGAAATACAAGACATAATTTTAAAAAAAGCAGAAACTGCCTGACACATTCTATTCTACAGATAGAATCCAGCATCTCTCTGGCTTACTTGGTTCATTTACTCAATAAACCATCAGAGGTGATCAATCTGTGCATTTTGATAAAACCTTCAGAGACGCAGTATACACATTCACATATACTTTTGCAAATGGCCAAAGGGAACCTGGTGCAATCACAAGATGAGAGACACTGCTACCGATTTTAAAATTAAGTTCAATTTGATATAAAAATTTATGGAAAATTTAAGTTAGTAACATTTTACAGCTGAAGAACAATGAGAACCACACAAATGCTGGCTAACAACAAAAATTGGATAAAACCAAAATGCTATAAGTACTCAGCAGGTCAGGTAGAATCTGTGGGCAGGAAACAGAGTTAACATTTCAGATCAATGACTATTCATCAGAATGCCTGATAATTCGGGGGTTCATCAGGGCTCTGCCCACCCTCTTGTGCTGCTTATATTCAAAACTTCATCTGCACTATGTAACCACAATCTCCTATCAAAGTCCTTCCACTCCATATATCTAGGGTTGTGATGAAGGGTCACTGATTTGAAAGGGTAATTCTGCTTTCCTCTTCACAGATGCTACCTAATCTGCTGAGTATTTCAAGCACTTCCTTTTATTTCAGATTTCCATCTGCTGCAGTTTTTTTTGGTTTTCAACAAAAAAAATCAGTTCATAGGCAATACAGAGGAAAAAGGCAATCTATTTCAAAGGACACAAAAAAAACAATGCTGTGATATCATGGAACTCAAATGGAACAAATGTGCAGAGAGAATAAAATAAGCAAACAATGATCTCACCTGTTTAGCACTAGCAACCAAAAACATTTTTGTCCCAGTTGTAAAATATCTAACTTCAATATAATATTGTAAATAGATTGTTTAATATTGTAAAGTATATAGAAGTAGAATTTGAGAATGATTTCAGAAAATGTTTAAATCTCTGACACTAACTAAGGTTAATGTTAATGCTGGTT
Source organism: Rhina ancylostomus (assembly GCA_030265395.1). Classification (NCBI taxonomy): domain Eukaryota; kingdom Metazoa; phylum Chordata; class Chondrichthyes; order Rhinopristiformes; family Rhinidae; genus Rhina; species Rhina ancylostomus. The sequence goes on from JARFYF010000001.1 coordinate 44,576,699, forward strand.
GCATCATGGTTTGGTACGGCAATTTAAAGGCAAAGGAACACAAGAAGCTGCAGCGAGTAGAGGTCTCGGCCCAATACATCTCACCCCATCATTGGTAGTATCTACAGGAGATGCTGCCTCAAGAAGGCAACATCATCTATCATCAAAGATCCCCACCATCCAGGCCATACCATCTTTTCGCAACTACCATCCAGGAGGTATAGAAGCCTGAAGTCCAACACCACGAGGTTCAAGAAAAACATTCCGTTCTTGAACGAACCTATAAAACTCTAATCAACACTACGACCACTTTGATCACTTTGCACTAAAATGGACTTTGTTATTTTTGTTCTGTGTTCTTTCTTGTAAAAATTGTGTAAATTTGTTTGTTTTTCTTGTGAATACTGCTTATATGATGCTATGTGCCTGTGATGCTGCTGCAAGTAAGTTTTCTCATTGCATGTGTACTTGTGCACATGAACTCGTAGTTGGCCCAACAAATTTGCAAAACAATAACTGTTTCTTAAATTATAACATTAATGTATTCAGGTTGGAATGATAATCAAGTCATAAAATATTGCACATGAAATCCTTCTCTGATGACAGTGCAGCAAAATACAAATGAAAACCTTTTTTTTAAAAAAACTAAATATAGAAAAATTATTACAACTGATCTCCAATAGATTACTGGGATCCTGCTAGGCACTGGCCGCTTCATTCACTGCTCAACATTTACACAGAATCACATTGTGGCTACAACCTGTTAATATGCCAGTCAGTCCAAAAAAGTATATGCTGATGTAAACTATAATGGGATACATGCATAAGCAAGTTTTCAGGAGAGTTTTTCATCTAAAGAGAATTTTTTTTTAAAGATAGGATCAATAGGAAGCATAACAATGGATCAGATTGGCAGAGAATAACAAAAGACTGAAAACTCAGAACAGCAGAAAGATTTGGTGTATTTTAATAAATCATCTCCTTAATGTGGAGTTAATATCATAACAATAAATTACTTCTATATGGTCAGCTTTCTTATTGTCTGGATGGCATGTGTAAATTTGATACTTCCCGTACGTAAGCACACACCATTCAGCCACTAGTCTAAAGCACCAGTATGAAGAGCCTTGATGCTCTGAGTTAGATATAAAAAATTCCCATGTCATTACTTAGAGGGCAAGTGAAGAATTTCTCCACTCGTCCTCTAAGTTTTTTGTCTTAAATATTTATCTTTCAAACATCATCACTGAAGCAGAATATCTGGTCATTAGTGCAATGCCTTTTGTGGAACCTTGCTGTACATAAACTGGTTGCCACGTCCTCTACATATCTATGGCAACAGACCACACAAACACCCTTTTGGTACATTCCATAGACACAATAGGGGCCATATAAGAAAATCTGACTGATTTTTCTTTTGCCCAAACCCTATGCTGAACAGGACCTATTGGCTGTTTAGCAATGAAATGAGTAAGCAGTAAGTGCTCTTCATTAGCATCTTGCTTTAGCTGGTGGGAAGGGAGGGAAGTGGTGAAGGAGAATTGGAAAAATGGATACCTGAGCAATTCCCAAACAGACACCCATACATACAAACTCCCATAATACTGGTAAATTCAGTGTCTGACATACGTGTATATGTTCATTCCTACCAACGACAGAAGTAGTTTCCTCTCTGTCCCTCCACTTATAGTAATTGTTTTTAATCAGTCTTATGTGCTTTTGATGCCATTCATTACAATACTGTGGAGGTATGGTTACCACGTTGGGTGATTTTTGTGTTTTTTTCAAATTATGGACAAAATTGACTTAATGGCATCTGTGAAAATGGAACACGCTCATTACCTGGGGACAGTCTGTATCTGCCAGTGGTTGAAAAGTAACTTTTAAAACAGAAAGTGCATTGTGGCACTTGTTCGTATGTATGGGTGTAAGTTGAGACTTGCCCAGGTAACCATTTTTCCCCCATTCTCCTTCACCATTTCCCTCCCTTCCCACCAGCTAAAACTAGATGCTAATGAAGAGCACTTGCTGCTTATTCATTTCATGCTGGACAGCCATTGGGACCTGTGTATCTTAGGGTTTGGGGAAAGAAAAAAAAATCAGTCTGATTTTCCTATATGGTCCCTTTTGTCTCTACGGAAGGAATCAAAAGTGTGTTTGTGTGGTCTTTTGCCATAGACACGTAGAGGATAACCACATTACATAAATATCCTGCTCTCGAGTGAAGTGGTGAGTTGGGAGACAATGAACACAAGATGTACAGCTTCTGGACAGGGTGCAGGATATGCCCCTTTTTGACCACTTCACTCTTTTCTTTATCACACATTATGAATAATACAAGACATACGAGGAGTCGGAGCAGATTAATCAACCCTTGAGCCTTCTCTGCTGATCCAATCTTGGGCTCCATATCACTTTCCTTGTAACTTAAATATCTGTCATTCTGTGTCATGAATATATTTAATGACTCCACCTCCATGGCTCTCCAGATTAGAGAACTCCAAAGATCTATGACTCTCAGAGAAAAAGAATTTTCATCTGTTATAAATGGAATTTATATCATTCTGAAACTATATCCCTCTATTTCTAAATTCCCCTACTGTGGGAAACATCCTCCTAGCATTCACCCTGTCATCCCCCTTCTAAATCTGATATGTTTCAATTTGAAAATTCCTCATTCTTCCAAACTCTAATGCTTCAATGAGTACAGGCTCAACCTGCTTAACCTTTCTTCACACATCAACCCTTCATCCCAGGAATTATCCCAGTGAATCTTCTCCGATGCAAGTAAGTCCTTCCTGAAATATAGAGATCAGTACTCCAAGTGCAGTCTCACTAACACTCTGTAAAGTTGCATCAGACCTTCATTACTTTTATAATTGCATACCTTTTGCCAAAAAGAAAAGCCAACATTCTATTCACTTGCCTCCCTATAGCCTTTCTTTGTAGTAACATCAGGATGTTTTTATTGTCTTCTACTGTGGTGACAGATCTAATAAATGTAGAACCTCTGTCTTTCCTCTATTTTCCTCTGAAGGACCAGTGTTCATTTTACCAATTTTTTACTTTTTTGTATACCTGTAGAAGCTCCTACTCCCTGTTTTTATAGCATTTGCTAGTTTGTTATATACTCTTTGTCATTCTATGCAAGTTTCTAAAAAAAAATTTCCCAATCCTCTGGCCTATTACTAACCTTCATAACAATATCTTTTCTTTCAAGTTAATACCTTGACTTCCTTAGATGACCACAGAGAATCATTTTTCTAGAGCACCCCGCCCACCCTACCGAAATAAAGCTTTGATTACATTTATGAATTATCTCCTGAAATGACTGCCACTGTGGCACCATCACACTGCCAAACTGAAAATAAATGGTCTTAGTAATGGCACTAGTGGAGATAAACTTCAGACCACACAAAGTTCCAGAAAGATACCAGGGAGGAGAACAGAGCTTTTGACTACAGAACAGAATATATTTTGCATTTCTCTTACTTCATATAGTTAGGGGAATTTTTTGCTCACTCAGCAATGTATGATACACAAGCAGTCATACAATTTAATGACAGTGGAGGGGTGAAAAGAGATGGTGTTGCCAGCAAGTGTGGTTCAGATATTTATGAGAAACAGGTGAGAGGGGAAGCCAAGAATAGATCCTTGAGGGACAGAGATAATGGTCCAAATGCCAGAAGATAAGCCATTATGTGTGATTCTATTAATTTCATTGGACAAATAAAAATGGAACAAAGCATGTGAGGTCTGACCCAACTGGATGACTTTGGAAATGCACAAGAGATGGAAATGCACACGATAAACCATGCACAAAGAAACAAAGGAGGCAAGATGGATAAGGAGTGATAGATTACCTTTGTCATAATGACATGGCACGTCATTAACGTCTTTACTAAGAACCCTTTTGGTAATGCAGCCCGGAGGAAAACCTAATGAAGAATTCAGACAGAGTTCTGAAAAAAAGAAACTGATACAAACTTGTAAACCCTTGTGTTCAAGGACACTGGGGAGAAAAGGAAGGCTGGAAATGGGTAGTAATTTGCAAGAAAAAAAATGCTCCAAGTTTTTTTTGAGGAAATTGGGGATGACAACATACAACAGGAAAGATGAGAAGAGAACTGTTAGCAGTATTAGCTAACATGGAGGTCAGAAATGGAAGTTGGGTGGTCAGAAGTTTAGTGGGAACAGAGTTGGTTTAAATGATGAGTATACAGAATGCTTGTGAAGTCATTAATGGTTTTAATGGGAACTAAAGCACCAAGGTATGGTGCACAGATCCATACTTATATCAAGTACTAAAGGTAAAGCAACAGAAATTTAGAAATATGTGAATTTGGAGAGAACTTTTGAAAGTAGATGTTAACTGTGCAGATACAAGGTATTGGAAATTCTCAGTGGGTTAAGTAGCATCTGTGGAGAGAGACACTGAGTTAATGTTTCAGGTCAACAACTTTTCATCAGAACTAATGATTCCATCTGAGTATTTCCTGCATTTTCCAATTTTATTTCAGACTTCAAGCATTGGCAGTCTTTTGCTTTTCACATTCAGACACATGTTGGACAGGAATGCTAATGGACGGAAACACATCCAGCTGAAGATATCCTCAATGAGCCAATAGAAAAGCATATTTGCCAGAAACTTTTCTTCACTTTCCATCTGCATTATGTTAGTGGCACCTTCCCCCACTTTGATATTTCTCTTGCTGCAATTTATAAGTTATACAAAATACAATAAACTATAATGTTGTGTTTCACATTACTGGAAAGAAACTGATATGTCTATGTATCTGAATCATTGTTTGAGGGCTCCAGATGATCAATGAATCAAATTGTAGCAGACATCTGCAGCCCATCATGGGCTTCTAAGGAAAGTTATAAGCCAAGTAGGATATGGTTTTGAACCTACTCTGCAGGGACAAATAGAGTGGGATTAGGTAACTGAGATATAAATAAACTTCAAGCAGTTTTAGGAAAGCAGGCACTGACCTGCATGACATACTGCTTGTCATCACATGGCAGGTGTATATTAAGTGGAATTTATTGCAGTACATGAAGACAGTGATATCAAGTCAAGGAGCCCACATGATGTGGCATAATTTTCATATCCTTATTAAAAAATGCATTTGCCAGTTTGCTGTAAATTGTATATCAGGACATTCACTCTTGAAGAAATGCGCCAATCTAAAGGAAACAAAGTCAACTCCCAAGTTGGTTGGGCTGCGGTTAAGAGAAAGAGTTAATGTTTCAAGGGGACAGTCTTCATCTGACGAAGGGTCTTCAAACAGAAATTTAACTGTTTCTCTTTCCACATATACGACATGACCTGCTAAATATTTCCAGTATTTTCTGGTTTAGATTTCCAACATCTGAAGCTTCTGATTTTCAACTCCCAGTTACTTTGTTTATATCACTTCTATCAGATACTAACACTCTATTGAGAGAGTGTCACAATGACATTTTAAGGCATAGACACAACTTCCAAATAGTATCAGCCAATCATCTGCTGCAGACTTCACACAGAAAGGCAACCATCTTAAACACATTACTTTTTAAATGGTTGAATGGTGCAGAATTAGTGGGTGCAATATGTAATAGTCAAAGACAAAGATCTGAAGTACTACCATCAAACATTAACCCAAGGATTCACTGATAGCTAAAATGTGATCAAAATAAAATCTGCCACCCTCACTATCAGTGACCAAGATGAAATTGGTGAGCAGTTAAAAAGCAATGGGCTAATCGCTCTCGCTCAACATGGAAACATAAGAGATAAGTTTTGATTTTAGTTTAGTAAATTTCAGGGAAGATTATACAGAATAGATTGAAAGACAAAAACGTAGTGGCTATTTCTATTATCTTGAAGGTGTTCATTAACACATCACAAACATAAAGTAGCATAATAATGACATGGTCACTAAAGAAACAGATTGGAAACTGAAACCAAAGGATTGAATTTAGGTTCATGAATTAAGGGACTCAAATCTATACTGAATCTTGCCCCATTCCTATTTATATAAATGATTGGGGCACAGACAACTACTATCAATACTTCAAGGTAATATCAATTAAGTGGAGCAAACAACCAAGAACCCTGGAAGAAGACAGAGGCCACCAGATTGGTGTCTAATACAGTGATAAGGTAGAAAGGTCAGAAGCATTTTGGGAAAGATGGTGAAGAAGTGTAGCCAAAATAGTGAAGTTTCTAAAAGAGCAGAGAAAATGAAGTCCAATTACAAATATTTCTACCTACATGGGTAACAATACAAATAAAGGGATCACAAAATGTAAAATAATTCTAGTTTTTACACTTAAGTATAATATCTATAAAGCTATTAGTCAATTTGCATGAGATAGTCATTGGATAGTAGTCAGAATGTTATCAGTCATTCTAATAATGCCCCAATTAAACCGATAGTAGAGTTAGCAGAATGGTAAAGATTCAATGGAACAGTATTGGAAATAATAGGTCACAGACACAAGGAAAAGTTCAGATTTTGGGATATCATTCAAAGGAAGTTGTTCCAAGTTTAAAATGTATTCAGAGTGTAAAAAGGTAGTAACCTTTTAAATAAAAGGGCTAGGACAGACTAAGGAATAGGCCATAAACTAAAGATTTTTTCCTTCCCACCTGTTGAGAGTTAATGAAATATAGAATATCCAGCAAAAAACAATTCATTTTGAAAACGTACAGGCATTTCAAAAGTATAAATGGATTTCTTGATGTTAGGAGGTCCCAAAGCATTTTATGGGCAGTGGAGTACATCTGAAGTCTAGTCACAGTTCCAATGTGACAGTAACCAGATTTTTGATTTAAATTGTTGTTTGGGTAACTCACATGCTC
>JARFYF010000001.1:44601428-44611569 GCA_030265395.1 Rhina ancylostomus
ATAGAAGTCCAGTGACTGTCCATCCTTATGATTCTTAACTTCCTTCCTTAAATCTTTCTGCATGCCTATCCCACTTGAAGATACTCCTTAAGTGCTTGCATTTTCAATTACTCTAATATCCTCTTCTATACACTGGTGTCAAATTTTGAATACAGGTATCCTGGATAGTTTTTACTGAAGTTCAAACTCCATGTTGTGTAATTTGTTGCGATTGAAAATTTTAAAAAACTGCAGTTGCTGGAAATCTGAAATAAAAACAGAAAATGCCAGAAATGCTCAGCAGATAAGGCAGCATCTGCAAAAAGAGAAACAGAGTTAACACCGAAGACCCTGCATCAGAACTGGGAAAGTGAGAAAAGAAGTTGATTTTTAAATTCTACAGAAAGTAAGGGATGGACAGATAAGGAAGGAAGTTAAGAATCATAAGGATGATAAGGAATTTAAGGAAGGAAGTTAAGAATCATAAGGATGGACAGTCACTGGACTTCTTTCTAGGGAGGATATGCAGGAATACAGCCAAGTTTTAAGAATCATGATAATAACTTGTATGCTATGCAACTCCACATTGTAAAAATCTCCCTTTTGGTCTCTGGAAGAGGAAAAGAATTAGAAAATTTGCAAGGTGGAGTGGAGGGGTGTGGGGGCAGCACTGGGCAAATGAACAGCTGCAGTTGGATGTCTTTGGGTTGGTGCCCTGATAATCTAGCTTGGATTATGTGTTCATGTTTGTGGCGTGAGGTTTAATGCACAACCTTTCACCTGAGAGGAGAGGGTTCTGGCACAGAGACAAGGTTGACAGAGATCTATAAGATATGCACATCAAAAAAATGAAAAATTTGAAAAAACTTGGTTCACATAATAAACTGAATAATTTGGGTTTCCTCCATTATGTCTAACAACCAATATTATTCTTAAATTTCCATTGAATCTGATGCTTAGCAAGATTTTTTCCTTGTCTTGAGAATAAAACAATCCTCGACAATATTGTTTCATTGCAGATTCATTAAATCCATTTTATGAACTACTGCTGTAAGAGTGGACAAGGTGCTGGAAGCAGCTTCAACTTTGTTGCAGTTCTTTAATAATTTACATTGCCTGATTTCCTGCAATCACCAAACTTGTACTGCTCTTTAGTCAAAGTCTTTTGTTGGGGTAGAGAGGGAGTCGATCAAAAACAGAACTACACCTTCTGAGGAAGCCCACCAGTGATGAGGTCAAGAACAGGGGTCACCAGTGTCTATTTCTTTGTAGTAGATCTAAGGATTTTCAGAACCACTTGATGATTATGTTACACAGTATTTTTTTAATTCAGATAATGCATCCAGCTTAAATTCCATCCTTTAGGAAGATGCTACTGAAGCAACAGTACCTGCAAGTTAATACTACAGTAATGTTCAGTTCTGGTTTATGTCTTTGAAAATACATCTTTTGCAGAATATTGGTGTATTTTATCTGGCCATTAAAAACAATAAAATTATTGTTAATATTGTTCAAACTGATCAGCTCAACTTTTAAAATATAAAGATGCACCAAACACATTGCTATACAGTTGCTCCCCATCCATGCCACAAAATAAAGTAACTTTTTCATCAAAGTGTAAAGGAAATTCAATAATCAGTTATAAAATGATAATCAACTTGAGGTACTAAAAGTATAGTTTTCAAAGATGCAGGTAATGCTGACGGAAACCATAGATAATATTAGCAATTAAAATGTCTCCTGAATAATATTGTGCTCAGTAGGTGGCCAGTTTATAACAGGTGCCTTAGCAATTGATACTTACCGTAAATAATGGCAGAAACATTCCATACTGCATGCTCAATACATAAACAATACTTTGAAAACATTTTTACTCAATGTTATTTGACTCTTCTTGATCTCTAATGTTCCTGCAATGTTGTATCACTCGCACATCGTAAGACTTTAACACAGTGTTGGTACACATGACATAGCTTAAGCCAATAAAACTGTGAAATTACTGTGGTTAGCCAAACCATTTTCTGAATTTGTATTCAATGCAGATTTTTCATTTGTTTTTATACTTTTTCAATTTCAAGGTTATAGGAACTATTGAGGTGTGATATGGTTTATGGATCAGATATTTTAAAGAAATCCAAAAGGGACAATAGGAAAAAACCAGGAAATTATAGGCCTGTGAGCCTTACATCAGTGGTAGGGAAATTATTGAAGAAGGTTCTTAGGGATAGGGTTTACTCACATTGGGAAAAGCATGAACTTATTAGGGATAGCCAGCGTGGCTTTGTATGGGGGAGGGTATGTCATACAAACTTGATAGAGTTTTTTGAGGAGGTGACAAAGATGATCGATGAGGGAAGGGTAGAGAATGTTGTCTACATAGACTGTAGTAAAGCATTTGACAAGGTCCCTCATGGCAGGCTGATCCAGGAGATTAAGGCAAATGAGATCCATGGGAACTTGGTAGTTTTGATTCAAAATTGGCATGGCTTTAGAAGACAGAGGGCAGTGGTGGAGGATTGTTATTCTGACTGTAGGTCTGTGACCAGTGATGTTCCGCAGGGGTTGGGACCTCTGTTGCTTGTGCTGTGTATAAATGATCTGGATGAAAATGTAGGTGGACTGATTAGTAAATTTGCAGATGACACAAAAATTGGTGGAGTTGTGGGTAGTGAGGAATGTTGTCAAAACACACAGCAGGATATAGATTGGTTGGAAATATGGGCGGAGGAATGGCAGATGGAGTTTAATCCAGACAAGTGTGATGTGTTGCATTTTGGGAGGTCAAATGTAAGCAGAAAGTATACAGTAGATGGGAAGACCGTTTGGAGCATTGATGTACAGAGGAATTTTGGAATGCAAGTCCATAGCTCTCTGAAAGTGGCGACACAAGTAGATAAGGGTGGTAAAGAAGGTGTATGGCATAGTTGCCTTTAACGGTCGGGGTACTGAAGTGGTCAAGTCATGTTGCAGCAATATAAAACTTTGGCTAGGGCACATTTGGAATATTGTGAGGCCTATTTCAATGGTTGGCACATTATGTGAAGGATGTAGAGGCTTTGGAGAGAGTTCAATAGAGGTTCTCCAGGATGTTGCATGGATTGTAGTGTTTTTGCTATAAGGAGAGGTTGGATTGTTTTCTCTGGAGCACAGGACAAGGGATGACCTGATAGAAGAATATAAAATTATGAGAGGATAGATGGTAAGAGTCTTTTTCCCAGAATGGAAAGGCCAGATACAAGACAACATAGGTTTTGGGTGAGAGGGGGAAAGTTTAAAGGAGATGTGCGAGGCAAGATTTTTTTACACAGAGAGTGGTAGATGCCTGGAATGCACTGCCAGGGGAAGTGGTGGTAGCAGATATGATAGCAACGTTTAAGAGCCATCTAGACAGGCACGTGATGGAGGGATATAGACCAGGCTGAGGCAGAAGGGAATAATTTAAATTTGCATCATAATCAGCACAGGTATTGTGGGCTGAAGGGCCTGTTCCTGTGCTGTTCCATGTTTTATAAATCCTACACAAGCACAGTTTGTACTTGTGTTGCAGATTTATTGTATAAAAATGGTAGGTTTTCAACTCCTTGTAGTGAAATTGAAATTTGTCACATGGAGAAATGTTGCTTATAAGACACAACAATACTATAACTGCTATAGGTACATTAGTTTCCAGCCAGCCACCAGCTGTTAAGTGGGGTCAATTTTAAAAGTAAACTTTGATAGTTATACAGGATTCAGGGCCATCAAGAGAAACACAAAGAATCCACTTCTGATTCTCAAGATAAAGGAATACATCAACCAGTATACTGAACCCTGGTTTATTTCATTGTGCCAAATTTAACCAGCAAGGTGATTTAAACTGATGCAGTTAATTATGCAAATATTATCGCTTACAAACTCTAGGAGGCAGTTCTTAGTATCCTGTGTAGTTCTGACATTTAAAAATAAACGTGTTATAAAAAATGCCCCTCAAGTTTCATAGACCATATTTTTTCTGTAAAACAATGAGCTTTTGTCTTTTTCTGCCACAAGAACTGTGGAAATTAGGTGGAATTTTTCAATGTGAAGGTTTTTCTGTGGAAACTAAAAGAAACACCTAAAATTTTATTCTCCATGGGATCTAATTCTCTTCATTCCTAGACGAGATAAGTTCTTTCTTAATGAATGCCAATAATTTCTTGGAGTATAGGACTGTGCATTGTCTTGAGGAGTGGCATTTTTATCTGGTATAAATAACTGTGAATAACAACCAGCTACGACAAGCCTGAATGTGATTTTCTTGACCGTAATGTCCAAATAGCATCTGTGATTTAAATAGCAGATGGTCTTGTTGATTTAATTAACAAAGGTTTCCTGTGACACAAAGAACCAGTATTCCATTGTGAAAAACTTGATCCAATTAAATAACAACCCCCTTTGGCTGGATATACATCAAATGAATTTGTATCTCCAAACAAGATCATGTACATTTCTTCTTTGTTACCCCAGTTTTGTTTAATTCCAAACCTTTAATTGAATTCATGTGTGAAATATTGTTACAGCAATGTATCCTGTTAATGGGATAATCATATTCAATATTGTTTGATCTAACCAGGGAAAGGGGAGCTTCTGAAAATACACAGAAATGCTGCTTTTAGAAAAAACAATGTGGAATTGCAGCAGCCTTGAGACAGAGGTGCTCCTCTAAAGCTGAATATTGATCTCACGTTCCTGCTCAATGAGTTAGCAACATCCATGGCATAAGACAATAAAAACAGCTGATATGCAGAAAAACTGATTTTGTTTTAAAAAATTGACTCATGAATTCAACCAGGCAGTGTTGTTATGAAGGCTAATTGAAGCATTAAGGACTTGCTATAATGCATGTGCAGAGAGGTAGAAAGGTACTTATTTAGGCATATTAAACAGTCACCACAGGGATGTTCAGTGGAACACAGAATGCACGACATTGTGGACAGCCCATAAACAATCAAAGGCCTTTCCTTTGCACACTTTGTCATTCTGGGTGTTGGTTGATTATTGGGAATCTGCAGTGGGGGATGGGTGGTGGGGGGAGGAAACAATAATGTGGTTAGGTTAGTGAACAGGGGAGGTCATTTTGGGTCAGGTATGTTTGTGTTGACTAGTCAGTGGGTGGGGAGTGGGTCAGGACATCAGGTTGGTGGTTGGGTTGAGAGAATCAAGCTGACAGTCAGTGGGTGGGGAAAGGTAGGTTAGTTCAGCTGACTGGTGGGTAGGATTCATTAGGATGGTGCTTGGTGAGATGATAGACCTATGGGTGGAGAGGGTTCAGCGAGAATCATCTACTTGGGAGGGAGAATGGGAGTTGCTTTCAGTGTGGAGGAGTGGTGAGCGGGTCCAGGAAGAAGCCATGTGAAGATATAGAGAGAGAGCTTGCTTGAGACAGGTTCCCAGTGCAGTCTCCTCGGGCTGGGATATGCCTAGCTAGACCACCTGTAAGTAATGCTGAAGCAAACCTCACATGAGCAGACCATCCAAAACTGGAAGAAAATCTTGGAAGTAGTGTCCAAATGTGCTTTGCATGCCTTTTGGATATCCTTGTGTCTCTCCAGACTCATTTTTTTATCGGCATAGCTTATGTAAAGAAGGCCCAAAAAGAAAGTTCCAATAACCAGCAAGCAGTATAAAGTCCTTTTCACTTGTTAAATGCTTGTTCTGTTCAGCACAATGCCTGTAAAATGGATAGAGTGCAAACATGTTTCAAGGGCAGCGCTTCAGATGTTGAATCCTTTATCAAAACTGACAAAGGGTCTTCATGGAAGCAGTTAAAGCCTTCTCGTTACCTCTTACATGTTGGTTCCCACCATCATTCATGCTAAGGATGTCCTTGGAGCCACCTCCTCCTGTTGGTTATTTAATTCCCCATCACCACTTGAGTTTGGATGTCACATCACTGCGATCTGTTGGTTGTGGGTTTGTTTAGCTGTGTCTTTACATGCTATATATGTTGTTTCACACACACACACACACACACACACACACACACACACACACGTATTCCTGTAGTGCAACTTTATCAGGCTGGCAGCTTATTTTCAGGTATGCTTGCTGCTGCTCCCTTTGTACTCCTCATTGAAGTTTGATTCACTGGCTTGCTTGTGCTAGTAGAATGGGGGACATGCCAGGCCATGAGGTAAGAGTATGTGGTGGTGTAAATTTCTACTGCTGTTGATGGTCTACAGTATCTCGTAGATGCCCAGATGTGTTATAAGTCTTTCCCGTTTGGTACAGTTATGCTGCCACACAACATGATGAAGCATTCCCTTGGTATAAAAACAAGACTCTAACTCCACAAGCACTGTGCAGTCTGGCATCACTTCTACCAATGCTATCATGGCCAAATACATCTGCTACAAGTCTTTTGTTGAGGATAGGGTCAAGTAGGTCTATTGTTTGCCATTTAAAACTCATTAATTCTGCATGTAATTAAGGGTAAGGTTTGCATTATATTTTTCAGTAGGACTTATAATTGGTTAAATTCACATGAGTAAACTCCTTGAGTCTCTAAACTCTGCTGCCTGTGAAACACAACAGAATTTCTGCCAGCAACCTCGGGATCCTGTGTTAAGCCACACATAAATAGATGCACCAAAGCTGATTTCAGTTTGACAGAGTAAGAACAGTGAACTCATTGCTGTCATCCTATTGCAAAAGTTGTCTCATACTTCTAAATTAACCTCTCACTGACCCAGCTATTTGCCTGTTGCATCCTTTCATTACGAGGACAGATTATGCTCAGTCCAACCCACTGCTTAGACTCCACCTCCAGCTAATTCTGTGCCTGCTGTTACAGGCTGTGCCAATATAGTAAGGGCAGTGCTGGAGTCTTCCACTCCATGACCCTTGGAGGAAGTGGAGAAGGCTACAAGTGATGAGTAGGCCTCAAGTGTCAGAAGCTGAGTCAAAGCTCTCTGATCACCACGACAGCCTTTGACAGCTCACTGCTTTGACAGCCTCTTGCATTTTTTTAAAAAAGTTGAGATGGATTAAAATAAATCAAAAATGAAAATCATAAAAAGATAGTAAAAAAATGTAATAAACATGTTACACTACTCTTAATTAAAAACAGAAACATACAATGAAGTAAAGGAAAATAAACAAAAAAATGTTGCTAACCATTTCTGATGAATACCTGTGATCCCATGCAAATAAATGAAGTTGGTTCTTGTACACCAGCCGTGGTTGGTGTAAAGCCTATGGGCTGAAAGCAAAGTACACCTGGGTTCTCAGGTCTATAATCTGTAGTGGCTGCTGGACTTACTGGTGAATCCAGCAGCAGAACAACAGATCAGATGGAGTGGCATGTGAAGGCAGTGCTGCCAGACTTAGATACAAACCAGTGTTTATTTCACCAAAGACAGAAGAGAGAATCTGGAATCATGTACAAAATACAAACTAGTGTTGTGTTTGTGGGTGTGTACACACACATGTATTTGGGTCGGAGATTAGTCACAGCTGCAGCATAGCGTCTATTTATGCATCAGTTAAAATACTGGAATAATTTGTCGGTGGTATGCTGTGACATCTGTAAAACTTTTTAACAGCCCATTGCTCATGTGAGGGAAATAAAGAGGTGGGAAAATCTGCAGCTGATGTGGTATTTTTATTTGAATGGTTGCAGCTCCAGGACTGTAAAAAAAATATAATGTTTTGGGTATTAAAATAAAAATAAAGCCACAAGGTATTGTCCCATCCTGAATTCTTCATAATGTGCATTTATCTACTGTGTGGATGAAAGAAAAATATAAGCCCTGTCTGAAAATTATGGTAATTCATTAATGAAAATCACATTTTTGAAATGATGCCTTGGATTTTTATTGACACTTAATGGAAATGTATCTAATTTTTTTCTCTGGAAGAAAAATACTAAATCTCTGTGGAACAAATATAAATTTGAGCTTTAATTTTATGGAATTTTGATATATGGAGTAGTGAAAATAAATTGTCTACAATTTGTATAATTGATAAATTCACTTGTAGCTTGCTAATTAAATCATGTACTGGAAAGCATTATAACTTAGCAACTTGGAAAGGTCTGTAATCGAAGCAAATTAACAACAAAAACTCCTTTATTATTTGGAACTAATCCAGTTTGGTTTCCTTCCAAAAGTAATTGTGTTTTATTGCTTTTTGGATGAAGCCTAACTGAAGCAAATTATTGTTCCTTTTTAGCATTTCTGGTTTGTGTTTTATCTGCGTGGTCCTATTTATTCCCTAAAAAGCAATCATCAGTCCCTTCTATTTTGTGCAAAGTTGCAAAGTTTAATACTGATGAAAAGCTTTAATGGCACCATCTTGTAAATAAAATTTTGAGATTTTTTTCAATTGTAATAATCATTCTGGTAGACCTGCATGCAAACCCATTAAGGTATTTAGCCATGACTGTATTTTATTTAATAACTAGTATGCATTTTGCAGACTTAAATGTTTTTTTGTTCTTGACTTTTTTCTCATTTTCAATGTACCATAGTATTAAACAAAGGCTGCTGTTAATAAACAAAAGTGGGCACAGAATGGTAAATCTGAGTGATGCTGCCATATCTATGAGTCACACTGAGCTCAATGACAAATAAGGGAGGTACATGGATACTCCACTTTCTAGGCAACTAATTTTTAATGTTGGAAAACACTAGATAAAATATCAGATTTCTCAAAATATCTCTCTCTCTCTATCTCTCTCTCTCTCTATTTCTCTCTCCCTCTATTTCTCTCTCTCTCTATTTCTCTCTCTATTTCTCTCTCTCTCTCTCTCTCTCTATCTATCTCTCTCTCTCTATCTATCTCTCTCTCTATCTCTCTCTCTCTCTCTCTATCTCTCTCTCTCTCTATCTCTCTCTCTCTATCTATCTCTCTCTCCCTCTCTATCTCCAAAAGGTTACAGAGAATTAGGATTGCCCTCCGCACCCCGCCCCCCCAAATCTCTCAAGGATACCTTAGCCAAGATCTCCAGTCTTCTCCTTACCATCCGTTTGGCTTCTAACCAGAGGTTTCACCCTTGAAAGCCGACTTAACTCTATCCCTCTGAGATGCCAATGACCAGCGAGCTCAAAAACTTGTTGGGTATTGAATGATAGTCTGTAATTAAAACAATGCACCGTCAGAAAAAATGATCCTGTCAACATCAGGCACATTGTCATCTCCATACTCAACTTTCTAGATGAAGCATTTTGTCTGAAATAGCTGCATTCAGTGCTTTATTTTCCATTGGATTCATTTTCTTTTTCAGTCACAGCAGAGGTAACACTTTGCCAGTCTTTCTTCAACAAACTCCTATTGTAATTTTTTGATAACTTTCTGTGCACATATTGGCTGCAGCACTTCCTACATTTGAACAGTGACTACATTTCAGAAAATTTTCATTAGCTGTAAAGCATTTTGTTATATCCCAAGGTTATGAAATCCATAATAAAATGCAAGTTTTATAGTTCTTTTTCATCCCAACCTACTGAATAGGGATCCAGTCACCCGTTTCAGGGAGACACCAATTTGCAGGAAATTTTGCAATGTTTTGAAGGGGTGGCAATGGGTGGGGTGAGGGGCTGTTCTTGGAGTTAACCAGTCTGTCATGGCAGATATCATCTTAATAAAACCACATACTATTGATTCAGTGGCAATGTAACAGGATTCAGAGCAAGACAAATCATGGAAGTACTTATCTGACTTTTGTTCTGGATTACTCATACATTTGGATAGCATTTCTGCACTCCATTAGCTTCTTATGGACTTATTGATTAGATTGTAAGAAGGAAACAGATTCCACAGGATGGGTCAGATACATAGTTGAAATCCAATTATATTATGAATTGGCTGCTGACTTGCTGTAAAATAAGGTTCATAGTTACACAATAAATGATACAGTGAAAAATCCTCAACTTTTACAATTGTTATAGGTTTTGATTTCCCATTAGGCTCTCTTATCATCAGTAGTTTAACTATGCATCTTTTTTTTTTACCTTTCTTCATCCTTGAATAAGACTGTATGAAATAAAATGTTTCATTTGATGACTGTAATAGTTGGCAGAGATCAGCTTTAATCAGATCATGTGTAAAGTTAGGGGTTTTCAATGAAAGCCCAGCTTTCTACGAATTGAAAATGAGTAAATTCCCAACACTTCTAAAATGACACTATTTCATGTGTGATCAG
>JARFYF010000001.1:44641013-44652986 GCA_030265395.1 Rhina ancylostomus
TCTTTCTAATATGGGATATTCGTCTTGCTGCCATCTATTTTTATCATTTTCCTGTTCGCCTCTGTGGTGATAAATGTAGCAAAATATTTAATCATTTATTTATTTCCTTTCATTATTAATATGACTACAGAATATTATTTTCTTCATATTTTTGTTACGTTAATGTATTTCCGATTTGTTAGACAAAAGTAGGTTTATTTATTTTCATTTTGATAATATATTAATATATGATAAAGTAACTTACCAGCAATTGTTTTCTTGGTACTGAATTTAACAACACTAATTCAGTGATTAGGAACATCCACTAGTTATATTTCTAATTAATGTGAAGCACAGAGTCAATGGTAGAAATTGGACAGAGAAACAGGCAATGACAACTTATTTGAATTAAAGCTACATTAACACTTCCCAAAGATCTGAACTGCTAGTTAAATGTCAAATTCTTGACTCAGTTAGCCATGGATTACATAGAAGAAATCTCAACATTTATGCCTCACAGCTGAAGTAATTGAGCATGATTCAGAGTCAACAATACAGATTTTCATTGATGAAGCAGAGATTAGACAAGCAGACCTGAGAATAAAACCATTGATGTTTATTCATCATAGTCATCATGCCTTTAAGTGAACAGATGAACAAGATGCTTAAAGGAATTATTTTTTAGCCCATACCTTCTTGATCCTAGTTTCTTTCTTCCTCCCTCCCTCTTCTCTTCCACAAAATTATTTCCCAACCTTTTATCCATTTAGTTTGATAGTTATTCTAGATTACAAAACAATTGTGGCCAATGGCTTCTGAAAGCTATTCATTGTTGCCTTTGGCATTCTAACTTCTATGTAACTTAAAGTTTCATCCATATTATGGGTACAGAGCTCTCAAGAGTTTGTACCTCTTGCACACTGTTACACAGCTGGGTAATTGGAATGGGCATGTAGACATTTAGTTGGTAATAGGTGAATTTGGTGGACACAATCGAAAAGAATTAGTTGCAAAGATTTTAGAAGTTCCACTATATAAAAAAGAACTATCATGACTGCATCAAAGGTACTGTGAGGGCAGAAACTAGTATAATGATCTTTTATGGATTTAAAATGAATTAGTTATTACAGACTTTGAAACATAATTGAAACTAAGGCCATCAGATGACCCTGTCTCATTGAAAATGTAAATTACATAGTTTGGCACTTTTCCTTGACATTCAATACTTTTGCTGAATTCATCACCATGAACAACCTGGGACTTCAGTGACCCCAAGCTTAATTGGTCAGCTACATAAATGTCAATAACGACTAGGACAAGTAAGGGACGTAAGTATTCTTCAATGAATGACTCAGCTTCTAACTACTCAAATGTTTTCGCCACTCAAAAGCACAAGTCAAGAGTGTGATTAATGTTCTTCACTTACTTTGTGAGCTACAGCTAAAATAACAACAAAATATTCTGATATCAAGTGGTTCTGTACTGTCGAAGGCTTGCGCTGCAGGGCCAGCACTGCTCCTGTTAAGTTGTTCTTGGCACAGGTTTACCACTAGTGTTTACCCAACAACGTGTACAATTGCCAGGGGTGTGCATTTGACAAAAGTAGGTCAAGTTTCATCTATTTAATTACCATTCCATCAGTCTGCTCTCAGTGATCAGTTAAGTGATGGAAGGTGTTGTTGATGGTGGAACTTACACACCTATAACCAGCCACCTGATGCCCAGTTTACCCAGGACCACTTGGTCCCATAACGCCATACAGCTTTAGTCGAACATGGGTAAAGTAGTATTATAACAGAGGCTTGGCGAAAGTGATTTCTCTTGATAGCAAGGCAGCAAGTAACCACACCTGACATGGCCTAGCTGTGGTATGTTTGACTTGATTAACTCCCACAAAGTAAGATTGTGCGGTAATTAGATATTTATTATCTCAACCACAGGATATCACCACAACTGGTTCCTTGAGGAAATGTCTTTAGCTAACCATCTTCGGCTGCTTCATCATTTACCTTCCCTCAACTGGATGGTCAGAGTTTGCCAACATTTAATCTCATTCACAACTGAACAGAAAATGAAATACTCATGCCTGCCTGCAGGAGGTCCTGAACCATATTGAGGCATGGGATAAAAAAGGACACATAGCCCTTGCACCACAGAATTGCCAGGCAATGACCACTTTCAGCCTGGATCTAGTTTTCTTTGATGTTTCATTGCGGAATTTCTCACTACCAACAACCTGGGATATGCTATTGACCTGAAGTTGAACATAAATAATGTGGTTATGAAAGCATGTCAGAGATTGGTTATCACATGCAAATGACTCACCTCCTGATACCCCTGAGCCATTCCACTATCTACAAGGCTCAAGTTAGGAGTGTTATGGAATATTTTCCACTTGCCTTGAATCCTGCCTGTAGCTACAACAGTCAAGACGCTCAATACCATTCTAAACAAAACAGCAACTCTTAACTGGCAACCCATCAACCATCATAAATGTTCATTCTCTTCACCAGCAGTGCTCTATGGTAGTTCACCAAGTCCTCTTAACAGCATCTCGTAAAGTTGTGATCTCTGCAACCTAGAACGACTGGGCAGCAAATGTTTGGGAACACCACCACTTACCAGTTCTCAATTTATACACCACAAAGCGTGCAACCAGTCCTTCACTCGGTCTGCACCTTGTAATTCACTCCCAAACACCTTTATGGGAGCACCTTCACCTGAAGGACTGCTGAAGTTCAAGAAAACTGCTCTGTGCACCTTCTCAAGAACAATTGTAGAAGACATTATCAGGTACATGGACAGGAAAGGTTTAGAAGGATATGGACCAAACGTGGGCAAATGGGACTAGCTTAGATGGGAATCTTGGTCAGCATGGACCAGTTGGGCTGAAGACTCTCAGACTCTATAATTAGGATGGCCAAAAATGATGACTTTATGATTGACATGCTCAACCTGTAAATACATATGAAAAAATAGGCAAATCTAAATATCCATGTCCTCCACCACTGACATTTCATGTCCGCAGTGTGTACTATCTGTAAGATGTACTACAACCTCACCCAGACTTGTATGATAGCATCTTCCAAAGCTGTGACCTCCACCAACCACAAGGAAAACGTGTGTGCTCTGGAAGACATTGGTTGAAGAATTGGGTTTGACAAGCATTTGATAGAGGATGTATGTCAGTATGAAAAATTATTGAATGAGGTGTCCCAAGGTTCAGTGTTGGGAGCACTGCTGCTTCCAAGTTATATTACTGCTTAGGAAAATTGAGTCATAGAATCTTATAACAGCACCAGCTGGCATGACTGAGCTGAATCTTTGAAAGAACTGTCTAACTTCGCCCTACACCTCAGGTTTCTCCCCCTTAACCAGCATGTGAGTCCTAGTCAGTCACAAAACAAATTGCCTTCAGAAAATTACAATTACGTTTGATTCCACTATCCTTTCACGTAGTGCATTTCAGATCTCAAAACTCTCAACATGAAGAAATCTCTCCTCCATTTCCACTCCACTCCTTTTGAACCCATAACATAGAACAATACAGCACAGGACAGGCCCTTCAGCCCACAATGTTGTGCTGATGTAGCTAATCTCTCCTACCTACAGAATGCCCATATCCCTCTATTTTCTTCTTATTCGTATGCCCATTCAAGCCCCTCTTCAAAGCCCCCAAAGAATTTGCCTCCACCACCCTACCAGGCAACACATTCCCGGCATCCACCACTCTTCGAGTAAAAAATGTACCATATTGCTGTTCTGTTCTGAACCTACCCCCTCTCACCTTAAATGCATGCCCTCTGGTATTGGATCGCTCAGTAATGGGTAAAAGATATTGCTTGTCCACCCTATCTATGTCCCTCATAATTTTATACACTTCCAGTAGATCACCCCTCAGCCGCTGCCGCTCCAGAGAAAAGAGCCCAAGTTTGTCCAGCCTCTCCTGATAGCATATAACCTGTAATCCAGGCAGCACCCTAGTAAAACTCCTCTGCACCCGCACTAAAGCCTCAACATCCTTCCTATAGTGTGGTGACCAGACTTCACCAGAGGAAACATATTTTACTTGTTTTATCAAAAAGCCTTCATATAATTTTGAACACTTCCATTTGGTCACTCACAATATTCTCTGTTCTGGGGTGAACCAAACTAACCTCTCCAAAGTTTTAATCATAATACTTGGAGTTAATGAGACTCATGGATTTAAGAGATATTACCTTGGGAATTGACAACAGCTTGGCTATCTGACCATGCAGTGCAGGATGAGTACATCCAAAAGCAGTTGTCAGAGGTATTCTGTTCTTCCACAGGAAATTCAATCAACACAGAACTGGAGTTTCAATGTGAACTTCAAACTTTGATGCAGTATCTTCACTGTAAGAAGAAATTGAAAGTGTTTAATTTCATTGAATGGTAGTCAACTTAGTTTTTTAATAGTCTACAAAGCCACATTTGGTGATAATCTAATTCTGTCAATGAAAAAGTTGATGTATTGGGTAGTGCTCTTTCAGAGAAAATGGTGTAATATTTAAAAGAATATTTTTTTGTTTATTTATCATATTTCAGATATGGTAAAACTCTCCGGCACACTCGGGACTTTGGTGGGCCCGGACTGGCAGATTTTCTGAACCATTGGATGTTCCTCAAGTTAACATACTTCTTATTCACTTTAAGAACTTACACAGTAGCACAGTAAAATTTTCCAGTGAACCTGGTAAGTTTAAAGGGAGTGTGGGATCCAAGGCACCAGTGTGTTTAAGAGAGCACGGGAATCAGCATATGATGAGCCAGATGCCAAATCATCAGGATTTCCAAACATTCAGACAATGGATTATTGGAGTTTGACAGTGTATTAATCTTGTGTCTTTATCTCAACCTTTAGATTCCGTACTGTAAAATATTTGTTTGTTAAGAATCAGCTGGTTTTCTGTCTGTGAGAATTCTTCAATCTGATTGGCACTGTTGAGCAAGCACATCATGTTTCTGGACAGTGAGTCTTGGGAAATCATGTCACGGAGTCTACAAAATTTCCATGGAGAGCTTTCTTTGAGACCAACAGGAAGCACCATCCCTTCACTATTGACTAGAAATACAGGCTAGGCAACTATCTGCGAATGCATTTACTTAATAAAGTAACGCAAGCCAGTATATGCAGTGGCTTCAAGACCACTGTGGTTCTATTTATTTACAGTTCCAGAGTTTTCCGGGAAAGAATCTTACAGAACCAGTCAATGTGGTTTATCAGTCAAGCTGACCTTGTGAGTTTGTACTTTAACATCACTTAAGATATTCCTCATGTTTGAATTTGTATTCATCTCTGACTCCATAAAACACTGTAACAGAGAGTTTGGCAACTGACCAACACTTAGCGTTCCTTTCCAGCAGCACTCTCGGTTTCATAATTGTACTCCCTTAAATTTGGATTAGATCCAGCTGTTAACATTCTACCCTACTATTTCATCCTGATTCCTGTTGCTAGCATGGATGTTGTTCTTGAAATGTGAAGCTCCATTCTAGGTAACATTGTGAAGATGATTGTGAGTTTTCTCCCAGAGAAAGACATGGCATATGAAATTCTGGGATATTGAAGGAATGGTGATGTGTCCAGGTCATGATGGCATTTGACATGAGACACATAGGCATCATTGTGTGCTACTTCCTTAGTGAAGTTAGAATAAGTTTGCTAAGTTTCTGCCTGCTGAGAGAAAAAAGTATGCCCGTGAGAGATGGAGAAATGCTGAACTCAGACAACACCATTGGTTTCCTTGCTTTGTCTCCATTTTTCTCCCTCATAATTGCCTGAAACTGAACTTGTTTCGTTTCTACAACCTCACACAAATATCCTTGCTTCAGCTCAACTGCTGCAGAGACCTCATCATTGCCTGTGGTATGTCTAGATTTAATTCTTACAATTTATACCATTCTAATCTCCCTCAATTCAAGATTGCTCAAAAACCCTGTTACTCATGTCCTAACTTGCACTAGGTATTGTTCATCTACCATCCATTGGCTTCTGGTCAAGCAAAGCCTTGGAATACTCATTTTTAAATCCTTGCATGATCTCACCTTTCTCTTTCTCGATCATCTCCTCTAGTTTGCTAACCCTTCTCCACTCCTCTCATTCTGGCCTCTTGTTTGAGTTTAATCGCTCCACCAGTGGAGTATGCCTTCAGCTGCCAAGGTCCTAAGCTTAAGAATTCTCCTACTAAACCTCTCTACTTCTCTCTCTCCCTTTCCTCCTTCAAGACCTTCTTTTTGACCAAGCTTTTCATCACCTGCCCCATTATCTGCTGATGAAGATTTGTATCTATTTTTGTTTGACAACACATCTGTGAAGGGCCTTGGGAGGGTTTTGCTACATTCTGGGTGCTAAGTAGCTCAGTGATGGTGGTCAATGGGAACCCCAGGATATTGATGGTGGTGATGGGAGAGTGTACAAAGAGCTGATAGCTGATAGCTTAGAGCTGATTAGGGTTCTTGTCTTAGAAATAGTCATCATTAGGCAGCAATTTTGCCTGCCACTTGTCAGTCCAAGCCTGGATGTTATAGGTTTCTCTAGGTTGCTCAGTTATAAAGTCATACAGCACAGAGACAGATTATTTGGCCCACCATGTCCTTGATAGCCATCAAGTACCTGTTCACACTAATTCCATTGACCAGCACTAGGTCCAAAGACTTCCATGCATTGGAGATTCAAGTGCTCATCTAGTTGCTTCTTAAATGTTGTGGAGAGTACCTGCCTCCATCACCCACTCAGGCCGTGTGGTCCAGATTCCAAACACCTTCTAGGTGCAAAAGTTCTTCCTCGGAGCCCCTCTATTCTTCAAGTCCTGTTGGAGCTGTAAGCTCCAGAAGCATCAGTTCATTGCCCACTCATCAGCTGGCACAGAAGCAAAGTAAGATGAATCAGTAGCAGATGGTCAAGCTGATATCAGCCCTCTGGAACTTTGGAAGTAATGCCCTGCGGCAGCATCAATCAGCCTGTGATCATCACAACCATCTTCCTGTGCATCAGATTTGGCTGATGGAAGATTTTTTGATTTATCCCCATTGATGAAAATTTGGTTTGTGCTTCTGGGGGAAGGGGGGTGTGGGCAGGGAATCATACTGTGCTGAATGTTGCACTGCTATCTAGTTTAGTTTATCCCTTCTATTCATTCTTTATACGTTCATTTCTCAACAAATGCAGGAACATAGCAATAGAAGGCTGTAACTGAGCTTTGGCAAGCAACTATTAGCGAGTAATTATCACTGTTGGAATGCTCCATCTGAAACCAATTTTAAATTGGTAAATTTGTATAAGAATCAAAGATGGCAATTTAGAAGTTATGAAATGAGTGAGGAGAGCATCAACAAATGAAAGTTAGTGTGAACAGGTACTTCATGTGGGAAATCAAAATGGACCACATTTGTAATTGATGAATGGTGGTGTGACAGTCAGGAAGCTTTGTGGTGCTTAACATGTCCAACCAATACAGAAGAGCAATCAAAAAATTTCAGGTTAAATCTCCCCTCAAGACAACAGAACACAAGAGTGAAGAAGATGTAATCAAATTGCTAGGTTCTGATCATATCTTCTTCAGGCTTCTGTTTTTAGTCACTGGGACACAAGGAAGATGAATGGGTAAGGCAGTGAGCAAGGGAAAGTGCCACGCAGTTTATGTCAGCACCTTCCAGTATTCAGAGGAAACAGCAGAGAATTTGTGTAAGATAACAAGTTGTATGGGAATGGAAAATATAATTGTGCTGTTAAAGTAGGTCAAGGGGTCATGTATTTAAACCAAAAATGTGTAAATTAGTTTCTCAGACAAAGATTATTTGCATCCTGGAATGGACCGGAACAGAGAAATAAAAAATACAGAAATTGTTTAGGAAGTGGTGAGATCCTGTACAGGAAACTTCATGACCTTTCTGAAAGAACAGAACATTGAGGGAATATTATTTTACATTTTGCCATTTCTAGTTCTCTTCTAAAGCAAAGTGAAAAATAGATGAGAGAAAAGAACTTAACTGATATATGTTCAGCATGTCTTATGTTACTCTGTTTACTGTAGGCATGAACTCAACTGCACCAATAATTTTACACTATAATGATTTGAAGATAGCAACCTAACTAGTTTACAAGGGATGGAAGCTGATGCTCAGTGAAAGAGACAAGAACATCTGTTCCCAGAGATTGTGGTATTTGGGGCATATAAATAACAGATGCACTTTATCATTTATGTTATACAAAGTATGGGTTTTCTTTTCTGCTGGGAAGTTGACTATTTCTGCTTGAAATGAATGGTTCAATTACATGGTTTATTGCGAATTAGAGCTTCAAGGAGTTGTCTGTCTTAAATCAAAATAATAAGCATTGTAACATTTATAAGTAAGAGCAAACATTTATTCAAAAGAATAACACTTAAACTTGAATTTTGTGAAGCAATGAATAGTGTGGGACTTTGGGAGGTTTGCAGTTTCAGGCCAATGATAAACCCTCAGGGATTTGTGCTGGATTCTGTTTGAACTAGGTCGTCACTGAGTCTCATCCCTGTACTTTCACCTAGCTGTACAAACCTCTTGTGGACTCTATGGCAATCAGCTGGCCAGATGCAGCTGCCCTGTGAAGCAGAGCACATCATGGTCAAGGAGCAGGCCTTGGGCCTCATGTAGTGGATCTTGAGCCTCCTCACCACCTCCCCCCCACCACTCCTGAAATACTGATGGACTT
Source organism: Rhina ancylostomus (assembly GCA_030265395.1). Classification (NCBI taxonomy): domain Eukaryota; kingdom Metazoa; phylum Chordata; class Chondrichthyes; order Rhinopristiformes; family Rhinidae; genus Rhina; species Rhina ancylostomus. The sequence continues at coordinate 44,649,709 of JARFYF010000001.1, forward strand.
TTGACAGGCTGTTGCTGCTGACAAAAGCCTTTGAACAACTTCTAATTGTGCCTGATAGTTAAACGTACTTTAAGAGCCTCCTCGCTGACAATCAACACAGGCGCACCTCAGGGATGCGTGTTTAGTCCACTGCTCTACTCTCTCTACATTGATGACTGTGTGGCTAAGCACAGCTTAAATGCCATCTATAAATTCACCCATGACACTACTGTTGGTAGAATCTCAGATGGCAACGAGGAGGAGTACAGGCATGAGATAGATTGGACAACCTCGCACTCAATGTCAGCAAGACCGAGGAATAGGTTGTGGACTTCAGGAAGGGGAAGTTGGGAGAACACACACCAGTCTTCATTGATCAGTCAGCAGTGGAAAGGATGAGCAGCTTCAAGTTCCTGAGTGTCAGCATCTTGGAGGATCTATTCTGGGCCCAACACATCAATGCAATCACAAAGAAGGCACACCAGTGGCTCTACTTTATTAGGAGTTTGAGGAGATTTGGTATGTCACCAAAGACTCTTACAAATTTCTATTGATGTACTGTGGAGAGCATTCTGATTGGTTACATCACAGCCTGGTATGGTGGCTCCAATGCACAGGATTGCAAGAGGCTGCAGAAGGTTATAGACTCAGCCAGCTCCATCACGATCACAACCCTCCCTGCCATTGAGGACATCTTCGAGAGGTGGTGTCTCAATAAGGGGGCACCCATCACTAAGGACCCTCACCATCCAGGACATGCCCTCTTCTTGGTACTACCATTGGGGAGGAGGTACAGAAGCCTGAAGACCCACACTTAAAGATTTAGGAACAGCTTCTTCCCCTGTGCCATCAGATTTCTGAATGGTACATGAACCCATGATCACTACTTTTTTTTTGCACTATTTATTTATTTTGTAATTTATAGTACATTTTACATCTTTGCACTGTACTGCTGCTGCCAAACAACAAATTTCATGACATAATATTTGGTGATAATAAATCTGATTCTGATGTATATTTAAATAATTAAAAAATAAATAATAGACAAAGTACTGTAAATCTATAACATATCATAGTATTTACTCCTGTGATGAAATGCTTTGTCACTCTGATTAGTTGCTGCTGTTCAGGGCTTTGGAAGCCATCTATAATTTATGTTTACTATAAAACAGTGTCTTTTAATAATTTTGCACATTTACAATGAATTCCTTCCTCCTTTCCATGTAGGACAGCTGAAGGATTGACCAGAAACTTTCCTAGCACAATTAATCCAACATCTTCAATGGATTTAGCATTTTTCTTCAAAATGTTAGCATGTTTCACACTTCAGTTGGCATCTCTGTCTCTCTCTCTTCCCCCATCCTCTCCCCTTCTCTCTCCCCCTCTCTCTATTTCCAGTTTTCCTTTACTCTGTGACTAATATTTTACTACTACTTTTCTCTAAAATTCTTATTTTTTAGTTTACTTACTGTGACTTGTACCTCTAGCTTTATTCTTAATGGCTATTTGTTAAGATCTGTTTGGTTTCCATTACTTGTACTACTTAATTTTTCAGAATTTCTTGTAGTTTTATGAATCAATTATATGAATTTAGTATTGTAGAACCTGTTATCTCTATTGCAACTTTCATCTTTCTCAAATCATAACTGTAAAGCTCCTACTACTAAAATATATTCAAGATATATAGCTCCCTAAAAAATATGGGTCTACAAGAAAAGCAGGTGAGACATTCAAATCTTCAGGTTTGAAATGTGATCCCACTCTCTACCTTAGCTGATCTCAGGATTGGGCACGTATCAACTAACTTGGGTACTCCTGGATTAAAGGAGGGAAAATAGGCTTGTAATCACTATCTACCACGCCCTGTGTGGGTTTTAGGGGCAGGCACATTCTCCTTTTATGGACCTCATCAATAGCTCATGGATATTCAGTGGCAGAATGAATGGCATATGGTTATGGCTGAGGAATTCAAGCCTCTAAATAGTGATGGGAAAAAATTAGCATGGAAGTACAAAAAGATTTAAAAATTTCACCATCATCACATTTGCCAATTTTCTGAAAGCCGAATCATTTCTTGATAGATGTTTGACACATTAACATTTATATTCTCGGTTCTCGATCTTTGTAACCACTTTACTGCAGTATTTGCATGCACTTCTACACATTATTGCCAGTTTTGTGTCACCTTTTTGATGAACTGCATGGCAAGCAATGTAAAAAAATTGTCAGAAAGAGTATTTTACAAACCATTAATTTTGGTAATCATTCAGGAATTATATTGTTATTTTCGATATACAAAGCTATGAAGAAACAATATTTTGAAGACAGTAATACTAAGATGCCTTGGCTATGAAATTGTTGCTGTATTCAATCATTTTTTGTGAGCAAGTAAAGCATCAAAAGAATTTCATAAATGATTTAGAGTAAATGAAAACACTGCATTCCATGTTATAGGGTTGTGTAAATGAAATCCGTAATGCTTACCTCCAGATTGGAAGCTATTCAATTTAATTGGCAGGTAATCATAACCATTGAGAAAATAATTAGGTTTACACCTACTGGGATGCCTTAAACTATAGGCACAGCATTAGGAGTAACCACATTTGCCGTTATAGCGTGGAATGACTTATTCTACACTAGGCTTCAAACCTACACCTATTGAAGGCTTTGACTTTCTCTGTTGGAGGATGGATCAGCTGAACTTGTCAAGTTGGAGACTTTGCACCAAGTAAATTGAAAAGGTGAATCCTGAAATTCTTAGTCCTTAGTGATGCAAAGAAACCCAATTTACAATGCTGTCCCAGCCATTGTATTGTGCCATGTCCAGATACATGTGTATGTGCAGCCTAGATTTTTGACATGTCATTTACTGAGTTTGACTTAAAATGGTTCTTGATGAGTACTCTATGTCTATATTCACAAGAGAAAGGGCCTTTATAGAACAAAAATATAAAAAGAATAAGAAATATTGGGTGAACTATGCACATAAGGGGGGGCAGCTTCTTTGAAGAAATTTCCAGGTCTGCTCACAGGGAGAAAAGAGCAGAGGCTTTGAATGTTTCTGAGTGATAACAATTGGGGTGCATGGATTTAAGGTGTATAAGCTACATTGATGTAATAGTTATTCTCCCTTTTGGTGACTTCAATATTGAAAACATCTTTATGGGGGGATACAAAACATTTAGCTTTTCCTCTGAATGATGATTGAAAAAATATTAATTACATTTAGAAGGCCTTTTTATTCCAGAAATAGTGTTCAGTGTTCGGTTTTACAATTTCATTGTTTCAAGAAATGCTTA
>JARFYF010000001.1:44681742-44684242 GCA_030265395.1 Rhina ancylostomus
GCCTGAGTTAAAACAATGAGCATCAACTTCCAGACAGCGTTCTTAAAATTAATTTGCAGGCTTTAAAATAAACAGAATAAATAAATAAAAGGAAAATTTTTGTGAAAACATCTTCAATCACTGAAATAAATTAGGTAACAGAAGGAAGATTTGAAAATGGGAGCTGTGGTTTATTTCTACATTACTAGGGATTGATAGAACATTTTTAATATTACAAGTTCTTAAGGATTTTATTTTTTATGATGAATAGTTAAGTTGAATACAAGATATTTTAAAGGATTCAGTTCATGCACTAAAAACCATGGCACATTAGGAAATAAAAAATTATCATGAGATTGTCTCAATATTTAACAGGATATTATAAAAATAAAAATTTGTATTTAAAGACAACAATTTTATTTTTAAATATTAATTTAGGATTAACATAAACATTTCAACTTTAAACTGGTGATGAATAGCAATAAAATATTTTCTAAGAGAATGGTGTTACATTGGAAATGAAAGTTTTCTTCAGGCACAAGCTTCATGGGGAAAGTGACTAGTAAATGTGCTCTGTGCAAAAGCAAAAGATTAAATCTATTGCTGGGATGTACAGTGTTCAAATGACTGGGTGAACATTAGCAATGCGAAGGAAAAGAATACTTTAAATTTATTTCAGTAAATGTTCTGACTGAATATGTCAAAAACAAAATTCATGATATTGGTAATTATTAAGAAACTAGAATGGAGAGCACAATATGATACAGTATGTTGCAAATCAAGTATCAGCAATAAAGCCTGCTTTATCAACTAAATTGAATTTAAGAACATATGCAATAGGAGAAGGAGTATGCCTGCAGGCCTCTCGAGCCTGCTCCATATCTTGGCTGATCCAATCTTAATCTCAGTGCCTGTTTTCCACTCTCTCCCACACCCTTTGATTTCCTGTGGCTTAAATATTTTAGTCCCTGCCTTCAGTATATCCAGTGACTGCATTTCAGCTCTCTGTAGTGGATTTCGAAGGCTCATAACCCTCTGAAAGAAGAAATTTCTCATCTCTATCTCTTATTCTGAAACCATGCCTCCAAGTTCTAGATAACTTCACTAAAGAAACATTCTCCCAGCATCCATCCTATCAATTCCCTTCAAAAATATATGTTTCAAATAAAATTACCTCTCATTCTTCCAAATTCCATTGAGTTAAGACTCAATTTTTCTTATGTCAACACTCCATCATAGGAATCAACCTAGTAAACCTTCTCTGCACTGCCTCAAAAGCAAGCACATCCGTTCTTAAATATGGAGACTAAAACTGTATTCAGTACTCCATGTATGGTCTCACTAATGCTCTGTAAAGTTGCATCTGAATTGTCCTACTTTTATATTCCATACCCCTTGGAATAAAGAATAACATCCCATTTACCTTTCTAATTGCTTGCTGGACCCAAATGCTAATCTTTAGTGTTTTATATACCAAGCCCCTCAGATCCTTTTGTACTGCAACACTTTGTAGTCTCACTGTTTAAATAATAACTAATTTTTCATTCATCCTTTCATAGTGGATAACCTCACATTTACCTATAGTACACCAACTTCCTGCAACTCCCTTAACCTATGTCTCTTTGCAGACTCTTTGTTTCCCCTCACAACTTGCTAACCCATCTCTCTTTGCAATACCAGCAAATTTAGCTGCACTACATTCAGTCCCTTCAACCTAATCATTAACATAGATTATTAATAGTTGAAGCCCCGGCAGTGATTCCTATAGCATTCCACTGATTACTGTTTGCCAATACGAAGACCCATTTATCCCTCTTCTGCTTTCTGTTAATTAGGCACTCCCCTATCCATGCAAATATATTACACCCAACTTAGCATTCTTATCATGTTCCGTAACCTTTTATGTGGCACTTCATCAAATGCCTTCCGGAAATCCACCTATACTATATCTATTGTTCCCCTTTATTTACCCCATTTGTTACATCTTTAAAGAATAGCAAATCTGTCAAACATGACTTCCCTTTCATAAAACCACATTAACTGTTTAATTATTTTATGATTTCTAAATGTCTTACTATTACCTTCTTAATAATAGATTCCATAATTTTCTAAATGTGTCCTCCTTTCTTAAATAGATACATCTGCTATTCAAGTTAAGATACCTTCGGAAGCATTTTACAAGTAAATTCAAAAGTAAGCATGTAATCTTAACTAATGTAATAAAGCCTACAATACTTGCCTATCCATAAATATAATACTTTTGCCAACAAATTAGATGATGTGAAAAATAAGAAATTAAAATTATTTAGTTAAACACTGTATGCTGATTTGGCTTTAATTATCTTTAATTCTAAAGACAAATTATTAATTAGTTATTCATACTATTAGAATGGGAAAATTCTACAATTTTAAAGCAATAAACTCCAGTTGCTATAAATCTGAAATTAAAAACAACAAATATTGGAAATACTGAGCAATTCAGGCAGCATTTATGGAAAGAGAAACAAAGTTATTGTTTCAG
>JARFYF010000001.1:44689242-44691781 GCA_030265395.1 Rhina ancylostomus
AGGCCAATAACCTTTGTAGCCTCACAAAGCAACAGCAGTGGGAGGCAGTGATGTGGAGGTGTGCTGCGAGGCACAGGCTAGTAATGGAAATACTTTACAATCAATGGAATATCTGCTGTGCACAGACTTGCCATCAACGAATAGTTTCATCATCCTGCCTGAATGCATTATAAAATTCAAAACATAGCTTTCCATAAGCAGCCTGCTCAACATGGTGAGTAAGACACTGTGTAAAACCAAAGGAAGTGGCTTACACAAATGCCAGGAAAATTGATAATTCAGTGGTCAGAGAGAGAGAAATATGGAAATGTAGAAAACAAGAGGAGATAAAGAAAGCATTGAGAATTTCAAAAAGAAATAAGAAAAATGGAAAGTAGTATAAAGGCTGATAAAAGCATTTCTTAAAATATATTTAGAGTAATGGAGTGGTTAAAGGCAGATGGGTGACATTCTAACAGACAAGATGATGGCAGAATTTTAAATGAATACTTTGTATCCATTTTCACAGCACACAAAAGGATAAAATAGCAGACACAGAAAGGAAATTAAAAATAAATCAAGTGAAAGAACTTACTGGATTCAATATAAGTAATAAAAGGATAATGGAGAAACTAATGGGATTCAAAATAGATAAATCTCTAGGACCTGATCGTTTTCACCTCAGGGTATCAAAAGCAGATGAAGGAATTGCAGATGGATTAGTCATAATCATTCAAAGCTCTTGATTCAGGAATTGTGCTGAAATTCCATTACCATTTTATTTTTAAGAAGGGTGGGAGTGAAAAAAAAAGCTTTACTCCAGGCTGGTGTGTTTAATATGAGTTTGGGAAGAATGACTAGAACAAGAATTGCTGAATGGGGAGAGGCAATTTGGCTATATGTACAACTTGCAGTAGCACAAAACAGTACAAGACAGAACAAGGCCATTTATCCCATTGAGCCTGTGACAGCTCTTTGATAGAACAAAAAAAATACCACGTTTCTATCCCGATGGCCCTTTAGTTATTTTCCCATCAAGTATTTGGCTACTTTTCTGCTATAGGCTGTGTATTCTAGATCAGAGCAAATAGTTATGGAGAAAAATAAGTTTTCTTATGCCACTTTGTCAATCACCTGAGTTCTGTGGGTACTGATCCTTCTGCCACTAAAAAGTCCCTCATTTTTCTTGTATCAAAACCATTCTTGATACTGAACAACTTTTTCAAATCTCTTACCTGTTTCATCTATACATGGAACAATCCAGTTTCCCTGTCCCTTAATGTAATTTAACTCTCTCATCTTTAGTACTGTTTTAACAGTTATTTTTACATCCATTCCAAGTCCTTGATATCCTTTTGAAAGTCTGCTTGGTACCCAGAATACAACATAATTCTCAAAATTTTTAAATGATGTCCTGCAGAACCAAGACTGGGATATTAAATAACAACAAAAGGATCAGAGGTCCTAATACAGATCCCAACAGAATATCACAGTATACTTTACTCCAGACTAAGAAATAATTGCTCCCTGCTTTCTATTCCTTAGTCAATTTTCCTTTCCACGTAGCCAAAGCCCCTTTGATTACAAGGCCTTTAATTTTGATTTCAAATCTATTGCATGGCTATAAATTGATTAGAAGGGACAGAGTGGGGATAAAAGAAGTACATTGGTTCGGTGGGATTTGACATGTGGGGTTCCCCAGTTTTAAGCCCTTAAGCTTTTACACAGTTATTAATGACTGAGAAAGGGAAGATTGCATACACAAATCTGCAGAAGCCACCAGGTTAGGATGGATGGTAAACTGTTCATATGAAGACATGAAGTTGCTAAGAGGCACAGAGAGATTAAGTGAACAAATAGAGGTCAATGTGGACAAGTGCTTAGTTATCTACCTTGGACCTAGGTTAGTACCTTGAAACTGTCATTTGAGAGGGAAGGGTGAAAAAAGAAAATATTTGTCTGGAACTTTGATCTCATACTGCTCTTCTTTTCAGTACCTCAATTGAAAGTTGACTTAACTCAGAGTATATTGAATTTGTAATACCTTCTCGGTCAAATCACACTACCTCATGCATTCAAGCATCATGAAGTGCTTCAAGAGGCTGGCCATGGCACGCATTAACTCCAGCCTCCCAGACAACTGTAACCCACTGCAATTTGCCTACCGCTGAAGCACGTCTACAGCGGATGCCATCTCCCTGGCCCTACACTCAGCTCTGGAGCAGATGGACAGTAAAGACACCTATGTTAGACTACTGTTCATTGACTACAGCTCCACCTTCAATACTATAATTCCAAGCCAACTCATCAGCAAATTCTTACACCTGGGAGTCAACACCTCCCTCTGCAGATGGATCCTTGACTTCCTGACCAACAGATCGCAATCAGTAAGGATAGGCAGCAACACCTCTGCCACGATTATTCTCAACGTTGGTGCTCCACAAGGCTGCGTCCTCAGTCCTCTACTCCCTGTATACTCATGTCTGTGTGGCCAGATTCTGCTCTAACTCCATCTGCAAGTTTGCAGATGATACCATCGTAGTGGACCATATCTCAAATA
>JARFYF010000001.1:44753642-44767886 GCA_030265395.1 Rhina ancylostomus
AATTAGGCAGGTGTAGCTGGGTAGGGGAGAGAAGGGGGCAGGGTAAAGACAGAGGCTGGTAGGTGACAGGTGGAACCAGATAAGGGAGGTATGATGCACAGATGGAACCAGGTGGGGGAGGCGATAGGAAAGGTGAAGCAAGGCAGAAGAAACCCTGGTCGATAAGTACATGGGTGATGGGCAGATGGGGTAGGATAAATAGTCTAGGTAATGAGGGGTTGAAATGGAATAGGAGAACAAATGTAGAGAGACTCTGGGTTGTCTGCTGACATGGGAAAGAAACACAGGAAGTGGGTTGCATGAAATTGGAAAATTCAAATGTTCATAACATTGGTCTGAAGGCTACACAAATGGAAATCAAGGTACTGTTCTTCTAGTTTGCATCTGGCTTCACCATGAGAGTGGAGAAGGCTGAGAAGAGACAGGTCATTGTGGGAATGGGAAGGGGAGTTGAAGTGACATGCAACCAGAAGCTCAAGATGGCCGTTGTGGACAGAGAACAGGTGTTCTGCGATATGGTTGCTTAGTCTACACTTGGTCTTGACAAACGTAGAGGAGGTCATATTGTGAGCACTGAATGCAATAGAACAGGTTGGAGGAGGTACAGGTGAATCTCTGCCTCACCTGGAAGGGCTGTTTAGGTCCCTGGATGTTGTGAGGTAGGTAGTGGAGGGACCAGGCATTGCACGGGGATGTGCCAGGGGACTGGGAAAGGATGAATGGACCGGGGATCAAAGAGAAAGTGGTCCCTGCAGAAAGCAGGAAGGGTTGGGGGGGGGGGGGGCCACGGATGACAGAGGTGGCTGGCAGTGGGATCTCAGTGGAGCTGGCACAAGGAGCAAAGGAGAATATTCTGGATGCGGAGGCTAGTGGGGCGAAAGGTAAAGACCAGGAAAACTATCTCTGTTCTGTCTTGGAGGGTTATGCAAGGAAGGATGTGCAGGAAGTGGAGGAAAATGTGGTGTGAAATATTGTTTCTGCATCTAATCACTATTTCAAACTTATGCTTGCAATGTGAGAGAATATCCGAGAAAAATAAGGGTTATCAACAAACTAGATGGCAGCAAAAAACACTTTAAATTGTTTTATTGACTTCCTTTGTCCTTGCCAGATAATAATAAAGGTTTGCTGACTTCTGATTGTCAAATGGAATGTTTGTACCCTTTTATTATTTATGCAGCTGCTAAACTATAATTCCAGCCACTGTATACAACCGTTTTCATAAGACGCAAGTGTTCTTGCCCCTCGTAGGTGTGACATTTTAACTTGCGGCACATGCTAGCTTCAAGAATTTTTTATTTTTGTATTGCCACTTACAGGTATCACACAATATCACAAAACAGCAGCATACTCGGTAAGTGACAATGTACTACAGAATCCTGCTTCTTTACTTCTCTACCTCTAATCATAGCATGCTAGTTGTGGTGTAAAAGCAGAAGAAAAATTGTTTAATGACTGGCATTGCAAAACAGCAGCAGAATTCAGTCAGGGATATTGGAGCAAAACTGGCACAGACAACAAAATTTCTTACAAATAATTAAAGTAAGCAATGACAGTCGGAATCAAACTAAGAAAAGACAATAGTTACCCCTAAACTATCTGAATTCTAAACCAGATTCATCAAAATAAAAGACAAATATTGTCAATTTGAATTAAAAGAATTCTCCCTTGCTATAAACATGACAACTTATCAACTGAATTTATTTCCCATTACAAGATAAGAGAAGATATTTATTAGTCGCATGTGCATCAAAACACAGTGAAACACATCTTTTTGCATTACTGAGAATGTGCTGGGGGCAGCACCCAAGTGTCGCAACTCTTCCAGAGCCAACGTAGCATGCCCCAACTCCTAACCCATATGTCTTTTGGAATGTGGAAGGAAACCAGAGCACCCAGAGGAAACCCACGCAGACACACAGGGAGAATGTACAAACTCCTTACAGACAGCGGGAATTGAACCTGGGTTGCTGGCGCTGTAATAGCATTATTTTGGTTTGTTATTGACCATCATGAGGATACAAATTTGTAATACTATGAACATCTCATTTTGATGCCAAAAGGCTAACATTTGATTCCAGTTGATACTTTGATTTGAATTCTACAAATTGCACCCAGATGAACCTAGATGGTTCTGATAAACTCACTGCACAACCTGACTGCTGGCTTTAGAATACAACTCCAACTATTTTAAGAACATAAACTTAACTGGCAAAGAAACATTTCATGGGAGTTTTTTTCATATTTATTTTGTAATTTTTTTAACCTTCCTTGTTCTGTACCAAAGCTTACAAAGCAACTCTGACCAAGAAGCGGTAGTTTCCAAGTTTGAAGCACATCCATACATCATATTAAGGTTAGATTGGTACTAAAGTACAAGAGTTGGGATATCATATTGAAGTTGTAATTGAGCATTAAAGTTGAGACATCACGTTGCACCTGTACAAAACACTGGTTAGACCACATTTGGGAGTATTGTTTACAGTTCTGGGTCACCACATTACAGGAAGGATGTGGTAGCAGAATAGGTTCACCAGGATGTTGCCTGGAATGGACAGGTGTAGTTATAAGGAGATTGAATAGATTGGCTTTATTCCCACCGGAACATAGGAGGCTGATAGGTGACCTCTTGGAGGTTTAGAAAATTATGAGGTGCCTAGATAGGAAAGATTACTAGAATCTTTTTCCTCAGGGCAGGGCAGCCCTGAACCAGAGGGCATAGGTTTAAGGTGAGAGGGGAGAAATTTAAAGAAGATCCCAGGGCCAAGTTTTATCAAACAGTGGGTGGTGAATAACTGGAATGGGCTGCCAGTGTATGTAGTGGAGGCAAATACTATTACAATATTTAAAAGGCAGATACTTGGATAGAAAAGACATAGAGGGATGCAGGCCTAATGAGGGCTAATGGGATTAGTGTAGATAAGCATTATGGTTGGCAATGGATAAGGTTGGTTTCTGTGCTGCATGTTACTATGATTTATTTTTTTAAATCTGAAAACATTTATGTAGTTTGAATATTTTAGTTTTTATTTTTGATTTCCATTATTTTTCAGTTTAGCTAAAATGGGGTATCTTTTGATCATTTTTTAAAAAAAAATTAGGAACTGTACCTACTTAGTGCAATTGTATTGAAATTGGTAATAATGGCAACACTTCAAAGATTTATTAAACAGTATCATTTAACACCATTTACCACATCACTACCAACCTACCACTGATCAGCATATTCCTGATACTTAGAATAAGTAGGCTTTGGTAACAAGTGGCAACTTTGAAGCAATATGAATGAAAATGTAAATACTGTAATGACTGACATCTATTGCATGCATGGATTTTTATTAGTGAATAATTTTTCCAAGTAGGCCCTAGGAGGTGTTTATTTTTATTTAAAACAGATTTAAAATCCAAATTTTTGAACTCTAATAATCTTCTGGATTTACAAACAAAATTTTCACCAAACCTGCATAAAGTTTGTAAAATTTAATTATCTTACATACTACTTTCAGCACAAGATTTCTAAACAAGACAAATCTAAACAGTCTCCAACTCTTGCATTTAACTCTATATGGCTATTTCCCACTAGAGAGTTAGACAGCAAAACTGGTAAGGTATTAGATAAGTCTAATCACATTTTCACCTTGAATCTATTCAGGAAATTTTAAGGGGAAATCATTGGACAGCAATCAAAGAAAGGGCGACAGACTTACATTTATCAATGTAGCTTGAAATTTTTAGTGTTTATTTTTGATTATATTTTTCATTTGAGCAAAATTGGCTATCTTGTGAGTTTAACTATTTCAATACGTCCCTTCAATGAATTGGTTTGAAATAAAAGTTATTTTGGTTAAGGAAAGCCTGATTGATTCTGCCTTATCTCACCCAGAGATACTAAGTACTATTCTAAATACTTGTGGAATCAGTTAATGTTTTGGTATACAATTTTATAAAAGTGTGTGCCTTCTTACAGCACACAAAATTATAGATTTCATAACTGTAATTCTCTTGTACTCACTGGATATTATGCACATTTAAAGAATGCTAAAATACAAGACCTAGCTATTAAGTAGAAAACATGATTATACTTCCCCAATTTCTCTCAAGTTTTGATCCCCTTTTTGAGTTCAGTTCCAAGGACCCAGCATGCTGTTAGTTCATTTACACCAATATTCAGTTGTAAATTTCAACAGATGCAGATCCTAATTGTATTCTCCTTTATCATAACTCCAAGTTATACCAGAGAGCTCTACAACATTTGAGATGTAGAACTGAAACATCCCAGGTCTGCACAGCATTATTATCCTGTAGATAACCATATGACCACACATTAGAGTAAGATATAGTCCAATCCATCCGCTAAGGTTAATACCATCTTCACATCCAAGTCCTGTTTCATTAACATGATACTTCATTACAAGGTATCTGATTTCACCAACCTCCATCCCCCATTACTCATTGGAAAAACAGAGCAAAACTGGGTGATGGGTCATTGCACACTGGAACCCAAAGCTGCAGAACTGCAGCAAAAGATGGATTCTGCTACAAGATTATGGAGTTTTATAAAACCAAACTACTGTATGACAATGCATTTCATATGATGTGACGCATTTTTCTTAATATTCTGTTAAGGCTACTTTTGATTAAATATGTACAAAAATCATACATTAATATTCTCTATCTTAGATATATGCATCTTCCTACAATCTTATTTGTTCAAGATCTGCATTTTAATAAGGTCTTTATTAGCTTGTAATTTTGGAATGCTGGTAAAACACTGGTCAATGATGTTACCAACTGCAAGTAGAAGAAATAAGCATATATTTTAGGGCAAGATACGTTAGTTACATTTTCCAGCATTCCTGTTGTCCAGACTGATGAATATGAAGAGCAATCGAAAATCAAAACCTGCAGATGCTGGAACTCTGAAATAAAAACAGAAAATGCTGGAAATACTCAGATCAGACAGCATTGAAGAAAGAAAGAGGGTTAACACTTCAGGTCACTGACCTTTCACCACATATGAAAAACGATAATTTTCATTAAAAGATACCTAATGATATTTCATATAAAAAATACTCGTGAAAATATCCCAGATCTGCCTTCTGCATACAGGAATCCCTGCACATGATCACTAAAGTGAATAAGACATATCCCTAAGTCACATACTTGGGAGCTGTTTTCTTTCTGAAATGCCAAAAGTACCTCTTCAAAAGAGATACAGCTTTATACAAGTATGTTTTTTGCCATTAAATGGTTTATTATGATACGTCATCACAAATATGACAGATATACACTTTCTTCTCTTCAACCTATTCCATCCCCATCTTAAACAATTTTCCTACTTTGGATTATTGTTAATTCAATACAATATGATGCAAGTTATTGCAAATACCAAAGAACTAAAAATCATTGACACAACAAATGTATTTAAATGGTTACATTCATTGCACTTAGCTCCACAAAACAAATTTTCATATAGATTTTTTTTAATAGGTGCAAAAGGCAAATATCTTGTATTTATAATATTTTTTGCCAATTGTTAAGCTTATGACTTGAACTGAATCAAGAAAAAGCAACTGCAAGCAGTAGAGCAATTAGAATTTAGAAGAACATAGAAGGTTAAGTAGCATTTTGATTATGTTTACAAGATATTCATGGGAACCGATAGAGTACTGAGAAATAATTTTTGTTGGGATTAGTGAACATAGTCCAAATATTCAGGCCTTTCAGAACTGAAATTAGGAAACATTTCAAAACATTAAGGGTGACACAAATGTTTAAACTTTCTTCTGCAAATATCATTTGATAGTGGGTCAATTGTTAATTTAAAATCCAAGGCCAATTCATGTTTCTTACTTAAAAGGTAGGAAGGGTTTTGGGATAGATACGGGCCAATGGAGTTGGGTTAGAGGTCAGCCATGATTTCAATGAACATGCTCTATGGGTTAATGGTTCACTCCTATAAAGTCAAATGAAAGACAAACATTTTGGTTAATTATTCCATCCTTAGATTTCTAAAGCTTTTGACGAAATGTGGCACCTTTCATTTCAAAATTATACATCGTTAGGCCTCTTTTCAAAATATATTTTGTGTCTCTCGTTTCCTCTCAATCATCAATTTTGATGTAATAGATAATTTTCCTTTAACTTTTCATTAAAGCAAGAGTTTCTCTGGGCTTTTCTTTCTCCCATTTTAAACCTTCAAAACTTCTATTCATTACCCAACCCAATGGTTGCTATGATGTCTCCATTTTATATTTTCCTTTAGAAATTGCACTTGGTGCTTGCAACCAGTCCTCTTGTAGTTATGTTATAATCTGCTCAAAGGCCTTCCAATGGGGCAACAGAAATATTTTTAATTCTTCAATAATCTCCTGTTACTCCAGCAATTATAATTAGAGTTAGAACATTTTTGCACCTAATGCCTTCACCTTTCGCTCTCACCTTTTCATGAATATTCTTGAACTCCATTACCCTTTAGACCTTAAACTACAGTTCCTATTTTATTTCAACAATAGAAATGTGCTTCCTTTCATAAGTTTATTGCTTCAAACCAAAAACATACAAAATCCACATCCATCTAAATCTCCAATAATGCTCCCATATTTTATTACCTCTCCTACACACCAATCAGAAAAGATGATTGTCAATTTTTTCTCTTTACTTTATATTATGATACCTGCTCCTCATTGTGCCAAAGTGTCTTTCCTTGTTTAATCTTAGTTCCAAGTATACTGTCTTCATTTCTCTTGTATTTCACTGCCTCAGCTTCGTAACCATTTTTCTGCAGTTTCTGTAAAGGTTTTCAACTTATTCCTCTGCATTTGCTTCCTTCTACCGTCTACATAATTTTAGACACGAAGCTGGCTATCACCTAGGCTTCTTCTCAATTTCCCTTTTCCCGAACTTCTTTCAGTCTGGCCTATGGAACTTCATCTGAGCTTCCCAGTAATAAAAGAAAACATTTAGTTTACAGATTGAAAATTCTGCAAAGTTAAAAAAATACACTTCATAAAGCAAAAGAAATAGATGCCAGTGGCCCCACTTATCGTTTCCTCATGTGCCCAATCTAGCTATAACATTACCAGCAATCATTTTGTCTTGAGCGGAGCAGGTTTTTAATGTCGAATGTTGTTATATAACCTGAACTGCTTTAACATCACCAATGACTGGCTTAGCTTGCTGTACAGCAGTGTGATGAGAGGTACTAACAGCCTGTTGTGAAATGAGATATATAGGCCGAATGATCAACATCACAGACCATCAACTCATACAAACGTGTCCGCCTTGAGTACCACCACGATCAAAAACCAGACCAAGGTCACTCCCTGCTGATCAAAACTGGGTACTTCTGATTGTGTGCAGCACAAATTCACAGAACGGGAGTGAGCTCGACCGCGAAGCCGATGCAGCTGACAGCCTCACGGATCCCACCCCAGGACACGGCGGCCGGGGAGCGTCGCCATATTAACGGATAAGGACTGCGAACACACCCACCCGCAAAACACCCGAGCACCGCCGGCGCGCCCGCAACCACAACTCATTCCGAAAGTAAACGGCATTCCGATCATTCCCGCCGCCAGCACAAGCCGTCGCAATCGCCGTTTAACGTTGTTTACAAACTTACCACAAGGGCTAATTCCTACTGACAACCAGCCGTGCGAGATCGGGCCAGAAATCGCGAGGCTCGGCGCCCTGCGTCGCGGAGGTCACGTGACGGCAGCTTTCGGCGCGGCCTCTGCGCAGAATCGGCTCTCGCTGCTTTTCGGCGGCTCTTCTCCCCGCCGCGTCGGGGCAGCCGCAGAAGGTGTGTGTGAGAGTGTGAGAACCGGCAACCGGCTGGGCGGGCAGCAAAGGCGACGGCAGAAATTTAACACGAGATCACGGGTTGGGTGGTGGGGAACCACTTCGCACTGGCTTTGAATAGACCTCTCCTGACTTTCAGTGGCAAGAAGTGCCCCGGCGGAGATGGTACAGATGTCGAGAGTAGGTGGCTTTCTGAGGAGGCAGAGGTTAATGGGGTTGAAAGTTGTTTCTTTTTGGTGATGAGTTAGAAAAATAATAACGCAGGATTTGAAAGGAAGTTGGCATCAGTACGCAAGGGGATTTTTTAAAAATCATCTTTTTTAAAAATGTTAAAATTTATCTTTTTCCATCAACTTGCATGTGGGTCAGGAAGTTGAGGAGTCTGCAGTTTGGAGCCGGGTGGGTGGAGACAGAAGATCAAGAGAGTAGCATCAGTTCAGTGATGGAAGAAAAAATGAAAGGTGCAAGTTTAGAATAATGGCAGCAATGGTTTTTGGGATGTGACTTGATGACAAAAGATCATCCACTCTTAGAGGAACTCAGTAGGTCAAGCAGCATCTATGGAGGCAAAGGGATGGTTGACGTTTCGAGTCGAGACCCTGCAACAGTCCTGCTGCTTGACCCAGAGTTCCTCCAGCAGGTTTTGTTTTGCGCGGGGTTCCAGCAACTGCAGTCTCATGTATTTGCGTTACCTTTTATTTGATGGTGGAAGGCTGAATTTTGCATTTACAATTCAGACTGGGTATTAAACCAAAAGAAACTTTTCAAAATCAATTAGATATTTTCCTTTACTCTGTTCTGATTAATTTGTTGGAGTAGGCCCCTTTTTTGCCCACATTTGTTTTGTTTTTGACAGTATAACCTTAAACTGACCCTTGGTCAAAGGAGCTTTCCTGAACCTTGAACTCAGCTCCAGTTTTGATAAATTTCATCAACTTGCTTTTCTTTACAGTTGTTATCTAACCTATTTGGAATAAAGGGTGCACTTCTGGTTGCTGAATTACAAGAAGGATGTGGAGGCTTTGGAGAGAGTGCAGAAGAGGTTCAGCAGGATGTTGCCTGGATTAGAGAGTATTAGCTATAAGAAGTTTGATTGCTTTCTCTGGACCATAGGAGGCTGAGGGGTGACCTGATAGAACTATATAAAATTATGGCACGCATAGATAGGGTAGATGGTCAGAGTCTTTTTCCCAGAATGGAAATGTAAAATACTAGAAGATGTAGGTTTAGGATGAAAAGGGGGAATTTCAATGGAGATTTGAGGCTTTTTGTTTTTCAAAAACAAAACACAGAAGCTGGCAAGTGCCTGGAACACACTGCCAGGGTAAGTGGTAGAAGCAGATACCTTGGCAATGCTTAAGCAGCATTTAGACAGACACATGAACAGACAGGGAATAGAGGGATATAGGATTAGTTTAAATTGGCATAATGGACTGAGGGGCGTGTTCCTGTGCTCTGTTGTTCTTTGTCTCTGGTTTATTCTCCATTTCCAGTGCTTTCTGATTACTTCATATTTTTAAGCATCCATTGTTTTCATTTTTCTTGTTGCTTTTGCAAAATGTTTGGGTGGTTGAGCACAGAGCCCATTAAAACACTCCACCTCTCACAGCTAATTTGAACATGATTCATGGTATTTTGTATTAAATTTAGTCTCTGATTGTTGCACCATCCCCTCTCCCCCATTCCTTTCATGGGATTTGCACAGATAAAACCAGGGAGGAAGTTGGAAGCTGATTAATTTGCACTGTACTTTTAAATGCATGACTGTGGAAATTTAAGAATAGTGATTCTAATACCATTACCTGGGATTTACCTACACTGACTTTAACAATTAGCTTTTGTAAGCACCCCAACAGTTTTAGCACTTTGGTTAACTACAGTCCACCTGGAATCTCATTTCTTCAACATGTCAAGGAAAGTCAAGCAGATAGTCCCATTTTAAATCCATACTAACAGATTATTGTACCTTTAAATTGCTTCATTAAGTAAGTAACATTTCCACAAAAATCAGCCAGACTCATGCATTTGCACTTTCAGGCAAAAAAAAATCACATTTTTACTAGTATCTGGATTTATTGGAACATATGACAAAAGGCACGAAACATATACTTTAACAACTCCAACGTAAATGAGAGCCAATGAAATAATTACATTTGCACATGATTAGACTATTCTACTCATTCATTAAATTTTTACATAGCAAATAAAATTAGAAAAGCAACCATTAAACAGAAGAGTCCCATAGCTTCAGACAGGGCGAATCCAAGGATAGCATACGAGAACAACTGTTGTTTCAGAGAAGGATTTCTAGAAAAAAAAGCATTATTAATATTCTAATATCCAATTCAATCTCAACTTAATACCCTCTAATTGAAAGTAGCAAAGTTAGTTTATTTATTTTGGACTGCCGATGATCACATTAAAAACATTTTACAGAGGTGGCAGGATATTATTTCAAACAGTTGGACAAAAAGACAGTCCCAAATTCAGGTATTCCATTATGATGTGGGTTTGTTTTCATACAGCTAATTGCATAAAACAATGATATTAACAAAACATTGTGTAGCCTCAAGACCTAAGAATGATATGGGAAGGGTTGGAAATCAAAGAGTTAATAAAATAACTGCAGTTATTTTAGTAAACTGTCTTCAAAAGGCAAAACTATCACACTATGAGTAAATTAAGGTAGATATTGGCTTTACCTGTGTTACATTCAAGAAAGTAAGGGTGCTGATTCAATAATGAGAGGGTTTGAAAGAGTGCATACCGTGAATTTCCTAATTATACAATTGTGTTTGTATAAAACACCTTGAAATAAAATGTCTAGATTTGCCTTAAGGGAAGTTAAATGCAACACTACACAATTATTTCATTTTGAGCAGAATTTCATAATGAGAATAAATTCCTTTGTAACACAAGTACATGGTTCGCTGATGTGGCATCACAGGTAAACAAGGTTGTGAAGGAGGTATTTGGGCACGCTGGCCTTCATCATTCAGGGCATTGAGTGTTGGGGTTGGGACGTTATGCTGCAGTTGGTGAGACCCCACTTGGAGTATTGTGTACAGCTTTTGTCACCATTTTATGGGAAAGACATAATTAAACTGGAAAGGATGCAGAGAAGATTTAGAAAGGCTGCCAGGTCTCTAGGGTCTCAATTATAGGGAGAGGCTGGGCAGGCTAGGACTTTATTCCTTGGAATGCAGGAGATTAAAGGGTGACCTTATAGATATAGATAAAATCATGAAGGGTATAGATAGGGTAAACAGTCTTTTTCCCAGGGAAGTGGAACTAAAAACTAAAGGGCATAGGTTTGAAGTGAGAGGTGAAAGATTTAAAAGGGACCTTAGGGGCAAGTTCTTCACATAGAGGGTGTTGTGTAGTTGGAATGATCTGCCAGAGGAAGTGGTTGAGGTGGGTACAATAAAATTTAAATGTTATTCAGATAAGTACATGGATGGGAGGGGTTTAGAGGGATATAGGCCAAATGCAGGCAAATGGGACTAGCTTGGTTAATATGGATGAGTTGAGCCGAAGGGCCTGTTTCCATGCTGTATTATTCTATGACTCCACATTTCAAGTCCAATGTTCAAAATATTTTCCCAGCTTGAGTTATAACATTCCCTCCGTATAGAACAATACCATATAGGGCAGCACAATAGCGTAGTGGTTAATTCCCATTGCTGTCTGTAAAGAGTTTGTATGTTCTCCCCGTCTCTACATGGGTTTCCTCTAGGTGCTCCGGTTTCCTTCCACATTCCAAAGACATATGGGTAGGTTAACATGGGTTTAAATGGGCGGCGCGGATTCATTAGGCCAGAAGGGCCTATTACCGCGCTGTAAATGAAGTTTTTAAAAAATGATTTGCTTGGGGGGCTGGGGTGGAAAAGAGTTAATAATTGAATATAAAGGTGGAAAATGTAGAGGGGTGGATCATTATAAACCATGCGAAATGATTTAAAAATGCTTTTGGAACTGAAAGTGGTTTTGCAAGAATGATGCCCTAGAGCATGGTATTTAAAGTGATAGAAAAACTGGCTTATTAATATTAGAATGAGAAGATAGCAGAGAATGAAAAGTGAAAAATATACATTGGGATGAGAAATAAGATGTTAAAAATTGTTCAGATTTTCATTTTCAGTTTCTTCAGTTATCTTTCAATTTGCTTGCAGAGGTTGCCAGTGCAATTGATAAGGAGGTAGAGATTGTTTCAGCTTCATTCAGCCCTATTCAGAAGTTTTTTTTTAAAGAAGTTAATTGGAAAAAGTCTATTCTTAATAATTTCAACATCTTCGATAAAATAATATGTTTGGATGAATGAGGATAGCTTTCACAGCTGTCTACAATTGACCTTAAAATGCTTCATCCCTTCTTATGATATAAACCTTTTTAAAATAAATTTATAAAAAGCATTTACTACTTGCCAGCTGATTTCTTAAAGTAAGTAAGAAGATATTTTTTCTGTCAGTGGTCAATAAATTATGCCACAGATATTTACGGTGCTTCTGCAATCTTAAAACTATAGTATATCTATGTCAATTAATATAACATGTCAAAGATATGGAATTTTGAAAGGAGGTAATTGTGACAGAAGATCATCAGATGAATCACTATAAAAATCAATCTTTGTGAAAATGATCACATTATTTCCCTGTTACTGTAAACACGGTTTCTGATCTTCAGTTACTTTTTAACTCAGCTACTGTGAATCATTTTCAATATCTCCAATTTCTAAATATTTTACTTGCTTTCTTCCCTGATCTGACATACCAGTTGTATATCTTGAATTTGATGATATCCTCACAATCCATGATCACTAAGACTAATAAAGATTAGGTAAATTTCAACTACATGATGCCTACTTGAAATTTTAAAAGTCTACAGATTGCAAGAGTTAAAGGAATTTAAGCTCCATTATATTTTGAGGCTCTGAGAAAGTGATCAACTCAAATTCTTGCATTAATAATGAGAGAGTATTTGATATTTCTCATACTTTTCCTCATGACAAAGAAGGTGACCATTCATCAAGTTTATGCCAGCACTCAGACTAATCCTATTTCTCTCACTCTGCCCCACCCAAATCATTTCAGCTGGAGTAGTACAAGTGGCAAAAGTAGTATAAATGTTATTTGTGTTAGGGAAGGGAAAAAATGGCAATCAGTCATGAATCACATCCTGAGTGCCCTTGTGAAGAAGTTGATGAAGAAAGTATTGGTTGTAGTGTGCCAGTGGTTATCACCAAATAAGGTCTTAGCACCATCAGAAGTGAAGGAAAATCTTTCAAAATAAAAAGTGCAATTGTAGAACATCTTTACTTAAAAAGTATATTTCTTATATAATGCAGTAAGTGTTAAATGTTTAATTGCAACAGTTATTTCTCACAAAAAAATTCTACAGGCCTTTAATTATCAGTTCATCAATTTTCAGTGATGCTTGTTTAGGAAGAAATTTTATCCATGTTACCAAAGTAATATTCTGCGCCTCAAATAGTGGCATGAGACCCTTAGTCTAATTGGACTGAAGAACAGATGACTGGGTCCTCAGTTTAACAGCATCTTTCATATTGAATAAAACTAAATTACTGCACTTGAGAGTCTGTTTAATTTATGGGTTAAAATTCAGTGGCACATATTTGAACCATAACTTTCCAATTCAAACACTGAAGTGTTATTAACAAATAAAGTTAATGCAAATTCCAGAACTGAAAGTTTAAATTTTTTTTTAAATATCCTAACAGAACATACAGATATATTGCTTAGGGGCACTGCTCTGAAAAACAAAATTATTACAAGATCATAATACAGGTAAGGGAATTGTTATTGTACTTAATACTTTATTTATTCTTAAAATTGTACAGGGAGCATTGATAGATTAAAATCAATCCTCTATAAAGATCTTACAGTTCAACAGTGAAACCAAATGATTGTTCAACCAAAATTACAATTTCACTGAATATTTGTTTTTTTCAAAAGAAAACAGCACTAATTTACCCCTATTGCTTGGTTATTAAAAGTATATCCATTTGTTGCAATACAAATGAGTGGTCATATTCATTAATTAATTTATACTTTTATTAATTGTATTTTACTCATTTTACCTACATGCCTTTTGCTTCTTGTCAGCTTTGCATTATTGGTAACACTTGCAGATTTAAATTAAATGATTAAAATTGCAATGCTTTACCAATTGCTTGAGCCTGTAATCTAATGCTTTACCAATTGCTTGAGCCTGTAATCTAAGCAAATGCCCCAATAGTAATGCAAGAATGGTTCACTGCTCGACATATCAGTTAGTTATTTTTAAACAAGTTAGTAATCAGAAACTTGTGGGATACAGTGTTTTGGTAACATCCAGCCCAGAATCTTGTAATATTTCCTCATCATATTACTTTTAAATTAGATATTTTAAGTGAGTCAGTTATTATGTTTTAAAGTTTTATTC
>JARFYF010000001.1:44829364-44845626 GCA_030265395.1 Rhina ancylostomus
AGCAACACAATTCCTCTTCTCCCGCCACCAACCTCCCGTCCCCCCCCCCCCCCCCCCACCTTTCCTCACCCCACTCTCACCTAAACAGACTAAGCCCCATTTTCTTGGTCGTCCCTTGCACTCTAGCATTGAAATTGCATCAGCCTTGTGTCCCTCCCCTCATTATTCTCTCTATAAGATTACTTATCCTCTACAACCATATTCACAAAACTAGCAACCATTCATTTTGCCTTCCTGGTTATTTTGTTAACATATGTATAGCACATGGTTTCCTTCTCTCAGCAACTGTTTTTCCCCTCTTTTAAATATGAGAGAACTAATACTTACCACAGTCATAGACCATGGTTTCTGTTACTAACTGTTATCCAATATCCTTTCATGTTCTTGACCTTATTGCTGCCTGTGATTGTTCTAACAGCATCTCCATCACCTCAGTTGCTGTTTAATTTGATGGGGTTTCCCTCCATCAGTAACCTCCCCCCAACCCACAACCTATCTATTTGTGGTTAAACCATCTCAATCTATTGCTTTTCTTCCAGCTCTTCACAATTCCATCCAGAGTTCCCCATGAAACCATGCTTAGTGTTCCTCTTTTTGGCATTTGTATGTTTCATCCTGACAACAACAAAGCTGCCATCAGCTATAATCTACAAACTTAATCACATTTTGTTCCCTCTTTCCATCACTATTCTTAGCCCATCAGTGCCACATTTTATCCTTTCGATCTTATGATTGAGGTCCTTCAAGGTGTCATCCCTGCACATTTCTATAACACTTTGCTTTCATACAGACTTCTCTGCTCCTCTGATTCTGGCTTCTGTTGTATCATCATCTCCCTGTTCCCAGTCTTAGCTGAATACATCTCATCTGTAATGGAGAAAGACATTGTAGTTACACATTTTGAGGGGAAGGAAGAAGGGGAGATGTGACAGGGATATTCTGGAGCAAGTTAACATTAAAAGGAGGATGAACTTTCAATAATTCAGATTTAATGCTGTAAGTTTACTCCATAAACCTATTTGTCTCTTATTTCTCCATAAAATTCTTCTTCTACACCTCTTTGACCTGGCTTTTGGTAATGATTCACAGTACCTCCTCTCCTATTTGATATACAATGTCAGTTGAAGTACTATCAGTAATACTAGCAGGACTGGCAATTCAGTGTTTCAGGGTATAAAAGCTTAAGGCATGATAGGGGAGGACATAAGAGGAAGGAGATTGCAATATTAATTAAGGAAACCATCTCTGCAGTAATGAAGGAGGATGTCCAAGAAGGCTTTCCAAATGAGGCCAAATGGGTAGCATTCAGGAATAAAACAGCAGCAATCATTCTGCTGGGGTAATACTACAGGCCTTCCAACAGTCAGTGGGAGATAGACAGACACAGATGTGTAAGGGCAATAGTGTCATAGTGTTAGGGGATTTCAGTAATTGCCTTGGTGTGAAAGACTCAGAGGTGAAGGAATTTTTAAGGAGAGTTTTTTGAGCCAGAAGGAGAGCTTTTTGAGCCAGAAGGTAAATACTCCGAATAGAGAAAGGGCAGTACTGGACCTAATCTTAGTGAAGCTGGGAAAGTGGTTGAACTGAGCGGGTGAGCATTTTAGGAAAGTGATCATAACTCTTAGTTTCAAAGTAGTTATGGAAAGAGATAAAGATGGTCCAAAAATTACAGTCCTGAGTTGGGGAAAGGCCAATTTAAATATCATAAGATAGGAATTGGTAAAAGTAGACTAGAACCAACTACTTGTGGGTAAATCTAGTGGTAATCTTAAAAAATTAAATAGTAAGAGTACAGGGCCAACACGTTTCTATAAGGGTGAAAGATAAGGAAGGTAATCCAGGGAACCCTGGATGTTGAGAGATATTGAGGGTTTGATAGTTTTTTTTTAAAAAAGTGAAATAGCAGATATAGAGTACTGAAAACAAATGAGGCCCTTCAGGAGATAGAATGTGAAGTGGGAGGAAGACTTCAGTAAGGCCTTTAGCTAGATCCCACATGGAAGGCTGGCTCAAAATTCTAGAGCTCATGGGATCCAAGACAAGTTGGTAAATTCAATCCAAAATTGGCTTGGTGATTGGAGATGGAGGGTGATGATACAATGGGCAATGGCAGATGGAACTTAATCCCGATAAGTGCAAGATGACATGTTTTGGGAGATGTAACTACACAGGCTGAGAAGGTGGTGGATGTAGATATTCTCACAAGATTTAAGACATGCTGGTAAATAGGATTAGTGTAGAGGAGTATATGATAGTCGCATAGACGATGAGCTGAAAGACCTGTTTCTGTGCTGGATGACACTATGACTCAATGACTTATTAACTTGAATTGGAAACTCGTGGATTCCAATTTCATTTCAGAGACTTAATGCAAAAAGAATTGGCTGATTCTCCAATGTATTATTGAGGAAGCACTATTATCAGAAGTGCTGTCTTTCAGATGAAAGGCTAAGCAGAACTTCTGAATGCTTTCTTTCCCAGATGAAAGTAAAATGATTCAATGGCACTATTCTGAAGGAGAGTAGGGGAATTATCCATGAATTTTCACTTGCTCAACATGATAATGAAACTATGCATTAACTAAGTTATTGCAGAGTTACTAACTAAGGCAATAAAACTCTAATAATCTGGCACCCTTGGGACTTTAGTAGTGTCTATTGACTATTGAATGTTACTACTTATAATACCCAAACATACTGTTTCACATTTTTAAATGTTACACTGTAGTATAATAAATTTTCCAGTGAAGCCAGTGAGTTTAAAGAGAGCAGGAAATATGGAAGCACTCCAGATGCTGGCTCCAGCTTCAAACCTACCCACATTCCAGACTCTGGCTCTGGCCAAACACCTCACTTGTACTCTGGACCCCTAGCTCACATTCCAGACTGATGGTTAGCTGGATGCTGACCCATCAGGATTTCTGAACAATCAGATGCTGGGTTATTGGAGTTTTATTTTTAGTTGCTGTTTGTGGGATTTTGCAGTGCACAGGTTGGTTGCCATGTTCCTTGCATGCCAGCAGTGAATTTGTTGGTAGTAAGGCCCACTTGGGTGTTCCAATATAGTGAAAACCAGTAAATGAATGCACTTTCTTTTTCTCTGAATGCTTGTTTTTTTTGAGACATTTCTCTATGCAAAACGGCTGAAGAGAAAAACCTGTTAGTGTAGTTAATCACTGGACTGAAATATACTTTTTGGCAGTTTTGTAAAGATCTGTCGATGTGATCCTCTTCATGGGTCATCTCATCTCTGACTTATGTAGATGCTTACAACACCGGAATCTCAGACGTTTTGGAGTTCAGTTGCATATGATCTCCTGTCCTGACCCAGAACTCTACATTGAGTCCAAGGGAAGAGCACAAATGTTCTGAGTTAAGGGGTTAAATTAATTTGAATAGTGTCACTAACCTTGATTGAAAGGTGGTTTATTTCTTTAATGTTTTTGATTAATTTTTAATGTGTACAATAACATATGTATTATTTATTTAAATCTTTTTGAACTTCTATAAATGTCTCATCACCAGAGATACTTAATAGTTGTTCATAGCAAGTTTCTGCTCTCATCAGCAACTCAGCTTATGGGACCGGTTTGGCCATCGTGCTTGTCAATTTATTTGTTTAATCACAAACATTAAAACTTCCATGAAGCAAAATAATTGGGCAGTGCAACACAGCATCATTTGTTTCTCCTTCATTAACAAGTATTTCTTGAAGTACTTGAGACCTGGTAACATTTTATTAATGTTGCTTAAGTGGTTATCACCAGGAATATTTTTACTAATAATGTCCACTCCCTCACCTGTGAGCAACCTGATTTTAAAAATAATTGAAAATTACATTACCAAAAAAAAGTGAAAACTAAACAATTTTATTGCTGCATTGACACAGAGTAATCAGTTGCAGAGTAAATTAGAAAAAAAATTGATATGAATAACTTTTAAACATTTTTTAAACAGGAATTTTTACTGTTAAATAATCTGGGATTAAAAAGCTTGAATCAATAATGAAAACCATAAAGCTACTGGATTGTTGTAAAAATGTGTCTACTTTTCTGGTGTCATTACAAAAAGAAAATTTGCTGTCCTCACCAGATCTAGCCATCTATGTTTCTAGAGATGCTCAGTGTAATTAACTTTCTGTCCCATGAAATGGTTTAGCATGCCACTCAGTTGTACCATACAGCTACCTCAAGACATTAGAATAAACTAGGCAGCTCACCCATCATCAACCTAACCACCAAAAATATATCAAAGGGAACTGAGCCAGGATACAGTTCTACTTGTGAATATCTGGGCCTTCGGCTATACCACAGACTAGTCAAACAGCAGCCCAATGAGGTTATATCCACAGTGTCATACCTTTTAGCCAACGTCCCAGTCTCCTTCATCATGATCCATGTATATGAGATATTTCAGTGGAAGGACAGACCTTCCTGACATGGTGGCATAATAATAAATTGTCAGGAACAGTTCCAGGAGTCCATCAATATTGCTTCTGTGCCCCTGAAGTCTTCCAGCATCAGATGAAGCACATGTTAAGGGAACGTCCTGCTGGCTTCCTGAGTTGCTAAATCAATGCTCTGGCTTGGGGAACACAGCTTAGAACAGGTAGTGAGGGTGGGAAAGGCATAGAATGTACTCTAGTGCTTAATAGTTTCTGATGTGTTGTGTGACAGATCAAGCAATTTAAAACTGTGTAGCATGAGGCATAGTGGGCTGTCAACAGTAGAGCTGTATTCCATCAGAGTCTGGAAGTTTATGGCCTGTCATAATATTCAGTCTACTATTGTACTGAGATTGGACCCCATTTGTAGAAAATCATGCTAGTAATAGGACTAGGTGAAACTGATCTGGTTAAATTACAACACAGGATTACATGCTCTTTTATGGTGATCACCCTTCCCTATTTTGGCAGAACTGCTGGAAGTGGAAAGATCAAATTCTGGAAGCAAAAAATGCTGGAAATACTTAACAGGTCAGGCCACATTTGTAGGATGAAAAACAGAATTAATATTTTGGGTTTAAGACCTTTGTTGACCTGAAATGTTAATTCTCTTTCTCTTCTCACTCATGCAGCCTGACACACTAAGTTTTTCCAGCATTTTCTGTTTTTTATTTTAGACTTGGAGCATCAGCAATTTTTGTTTGATTTTCATTTTAAATTCTGGGTCAAGTTTGAATGATTCCATGATAGCAATGGTCTTGGAGTCCTCAACAAACACCCATCTACAGCTGCAGACAATCTTCCTAGGCTTGCAACAATAGAGATCAGCAGTTGTAAGTGGGAGAATCCAGAATTGTTTCCTAACAGAGGAGCATAACTCCCAGGTGGAAAGTACTTGGATTTGGTTTCTCTCTGTAATGACCATTTTAAAATGCACGCTCCCCTCTTTTTATTTAAGGGCCATCTATTTTGCTCTTTTGTTTCAGAAAGACAGGATTCCACAGATAGTTAAGCAATCCCGCAAGCTGCAGAATAAATTGTTTATCTGTGATCCTGACATTAATAGGCATGTCAATTGATGGACGCTTAAAACAGCTAACAAGGGGAGGATCATCCATGAGCATCCCTTTAATGAAGGTGGAGCCTAGTATGTAAATCATAAGGACAAGATGAAACATTTGCAACAATATTCAGTTTGAGGGATTGAGAGAATAATCATCCTGGGATTTTCACCATCACAGAAGCTAATTCAGTACACTGATATTTAGAATTGACTGAATACATTACCTATAACAAAGGCCAGGGGCTCTGACAACATCCTAGCTGTTGAACTGAAGCCTTTTGTTGCACCGGCACTACCTAAGTGTGGAGACTTGCCCAATTATGCCCTCTGTTAGAGAGCCGGGTAAATATGGTTAAGTAAGTTACTGTGTCATCAGCCATTTACGTCATCAGCAAAGTGATGGAAGATGCAGAGCTTGCCAACAACCTGCATGTTCCTATTGAGTTCCATTTGGCTCCACATCTCCTCACATCCTTGGTCCAATAATGAACAATAGAGCTGAACTCCAGAGGAGAAGTGAGAGTGCTCTTGGCATCTTTTCACTGAATGTGGGGCCACAGAGGTTTGGGCTAAAAGTGAAGTCAATGGAGATTAAGTGGGGGGTTCTGCATGGGTAAGATTCAGCTGGAGCAAAGAAAAATGGTTGTGATTATTGAGGGTCAATCATTTCATTTCCAGGACATGACTTCAGGAGTCCCTCATGGCAGTTTCAGTTGCCAGCCATCTTTAGTTGCTTAATCAGTGACCTTCCCTGCAACATGTTTGAAGAGGGGATGTGTCCTAGTGATCGAAGTGATCTGTTCCATTTACAACATTTCAGATAATCTAGGCCCCCATACGGAAAATATAATTCATGCATGAGCTGATAAATGACAGGTAACATTCATGCCAAATAAATTTTAGACAATGAGCACCTGACTACTTCCCTTTAATTCAAATGGCATTACTATCATCAGTTCTCCTATCAACAATTGGGATCGCCATTGGTCTGGAACTTAACTGGACTGGTGCATAGGTATCATGTTTATAAGAGAGGGTCAATGGCTTTGTATTCTGTGGAAAGTGACTTGTCTGTTGACGACTCAAAGCTTTTCCACCACCTTCAAAGCATTAATCAGGACTATGATAGAATACTGAACTTAATAAGACATTTTGTACCAAATACACAGAGTTTGAAACCACACTTGTTGGTGCATGTTGACTGCAATATGTACCACCTACAAGATACATTGCAGGGAGTTGTGAAGGTTTCTTTGACAGTACCTTCCAAATCCCCAACCTTATCTAATGGAATTGATAAGATAAGCAGATGCATTAGAGTGCCATTGTCTGCAAGTTCCCCTCCAGATCATACAGTATCTGACTTGGAAACGTATCCCTGTTCCTTTGTATTGATGAGATCAAAATCCTGGAAAAACTTATCTAACAGCATGGTGGGAATATATTCAACTAACGGGGTAGTTGTGATTGAAGAAGGCAGCATGCTACCACCTCAAAGGCTTTTAGGCATGGCACTAAATGCTGACTTTCAGTGACATCTGAATGCTAAGCATGAGTAATAATTAAAAAAAGTGAAATCATTGAAGAATTCCAATTTTGACTGTGGTGTGTTGTTACCTTTGTAGAAATGGAAGGTGTTGACCTCTGGGCAAATTAAGTTTTGAGCCAGTTTAAAGGATGGCAGAAACACAAACCTGAATAATTTAAGGCACAACTTTATATGTGTGACGTGTAATCTTTTGCATTCATTCATCTATTTGTGGATGAATAACACCGAAATTACTAGTACTTACAAGAAGAAACATTTCAATGAATCTTTTGGAGATGCATTTATTTCTGACCATAAGAAAATAAACTTTCAGATTAAATTGTGTTGGAGATATTGCCACATACATTCTTAATTGGTGGTTTGACTTTTGTTTCTTCCAAAGAACTTTATCCTCTTTTGTTTAATAATGGATTGAACTTGTAGGAGGGTCTTTTATGAGTGCAGCTGTTTGCCAAAACCAGAGGCTTAAACTTCAGTTTACTGCCTAATCTGTTATGCAATTCTAAAATGCATATTGGTGAGAGGCCAAAAAAATCTAAACTTAGATATAGGAACACATCGTAGATTCCATTTCAAAAAATCATGTGCTGAATTTAAAGCAATCTCTTTTCATACTTAATGCAGATGTACCTTTTGGGCAGATCAGTCTGAGTATATCATATATTTTTATGCTTGACTTAGGATTCGGTGCATAAATGTTTCAGTAAATAAATCTACGCAGTTGCTAGGTGTGTTGATGAATCAGTTAATATGGCAGTGTTGTTATACTATGTAGCCTCTTTTGTTGAAAACTGTTCAGCTAAAGAATAGATGTGTGCACTGGTTGACAATTGTATTGCAGCTGCCAAATAAGTCTTCATCAGAAGGAAAGACCAGGTTATTCCCTGGTGCTGTTGACTTTGTCTTGCAGCATGCTTCTAAACGAATTGCAGTTCTCAATGACTCCTATAACATTTTGTTATAAAAGTAAATGGTTGGCAAAATTCAAACAGAAGTTTTGTGTAATATTGCCTTTGGGAATTGTGGTTTGGACTTTCTCGTGATGCTGCTGGTTTTGTGTAAGACAAAACCTATGTATTGCCAGCAGATGGAGCTGAGTGAAAGTTATCTACTGTATTCTGTTTTCAATACAGCAACTGGAGTTCATGGTTTTTACTTCAGATATATGCTTTCATTTATATCTTGATAAAATATAGTAATAGGACAATAAATTTTGATATTAAATTGATACTGTTTTGGTTACAGATGTTTAGTTTCATCCCAAATGAAATTCTTGTTTTAATGGAAATTGAGGAAATTTTCAAATGGCTGGAGTCACATCTATTACAAAGTAAGTAGGTTTCCTTTCAACCCCAGGATATTGCTGTATAGTTCCCCTGGGGTAGAATCCTGGGCTTCATCAATGGCCCTGTCTCTCTCATAGGGTTAGAAGTGGGAATAAACTTTGATTTCATTCACAGTTTTTCAAAAATTGAAGTAGCGCATTGCCTGTGTAAAGCAAGATCTGGTAACAATCAAACATGGTTATGTGGCAAGTGTGACCTGACTATTACAAGTGCCAGGCAATGACCATTTCTGTCAAAAAATGAGTCTAACTATAATCCCTTGACATTCAACACTAATATTTTGGGAGTCGCCTTTGATTAGAAACACAACTGAACCAACCACTTAAATACTGCAGCTAAAAGAACAGATCAGAGGTGGGGTATCCTTTTACCAAGTGACACTTTCTTAATTCTCAAAGCATCTACAGGGCACATCAGGACTGTGATGAATAATCTCCACATCTGGGCAGTTCCAACAGCACTTGAGCTCTACACCATCCAGACAGAGCAGCTAGGTTGATTGGCACCCTACTGGTGCATTGTGGCTGCAATGTGTACCATTGACATCATGCTCTGTGGAAAATTAATTAAGGTCTCCTCAAAGGCACCTTATATATTATAACTCCCTAAAATGTACTGCATAAAGGGAAAAGGGCAGGAGTTTTCCCTTCATTGACACTGAATTTAAATTCTGGAATTCCCTACCAATGGCACTGTGGGAGTGTATTCACTAAAATGAATGTAGCAATTCAGAAGAGGGATAACCTTCTTGGGTAATTAGCAGTGGTGGCCTTGTCAGCATTGCTAATTTAAAAATCAGTGAGATTTAATTTTTATTGGCAAATCATGATCATTAACTACTAATCTAACCACATATTTTGATTGCTCTTTCAGTTGATTGGAAAATATTGCATCAAATATTTGTGGCAGCAATGTTTTCTTAGTGACAAAGAACACACAGGGAGAGGAAGAAGATTAGGAGCCTGAGGTCTTGAAAGCCAAAGACGTGCCACAAGGGATTAAGTTTATGCAAGAGGTTAGAGAAGAAAGAATATAAAAGCTTTCAAAAGGTTGGAGGAGACTGCATAGCGGTGGAGGGATATGAACATGTAGGTTGCAGCCCACCCAGGGAAATATGAGGAAGGTTTCCACCTCGACCACTCTTCAAGGCAGTGACTTACAGAACTCTGTGCAAACATTTTTCTTCTGTTCTCTCCAATCCTTCAACCAATTAACCCACCTAAATTAGGGGAGAGGATGGCTGGATGGATAAAATTAACAAATCAACTTTATAAAGCAATCTGAGTGGAACGATCTAACCATGGTAGTGCTGTGTTTACACAGCAGCTAATGGTGTGATTCCGGTGGCTACAGTGCCAGCTTGAGCTATACAGAAGTCTGTTGTTACTGCCAAGCTCCCATTGCATTTTGTCCTCCCAAGGAGAAAGCTATGTATATGCTGCTTTCTTCCAATCATAAAGCTTCTGTGTTAGAGAAGTTAAAAATTAAATGTTCTGAAAGTCCAAGGAAACTCTTGAGCATTTATTTAAACTAGGTTTGAGACCTCATTGATGTTAAGCTTTGAGTGCTGTTAAATTCAAACTATGTGAATACCTCTGAGGCCTTCAAAGACTTTAGTTCTACTTAACCCTATTGTTACATTGCAGTTTTACCACTGCTATGAAATAAAATAACAATATTATAAAGTATCCTAACGACTGGACTGTGTGTTTTATACAATAACATAGGAAAAACTGAAATAATCTTGAAGCAATATTTTAATAATCTACACTATTTAACACTTTAGCGTGCCCTATAAGGTACAGTGAATTGAATGAATGCTTTAGATTACTCTATCAAATATATTTTGGGAATCATTAATTAGGTATTATTTGTTGTGACAGAAAATAACTATAACTTTTTCTTCAACTGCAAGAATTAGCCCTTTTTTTAACAATTCAAAAAATGAGTGGAACTTGGTAAAACTGTCATTTCTTCACATTGTTACTGCAGCTCTGAAATATAACATGGGTTTTGAAAACTTTTTCTGTGAAATTTGGATTAATTTCTGCTTTTTATAGCAAAAATGCTAAACACCCCAATGCTGCCCCTGATCAAAACACTGCTGGAAAGCAATTGGTACTTGTTAATTTCCATTGTATTCATTTTACATTGCATGAGATTGGTGCCAGATTTGACAATGGCCAGTTGTGTGAAATACATGGAAGTAGAGAGTTAATTAATTAAATAATTGCACTCAATTAATTATAAATAAGAAAATAAAAGCTAGAGAAATGCCTGTGGAGAAGCATCCTTTCATACCAAAATTTTGAATTTTTGCACAAGCTAACTGCATGAGTGTGGAGGGGAGCAAATACGCAGTGCTTGAGGTTAACTACTTTTAAGTGCTCCTTGACTCTCAAATGCTTCCTCCCAAATACCGAAATTCTTTTGGATTCATGGGTGTGAGAAACATGACCACACACCATGTTTCATATAACTGCAGATTTCATCAAGTTTATCTGGCAGGAAAAGTCCTCTCCTACTGGAAAGTTGCAAGCCTGAAGTACATGATCTTATCCAAAGTGACTAAGTGTTGATATACCCCTTGAAGAGGGGAAGTAGTGGGGCATTTATTCCTCCTTTCAATTAGGTGCAAGATATGAAATGTACTTACAATTGCAAATAGTGTATTGAACAGATTTTTTTCTTAAATATGAACTTCATAATTCAAAAAAGGCAGTCATAATCATCAAAGATTGCTATATTGTGACATCAAAAATAAAACCAGCGAACAATGCATGTACTTTTTGGTCAGTTCCCATAATCTCTAATTTTTTAATCAATTCTGGAGAGCACCTGCAAAAATGTGTGGTTGACTGGCATGGCAACATGGTGATTGTTTTACAGCCTCATGCTTCCTTAATAGTCTTCAAGGTCATGCAGATTTGCAATAAAATCAATTATAGTTCCTTAATAGGATGTGTTAGAACAGAGTTCTTTTAAAATGGTTTAAAATTTGTTAATAAAATATGTCTGACTTTTACAATAATGTAGCATTGTTGTAATAGACTTGTAAATTTGGCTTTTGCTTTTTGGTTTATATAAATATTTAAAATACATACTGCCTTTGAATCCCTTTGTGTCGAGAGGCTTCTTTCTATATTTGTCACAAAAGGACTGCCAACTATGTCTGCAATTTTTCTGCTTTGACCTTGATGGCCTGACCTTTTTAGTTCAAATGGCTAATAAAATATGGTCTTTGTAAGTCCTGTAGCTGCACAATGTCAATAGCAATTAATTAAATAAAGCTTAACAGATCTTGGAATGTACTGGAACTGTTACTGAATAATCTAGTTTGTATTCAGAAACACTAAACAGAACATGCAACTTCTGATATTTTTCTGCAGGCAAATTTTTCACTTGTATGACCTGATGTAGCCTACACTTTTTTTGTAACTTCAAATAATGACAAGCATCACAGCTTTACAAAAATAAAAACAATTATGCAGATTGCCCATATTTAACTGATTGTGTTGTAATTAAGGAATAACCCAATTTATCCCTAATTTATTTTTACTTTGCTGTATTTATAGTGCAATTAATTTATATCAGATGACTAAAAGTTGCACTGCTTCTAAAAAAAACTAAACTATTTGGCGAAGCTTTTTGGGAAGCAGCGAAACACAGTTTACCATTTTGTACTTTATTGATCTCAATGCATTTTTCCCATTTATTTATTTAGATAAATGTAAAGGTTTGACAAATAACAATTCAAAAGACAGAGTTCTTTTTTGATTCCAATATTTAGGTCATTGCCAGGATAATGATGGTTGTCATAAACATAATTTTGGACATGTTAAGTTTTGTAAACACTGGGGATGAAATTGTATTCTTTTCTTAGTTTAATGTTGTGCAACCTTGAATTATACTTTTGATATCAAAAATGCTTAACCTTTGTAATTCTTTCATTCAAATGGTATGTATTTCCACACATATCTAGACATGGTGAACTACATGGACTCCATTTCCTATGCTTTAAGTTTATAAATCAGTAGGATTGACTTTTACTTGAAATGCATAAATTAGGATAGAAAGTAACTGTTTGAACTTTCAATTGAACCTGTATTTCTGTTGAGAAAATTGTTAATTTCAATAAAAAACTATATTCATGTAATTTAGCTGTTCATTCAAAAAAGATATATTTGACTGCTGTTTCAAAATGAACTTGCAGTGAAGCTTCCTTTTATCCATCCTCTGCAATAATGTTTTTAAAATGCTGTCATGCAACACTTTGGTAACGTGAGTTCTATGAGTCAAGAGATGTTGGACTGTATTCCTTTGAGAGGAGCTAAATTATAAGGTCAGTGATTTCCAATTGCACAAATTTCGTTGTTTGTGTAAAGTATGTTGGATATGACAACAACGATCAGAATTAATTCAATCAAAGCAAAGGCACATCAGATATTTTTTATTACAGGGTAGATTTTTAAGAAGCTAATCATAAAACATACAGAAAGATATTTCCCTTGGCTGGAGTGTCTAAAGTTAGGGGTCATAAGTTTCAAAATAAAGGATCAGTAAGATGAGATGAGAATAAGTATCTTAACACAGAAGGCAGTGAATTTTTTGGAATTCACTGTCCAAGGGTGCTGCAAAAACACTATTGTTGAGTATATTTAAGGCAGAGACCAATGGATTTTCAGATAATAAAAGAATCATGGGATATGGAGGTAGTGCAGGAAAGTGGTGCTGAGGTAAAGATCAGTAACAAACTGATTGAGTGGGGGAGTAGGCATGAGGAGCATGCGGCCTGCCCCTACTTATATTTCTTAAGTTGTTAAAATATTTGGAGTGTTCTGGAGTGAAATTTGGAGTATTACATGCAGTTTTGGTCTCCTAATCTTTAAGAGATGTACTTACCTTAGAGGGAGTGCAACAAAGATTCACCAAATTGGTTCCTGGGAAGAAATTCAAAATAAAATGCTGAAAATCTGAAAAAAAGACAGAAAATGCTAATAACACTTGGCAGGGGATGGCATGGTAGCGTAGCGGTTAGCACAATGCTATTACAGTGCTAGCGATCGGGGTTGGATTCCTGTTGCTGTCTGTAAGGAGTTTGTACGTTCTCCCATGTCTGCGTGGATTTCCTCCGGGTGCTCCAGTTTCCTCCCACATTCTAAAGACGTACGGGTAGGTTAATTTGGGGTTTAAAATGGGTGGCGCGGACTTGTCGGGCCGGAAGGGCCTGTTACCATGCTGTAAATAAAATTTAAAAATTTAAAATTAGCCACTCTCCAGTCTTTTGGTACCTCACCCATGGCTATCAATGATGCAAATATCTCCGCAAGGGGCCATGGAATTTCTTCATTGGCTTCCCATAATGTTCTTGGACATTTCATACCAATCCTAAAATATTCATTAATGTCAGACATTGCATTTCCACACATTTCATAGTTACATGAAGATATCTGTTGATTGGTACATTCCTGATTTTCTGATTCATTTTTCTTGCTGTATTTCGCAATGTCACACGAGATGCTTTCTTACATTGTGTAGAAGTCCACTAGAGGTAGGAGTCCACAGATATTGGTCATTTTGAAATCAGAATCCAAGAGGCTTAACAAAGGAGTAAGGTGATGACTTTATTTTTTCTTTGTAATTTTGTAACATTTGTTTTCAGAACTGATTTTAAGAAGCAGTGCTCAGAAACTTAATCTTTCTGAAGTTTTCTTTTGTTGCCTTTGTGCTGTGCCTGTTAGTTTCTGTCAGAATTAATCCTTCAGATTCAGGCTTAATAGCATTCAGATATGTGCAACAAACTCTAAACTGGTGGGACTGTCGCCCTGCAAGGTTTTAGGCTACATAACAATCGTACGTAATGCGAGCCTTGTGAATGGGTGTATTGTGAGCTTGATAAGTAATGTATATCCAGCCAAAATGTCATTGCACAGGCTTAAACTTTGTGACTAAATGTCACGCTGCACTCAATGCGATTTGCTGCTTGTTATGAGGGTTTAGCTTCCAGTAAACACCTAGATCAATGGTTTTGTTGCTCCTCACTATTTGTGGAATCAAGTAGGGTGACTCATCAGCAAGTGACATTTTGGGTAAACTGCTCAAGATGCCTTGGTTTCCTTATTGTTGTTGTACAGTTGACAACAGTGACTTATAACTGATCTTCCTGCACTGGGTGTACTTGGAAAAATTAAAATACTTATAGTAGTAGTTATCACATTGAAATATCAGACTTCTGCCGGCAAAAGCAGACACTAATATCCTGTGTATTGACAGCTGCATTCCACACAATATCACTTGAGTTGGTCACATTTTAAAGTCAACTTGGCTGACTGAAATAAGTGGTGAGTAAGTGCAGCTGCTAAACTGATGACTGCACTTGCAATCTTCACAACAACTGGACTAACGCACATTTAGTTTTGGAGCACTCTTTACATTGCTTTGCAGTGATTTGCTGCAGTCATTGGCACCTAACCTGTCTCTGCTACAGACTTCTAACTTGGAGCCAAGATATTTCAAAAAGTGTCTTTATGAGGAATCCTGGAAGTAGGATTGGAATCTAAACTAGTTTACTTATTTTATAATATTCCCGCTGACCAATATGTAGGTACTTGTTAAATTTAATTTGACATGCATGACTCATGTTTTGACAAGTTGCACACACTTCTGAGTCAGAAGGTTATCATTTCAAATCTCACTTGGGGCATTTGGGACATGATTAATCTGACAGACAGAAGACCATTAAGCTGAGAAAGTTTAAAAGTTTGGAGTTCTGCCTTTTATTTATTTTCACGATGCTTCTGGTTATTTGTGGTAGCTTGTCTTTTTAACTCGGTTCCGTTAGTACTGTGGCCTCCAAATGTTGGACCTTGTGGCTGAAAGGCTTGCATTGGAGACCCATCCAAGAGTTCAGAGCAGAAGTCCAGAAGTTGAGGTTACCTATTGTTTAATGGCCTCAGATGAGAGAGTGTGAGTGGTTGTGATATCAGCAGAAATCGATCTCTCCATGCAAGAGATTGTGTGGGTGATGGTTGGACTTGGCCAGTTGGACTGTTCCTCATGACCCATTAGTGGAGCAGATGGCTGCATCTTCCCTGGCCTGTCCTCAAACTGAGATTTGTCCAGGTTTCTGTTATTGTCCTGCCTTGAATGAAAAATAAAAGTGCTAATGGGAAGAAGATCATAATTTCAAAGTAAGAGACCAAATGGCCTTTGTTAAATGAATCTCTTTTATGATGCCTTGTTATTTTGCCTTCTGTCCAAGAATGGTAAATTGGTTTATTATTGTCACATGTACTGAGATACAGTGAAAAAAATGTTGTTTCGCATGCCATCTATACAGATCATTTCATCACATCAGTACATCAAGGTAGTACAAGGGAAAAGGGATAACAGAATGCAGAATAAAGTGTTACAGTTACAGAGAAAGTGCAGTGCAGGCAGACAATAGGGTGCATGGCTATGACAAGGTAGATTGTGAGGTCAAGAGTCCATCTTATCGTGACCATTCAGTAGTCTTATAACAGTGGGATAGAAGCTGTCCTTGAGCCTAGTGGTACATGCTTTCAGGCTTTTGGATCTTCTGATGGTGGGGCAGAGAAGAGAATATGTCCAGGGTGGTTTTCTCAGTTCTGTTGGTAGAGTCTTTGACCTGAAACATCAGCTGCTTCTCCTTCCACAGATGTCGCCTCGCAAAATGTTTCCAGCATTTTATTTTTATTTCACATTTCCAGCATCTAACTTTTGATTTACTTTAGCAAATAGTTTTCACAGTTTGTAATGTGGATGGTGAGATGTTTGGATGCCCATTCTTTTTTTTAAAGTTACGACATCATATTGATACAAATCTTTCAGTGTATGTTAA
>JARFYF010000001.1:44884031-44894087 GCA_030265395.1 Rhina ancylostomus
CAGCTTTCCAGGTGTACTTTGCAAATTGGGGTTTAAATGTGGAACACATCAAATTAAAATTCAATATTAATTATTTTGTCTTGTTGCAATTCTGAGTAGCTTAAAGCAGCAAGGGTAATCGTCTAATTCATTCTATGTGTTTTCAGTGAACTTAATCATTATGTCAGTTCCCTAATAAAAGGTTATTATAGAAACAAAGATCCCAATTTTACATATGGTAGGCATGGGAGAATTGCAGAAGCTGGTCTCTAAGGTAGACTTGAGCATTCTTGACAAATGATGCCCATGCTGTGATCAGATACTCAACAAGAAATCTCGTTATTAACTAGGGCTGTATAGATAATTAGCACTTGGGCTTCAAATTTTAAATCTGATTTGAGATGTATAATTTATCAAAAGCTGTAGCTTGCTGTCAGAACCCTATAATAAGTGTACATTATTGATGAAATGAGATTAAACCAAGATCGAAGAGAATTTGGGCCATAGGTTGAAATTTGAAAGATCTGATTTCAATGTTTACAGTGCTAATTTGCCCTTTTGGAAATAAAGTGCCTAAAAGATGAGCAGCTGCAGAACAAAATAGTGTTTTTAAGAAAATAAATCTATTTTTATTTATTTCTGTTATTTTCATTATTTTTCTGTAATTCTCAAGCTTTACTTCTAAAAATTAACTTTATTTAAAGAAATTTGTTTTATTTTTTGTTAAGACATTATCTGTCTTAAAGTTTGGGCTTCAATGTCACTTTCCTTGTTTTGAGAAAAGTATAATGCTGAAATTAGACTTGGGTGCTTTTTTTTTACAGGTTCAAAATAAAGGAACGTAATGGAATAAATGTTGCCCTCTTTTACCAGTTGTTCACTGGGTATGCCAGTGAGAGTGAGATCTGAGAAGAATGCCTTTATTTATGACATTTAAGTTTTACAATATGTATTCAGATGTGGGTTGCTGTTGTGTTCAACTCTGTTTCAAGTACTGGAATTGGCTGTCCACTGAGAATAACCACATTGTATATTTGCTCCTTAACTGCTGGAGGAAACTTGCACTGCACCTCTCTTTTGGAACCTTACATTTTGTAATTCTTTGATACTTAAATTGCATATTTTATTGATAGTTTAATGCTTTCTTTTGTTATGAAGGTTTTAAAGATAAGTTTAGGAGGAAGAACTAACACCCTTTAACCCCATTGCACCACTGCGCTGCATAGCATTTGTCAGATTCTGTAAATGAAGTGTTTATCTTTCAGTTTAACTAATATATAACAAGACCAACATTGTTGGCATCTTGGATTTATTTATCGAATAGCAACCCTCAGAAAACATTCTTAATTTCTGGTTGCCTATTTGATAACACGAGTCATGGCATTCTACTTAACAGAATGGTCTGTGAGAAAAGTTACCTATCACTCCCCTATTCTCCAATCTTAGACATTTGGCATATTTTGTGTGTAACCCACTTTAGCATGATCATTTAAAGAGGCCATATTTTAAGAAAATCCAAAGTCTTTGCTGTACAATGCCATGGGAACAAAGGTAGAAATGTATAAGAGGAACTGGACTTGTTAGTTAATCTAGGTCCCAATGATGCATTGGAGCCCTACTGAGCCATGTTGGGAGTGGATTATTAGGCTGCCTAAACAATCTCAGGAGAGGATGGAGAAAAGAAAGAGCATATTATCATTCTAAGTGTCTTAGTCAATGAGGACATGTTTGATACCACTACAGCTGATGGGACCAATCATTTTTCATCCTGGTATTGTATATATACCATAAAGCTCCACCCTTTGCTAACTTGTATTCTTTATTACACATTGCTCCTTGTCAAAGCCTTAACTTGCAAATGTAGGTTGTTAGTTCTAGTGATCTGTTATTAATCACAGTTCTATTACAATTCAATCAATGTGGTACTTGTATGGAATCAAAACATGATGGAGCAAGAGTTTTCTACAAATTTAAATCCCATTTAGCTCCTGTTTAAAACTCTGTACTTTTAATCCAAGTTGCACATCACTCTCTCTGTTCATGCAGGTGAACCCCAACTCTGCGGCACCTTGTTTGAGACAAAATCCTTAAATGTTCTATATCAACTGAACAATTTAATTGAATTGCCACCATATTGCTTGCTTTCTTCACTTCCTCTTCATTGCTCCTGTAACCTTTGTCTGTGCAATCAATAACTTCAAAATCTCCCATCCTCGTTTGCAAACCCTATATTAAAACGTAGAGCAGTGCAGTACGCACAGGGACAGGCCCTTCGGCCCACAATATTGTGCCAAACCAATTACATTAGTAATAAAATGCCCAACTAAACTAATCCCTTCAGCCTACACAGTGTCCATATCCTACTATTTCCTTCACATTCATGTGCCTGTCTAAGAGCTTCTTGAACACCCTATCATATTTGCCTCCACCACCACCCCAGGCAGCGCTTTCCAGGAACCCACCACTCTGTGTAAAAAAAACTTGCCCTGCACATCTCCTTTGAATTTACCCCCTATCACCGTAAGTGCGTGCTTTCTGGTATTAGGCATTTCAACCCTGGGGAAAAGATACTGGCAGTCTATCTATGCGTCTCATAATCTTATAAACCACTATCAAATCTCCCCTCAGCCTTTGCCACTCTTCTTGTTAAAAAAAGAGTATTATATAATTATATATATTCTATATCTAACAGAATATTCGATTGCTAAACCCATTTTTATTATCTGACAGAGTTCAATTTCATCTGGAAGCAGAGTAGACTGCATTTTAATTCTCACTGACACTGAAAGCCAAAAGCATTATGAACCTCTAAGTATAATTTCACAAGATGCTAGAAGAATAACATGTTGGATGGTTATCTATTTATTTACAGGATGTGGGCATAGCTGGCGTGGTCAGGGTTTAATGTCCAAACTTAATTGCTCTTAAAGTTGTTGTGAGACTCTTTCTTGAACAGCTGCAATCCTTATGAAGGTATTTCTACAATGGTTGTCAGGAAATTCCAGGATTTTGATTCAGCGACAATTAGGGGCTGTAGTAGTTAAATCGCTTTGCTGGTAATTCAGAGGACTGGACTAATGATTCAGAAACATAAATTCAAATCACACCATGGCAGCTAGGGAATTTAAATTCAGTTAATTAAATAATCTGGAATAAAAATCCAACATGAGTAATGGTAACTGTAAAACAGCAAAATTGTTGTAAAAACCCATCTGGATCACTAGTGTCTTTAAGGAAAGAAATCTGTAATCCTTATCCAGTCAAGCTTTTTTGTGACTCCACATTGAAAGTTATGCCTGGACCTGAAATGCTGTGTAAGCCACTCAGTTTTACTAAACTGCTACTGCTGAATAAATTAATTGCATATTTGCCATTATTCACAAGAACCCTTAGGAGTCTCTGGTACATCACAGGCTTTTTGTTTATTTTTTTCATTGATAGCTTTCTGCAATCAAAATCCTCTTGTTTTCTAATGCTCTAATGGATGAGGGATCTCAACAAATAACAGTTGTCATCTTGTTTTGTACTTCTTAAACTAAGAGCAATTTTTATCCCTATTTATTGTAAGTTTATCAAGGGAAATTGTGATATTCCCAATGCCCAGGGACCATGCTGTCCAGATATCACTGTGTACCAAGTTAGCTCTGGAGGCTTTTGAATTTTAATGATGTTGGAGATATTGTGTGTCCTTCAGCTTGTTAAACTGACACGGTTGCTCCATAAATCATAATACCTGTGTATCATAAAATCAATACAAAAATGCCAACTCAGCGTAAACCCTTAAGTATTTTTTCTCTTGCAAGGATCTAACAGTTTAAACTTCCAATCAAAACTGACTAGTTGGTTGCATTGGATCAGAAAATGTATTAATTTCTATTGTCAAAGAAACAAACATTCTCAGTCAAACTTCAAGAAGAGATTGAATTTTGGTGTTTACTTTTGTGATCCAGCTATCCATGCTGCAATATTAGTTAAAACTTGTGCATTTTTCTCCTCAAGGGAAAAATGAGGGAAGCTCTAAGAGTTAATAAATGATTATCCGTTGAAATATCTTGCGAATAATTGAAGTTATTTGGAATGTTTGGTTTCTTTGTGACTTGAATGTGACAATCCCCAGAGTTGGTGAATAAAGCCAGATTTCCCCCTCCCTTGAAACATCTTCGTGTTTAACCTCAATTTGTAAATG
Source organism: Rhina ancylostomus (assembly GCA_030265395.1). NCBI lineage: Eukaryota > Metazoa > Chordata > Chondrichthyes > Rhinopristiformes > Rhinidae > Rhina > Rhina ancylostomus. Next base: position 44,888,197 of record JARFYF010000001.1, read on the forward strand.
TGGTAAATGGCTAAATATTGGAAGTGACCATCAAAGAATGGGATGGAAGTATCTTTGAATGCATAGCTCCAAGCTCAGTAACCACGTTGCCATTTATATTCCTGAATTTGTTCAGGTTTATGACTGAAGCTGCTCGCCGTGAACGGGAACAAATGAGAAAAAGACATCAGGCCAAATTAACACCAGCTCTTTCCAGTCCTGTGGGAAGAGGAGGCACGCCTGCTTCACCTCACCCTGGCAATGGGACCTCAGCTTTTCCAGGAACACCACCAGTTACACCATCTTCTTCTGCCTGTAGTGGAACTCCTACTGGTAGGTTCAATTAATCAAGTAAATGTGAAGTAGCTTGACAACAAACAGCCTGGTTTTGATAATTATGTAAAAAGCAAATTACTACAATGTGTGCTACATACTATACATTTTAAATTGTGTTTATGCTGGATATTTTTTGTTAAGTAAGTGGGACTTAATGAAAGATCAAATAGTGAAAATTCACCAGAATATACAGTGCAAGATAGATTTTTGATTCCATTAAATTCTAATTTGGCTGAATCTGCCAGCAAAAGGATGCAACGCAGCCATAAATGATGGTAAATTTGTTTGACCCAAATAACTTGAGGTGGGTATCCCCTCCATGAGTGATAGCTAGGAATACTGGTAGAACTATAATGATTATGTGACATTTAAATTTAACGTAATTCAATAGGAATACAGTGGCTTTATTAGTTGAATAGAAAGCAGAGGAAATAATAACAATAACTTCCATTTTTACATCTCCATTAACAAAAACATTTCTGCATTTCTTTGCTAAAGATGGGAAAATAGAGATCAGGACAGGGAGACCAGAAACTTGAAAATAAAAAAAAAACACAATGCTGGAAATCTAAAATAAAAATTGAAAATGCTGAAAATACTCAGCAGGTTAGGCTATATCTGTGGGAAGAGCAACAGAGTTAACATTTTGTGTTGAAGACCCTTCGTCAGAAATGGGAAGAAGAGATCAACAAGCATATTTACTCTGCTTCCCAGTTCTCACAAAGGGTCTTTGACTTTCAATCCTCTGTTGCTCTTCCCACCAATGAGACCAAAGCCCTGGGGAAAGATGGATCTTATGGAGGGTCTTAAAGGAGAAGGAGGTGGAAGGCTTTAGGGAAAAAAATTAAGAATGGGAATGTAAGAATTTGACAACTAGTTGAATAACAGGCTGAAGTTTGGACAAGTATTTTGGAGCTGAAACATCTGGAAATCAGAAAAATCATTAATTTAAGATTAAGGCTTACCAAAGAAACTGTGACAAAAATGAAATGTTTATTGAATTCGGGTGTTAGTTGTAGAATATTTAAAAGTGGCAATAATGCAACAAGAATGTGTTTATACATATTAGGCTGGTCCTTGATTTGCATTGGTATAATTAATCTCACTAGAATTATGGAAGTTTTACCACATTGAGGTCTTTTGTTTTTGCTGAATGTATACAGATATAATAGCTATTTCCTCTTGTTAATCCACCATTGACTGAATGATACAAAAAGAACTTGGCAGCTAATACATTGCCTGTATATTGACAGATATTCCTATAGAATTCTTGGAATTATAATGGTTATTGTAACTTTATTTTTGTGTTGCATTTTTTGATGGAGTTGAGAAAAATGGTTGGTATTTATATCATCTGCAGTATTCTAGTTTTAATACTTACAAGTCATAAGCTTCAAGGAGAATCAATGCAAATTTAAGCTTTCTTCCTCTTCCATAGGATACACATCTGTGAATGTGCAGCTGGTTATTTGAAGAATGTAACATAAGCCCAAGATATTAACCATCCAAGTAAAGTGCAATGCATTCAGATTCTCTGCATACTTGGTAGATCACAGTGTGCCTTCTTTGATTGATCACAATAGCTAAAGAATGAAAGCAACATCTTGATAATCTGATTTTATATAATGTGATCATTTAAGGCAGGCCATTTTGATTCAGCACAAAGTTGTGCTTAATGTTTGCATAGAGGGAGGTGTACTGTGTAGGGCAGATGGGAGCCTTGGGGGTGACCTGGAGCTGCTCTATAGTAGTTTAATAAGGTTGTAATCAGATCACCATGCCAAATGCTACAGCGTTAGTTGCTTGCACACAAAGCCACACGTTGCTGTAGGTTTAGCATTTTCTGAACAGTGACGTTTCTGATGCAAATGTATGTGATCTCTAATTGAATACAGTTTGTTAATGAACCAGTTTTGTTTTAGGAATTATGCTGCATAAAATATTTTAGTTGAAAATATAGCATCAGCATAACCTTATTAAAATGGCCATAATTATGATTGCATCTAGTTATTTTAAATCTCTGTTGGTTGAAAGAAGCCTTGTTTACATTCTCAATAGCTAGATTTTGCCAGGCAAATTCAAGCTGAAATATTTGGACTCCCAGTTTCATGTACAATTCATGGCATGTATCTTGTTGCACAGCTGTGCTGCACATTAGAGAAGGCAAATTAACATTTGAATGTCTTCTGAAGTGGATGCTAATTGCCGACTGTTAATTACTGTCATTAGATAGGCTGCTAAGAGGTGCAACAAAGCATCAGACTCATGATCTTGTTGTTTGAAAATGATCTCCATCCAATGAAAAACATGTCACTTACAGAAAATGTAAATGCAAAATTTGCTGATGCAGTTGAAATTTCACCATCAGTAGCTGCCTTCTGATGGAAGCATTCTTGACACTCTTTCAGTGTTTAGAGTCTGAAAATAATGAGTATCAATGTTCTATCATCAGAATATGCAAAGCCGAAACAGCTCCTACATATCTTTTAATTAAGGGAAATGTGAGCAGACATTTTGCACTGTTATGTGATGGAACATGATGATTCGGTTTCATATTTGGTTGGCGTTCAAAACAAGACTGCACCAGGCTGCCAGTAGGACCTTAATGACCATCTACATAAATTTAAGTTAGAAATGGGCCATTTGTAACAATGTTTACAGACTATTATAATGCTAAACAGAGAAGTTCCATTGTTTCCCTATTTTCGATTGATTCTATTACATAAAGCAATTATTATATTGGTAGTTTTTGTTTATATGTTGCATCTAATTTATTAGATAATGTAACCTAAAGTAGATTGCCTCATAATTTGCTAATCACCTCACTGTAATTATTTTATAAAATTTCATGAGTTTGTGGTCTTCCAAGTGAAGAGTGAATACTATTTTGTATTCCTTGTACATTTTGCTCCTGCCAAATTCCTCTTTTTCTGTCAAAAATGAAAATTTCTTCATTTTCTATTTGTTCATGCTCTTTTACTTTTTTCCAGTTCCCTCTTTTTTCCTGTGTACACCACCGTGGATTTTGCACATGTGTGTGTGTGTGTGTGTGCGTGTGCTGCTTGTTGAATGTTTGTTCTTGCTTCAGTTGCTTGGTTAGTGTGCTGCTAGTTGAAATGATTCATGGCCCTGACAGATGTCTGGTACAGCTGGATGTGTCCTTGATCATCCCAAAAGTCTGGATGGCACTGTCATTCACCATTGCCCAAATTATCTCTGTATTGACTGTAGAACCCTCTGTGACAGAACTGTAATGGCTAATTACCCAGGATGCCTTTGGCAGTTCAAAACATAAGTACGTTTGCAATAGGTTTTTGGAGAGTTGATATAAATGCCATTTATTTATTATGGTTTCAAAGAAGAGATGAAATGGACAAGAATCTTGTTTTAAGCAATTGATCTAAATATGGATCCATTAAAAAAATAACCTTTTCCATGTGTGTATTTTTTGTACTGAAACTTCAGGCAGTGAATTAGATGAAGAAGAAATTGAATGTGAAGATTCCGACAGTGATGAATCATGGACAACAGAAAGTGCTATTAGCTCTGAGACTATTCTAAGCTCAATGTCCTTGAATGGGGATGATGAGAAGCCATTTGCTTGCCCTGTACCAGGCTGTAAAAAGAGGTACAAGGTATGTATTGTGTCCAGTCAACAAGCAGTCCTTGAAGATGTCAATAAAAATGCACTTAAACAAAAGGTGGTGCCTTTCTGTTTACACTGCTCGACAACGAATGGTAGATAACAAGATCAATAATTTCATTTCTCAAAAGTTTACAAATTAATAAGCTTTTGCGCACAGTGTTGCTGTGAATCATAAATGTGTATTAGAATGAGGTTTTGGAGAGGGAATAGAGGGTACAAAATCCCATTCTGACTGTTAGTGAAGATGATGAGTTCCCCAGAGGCCAGACAAACCATAGTGGGAACAGCTTTTCACACAAAGAATACAGTAATTTGCCACATCCTGTCCAGGTCCTGTTTGAATGTCAGTCCTGTCTTAATTACCAGTATAACAAAGCTATTCAACGTTATTCTGGAAATCTTTCTGGCTCCATGTCTGATGCATGAGAGCCGTCCAGCTGAATTGCTCAAACATCATTATTGAAAGAGCAGGCAGACTTGGCAGATTAATAGTCTTTGGAATGCCTGGTACCATGGAAGGAACAACAAATAAAGGGTAATGGTTTTGACGGAAGCCTAAACCAGATCCTCAGTAGGGGAAAATGCAAGGCAAACTTGCTGTATTTGATGAGCTGCTAATATGTACTGGAATGGAGCTAAGTTTAATTAATTGCACAGAGTTTTTACACTAAACTAAAGTTTTAATTTTGCTATTCCAGGGTAGCTGAAATACAGTTGTAAAGTGTGTAACTTTGTTAGAAATTAATTATGCTGCTATATTTCAAAAAGCAAACTTCCCCAATTTCAGTTTGAATTTTGTCTTAACTGAATGTTGAATCAAATTTTGGCAATCAAAATTTAATAACCTTTTCCTTGGATCACAGCTTCAGTTGTTTTTCTTCTTTGTTTAATGGGCAACTGTGGCTGACCTTCAAGTAGTGGCAGTTATTACTAAATGCTGTGGCTTCACATTACTTATCAGATTGTGCTGTTAATATTAGTTTGCATTTTGGTTTTATAACCATCAAATTGAAAATATCTCTGGCATTAAGAAAAGGTCCACATACCTATGATAACTATAGGAATGACATTAATGTACACAATTTCCTGCTAAACTAGATTTATTTGTATTTTTTAAAAGAAATCACTCAATATAGCAGCAACTTGTAATTTAATGTACAAAACAAATTTCCTCATGAGCTTCTACTTCTGAAAAAAATGGAATACACCAATATCTTCCCTTAATTACTTTGACAACAACCTGATTTCTTGTTTTTGCAACAAAGTAAAGCAAAACTCATATGAAAGATTGCAAATGTTATTTGGGTACATATTCTATAACCAAAATTAAAATACTTCATACTTTAATTTTTTAATTTCCCTCCCAAATTTTTGGAGCTTCCACTGATGACAACTATCATCACCTTATTAAAATTATAGAATGGTTGTATTACTATATATGTAATGCATATTTAGGTTTAGATGTGGATAAAGACTAACAACATAACCATTTGGAACTGAGATACTTTGTTTTAGAATGTGTAGCAGCCCTGGTGTTTTCTGGTGTATTCTCCACAGCTTCAGTATCATTCTTGTGAACATAATTCTGTTGAGATAAACAATATCAGTAGTGAATTATATCAATTCATCTCAAAATGTTTTGCTCATACTTAAAGTTTAATTATAACAGAATCCTCTGCAAAGTCCACCTCCAATTATTTCCAGCTAGTTACCTCCTCTATACATTTTGCAGTCCCTTTATGGTGAAGGAATCATTCACATTTTGCAACTTTTTAGCTGAATAAAAAAATCTAATTTTTGTAATTCAAACTTCAGAAATCCATTATTGGACACTTAGGACTTTTTTTAAAATGTATGCACCATTTGATTTTCTTACTTCGTATTTTTGACAAGAAATATCTTGTCAATTTGATGTTACTAGATTTCTCTA
>JARFYF010000001.1:44904526-44920969 GCA_030265395.1 Rhina ancylostomus
GAGATTGTATCTGCTGTAGACCTGTTGTGGCAGTAGGCAAATTGCAGTGGATCCAGGTCCTTGCTCAGGCAGGAGTTAATTATAGCCTTGACCAACCCCTCAAAGCACTTCATCACAGTAGATGGGAGTGCTACCAGGCGATGGCCATTGAGGCTGCTCACCCTGCTCCTTGGGCACTGCAGTATATGATTGAAGCCCTTTTGAAGCAGATGGGAACCTCTGACTGCAGCAGTGTTATTTGAATATGGACTTCAGTAGATTGGCAGTTAAAGTGCATTTACTTATTGCAACTCTGTTATTTCAGTTTGGAATCTAGCATTGACGGTAATTTTTTTAATATGCATAGTATCTTTTTGTGCTGATCACATTTGCTAGTTCTGGAGAGGAAATCCTGAGTTGCAACTGCAAATATTTCTTTAAGAAAACTCCAGTTTGTTGAAAGAAGATAGCAATATGCAATGCTGTGATGAATCTCGAGGTAAATTTTAAGTTTAAATAAGCTCTCCCTTTGCAGAAGTATTCTTGAAAGAAGATCAAATAAAGGCTCTATTGCTATTTTGTAATTGTAACATTGCCTGCAAAAACAAAAGTTTTGCTTGCACTTTGAAAGTCAATGTTACATAGAATTTATCATTAGGCCAACAGATCTGTTCTGCATGAGAGTTTCATTTCAACAAAATGGTTCACTTCACCCTTATCATTTCTCCTTTGTGCATGTATAGCCTTCCTATAAATGCATTTGATTTTGTCTCAACAATGCATTTTCTAATAAGCTCTTCCATTGTACGATTTGAAGGGAAAAGCCTTTGTAACCTTTACTCAAATTCTGTTTTCTCCCTGGGGATGGGGGTAGCTGAACAGGAACTGATGTTGTGGCACAGTTGCAATGCAACTGTTCGGAAGGGTCATTTGAAAACTCCTTATCCAATAGCTGACTGGTCTCTTCCCATTAGAAATAATTGCTGGTTATGCAGTAGAATGGGGAAATCAATATTATGTTTCCATCTCTTTGTGTGACATTATTCCTCAGTATTTACCTTTCATTTCACCTCTGCAGCTATTTTCCCCATTTCCACCTTCTACATGATTTCATAATATCTGAATTCTGGTCATCGCTACCACCTTCTCAATATCCATATTTATGACTCCCTTGGAAATCCCATTGATTCAGCCTGTTCTTGCCCCCTAGAACAATAGTGTGCAGATGGCTCAATAATATCAGGAATATTCAGAGATGGGCAAAAGTTCTTAATAGCCATACAATGCAGTGTTGCAGTGTTACCTGTCCCAGTTTTTCACCCTTGATACATGGTCACTGAGGGCGACAATGGTAGAGCAGAAGATTGTGTATAACATGGTGTTTAATAGTGTGTAATCTTTACAATGAGTGGTGCATGTAAGAGGCTAGCAATAAGCTAAGCTTTCCAAAATGGTTATGTTTTGGAAGCAATTTATGATGAGAGGTTTCTGCTTGTGGTCTCTTCATCGGGAAACTACAGGTGGGTGGGAGAACCTGGGACCTGCTCCTCTTTGAAAAGGAACAATCAATGATAACCTGACCAGCCACCTTATAGATTAGCAGCAGGAAGAGCCTGCACATAGGTAATGTGGAGAGCTACTGGTGACTCGTTTGTAGTTGATTTCAAAGGAGCTCATGACTGGTGGGGGGTTGAGTGGTGGGGGTGCATTGGTTGGTGGAGGAGGGGGGTGGGAAAGTAAGAATTAATCTGAAGCATGAATGGGAAGAAGACTCGGTTCTTGAAGATCACCACAATGCTAACCACCTTGGCAGTTTGCCATATGGCATATTGGCAAGGAAGATTAACGAAATGTTGAAGTGTGCATGTGACACTTTAATTACTGTTAGGATATAATGAAAATATATACACTTTGGAGTTCTCTTATAACAAAAACTGATAAATTAGTAATAAAGAGAGAATCAGCATGGTTTGATTGGAGGATTTGAAGACGGAAGCTAATCTGTATGGTATTGTGAGAATAAGATATCTGTCAATGAAAAATGGTCAAAACATCTAGTGAATATGGCATGGCCAACAGCGTGGCAAAGCCTACAGTATCACTGAACAATGAGCTATCAATGACAAAGCCTTGAAGCTTAGTTCATATGTACAGTGGCATGCAAAAGTTTGGGCACACCTGGTCAAAATTTCTGTTACTGTGAACAGTTAAGTGAGTAGATGAACTGATCTCCAAAAGGCATAAAGTTAAAGATGAAACATTCTATTCAACATTTTAAGCAAGATTAGTGTATTATTTTTGTTTTGTACAATTTTAGAGTGAAAAAAAGAAAGGAGCACCATGCAAAAGTTTGGGCACCCCAAGAGTGGTGTTGAGCTCTCATAACTTTTACCAAGGTCTCAGACTTTCATTAGCTTGTTAGGGCTATGGCTTGTTCACAGTCGTCATTAGGAAAGGCCAGGTGATGGAAATTTCAAAGCTTTATAAATACCCTGACTCCTCAAACCTTGTCCTAACAATCAGCAGCCATGGGCTCCCCTAAGCAGCTGCCTGGTGCTCTGAAAATTAAAATAAATGATGCTCACAAAGCAGGAGAAGGCTATAAGAAGATAGCAAAGCATTTTCAGGTAGCCATTTCCTCAGTTCGTAATGTAATTAAGAAATGGCAGTTAACAGGAATGGTGGAGGTCAAGTTGAGATCTGGAAGACCAAGAAAACTTTCCGAGAGAACTGCTCGTAGGATTGTTAGAAAGGCAAATCAAAACCCCCTGTTTGACTGCAAAAGACCTTCAGGAAGATTTGGCAGACTCTAGAGTGGTGGTGCACTGTTCTACTGTGCAGCGACACCTGCACAAATATGACTCATGGAAGAGTCATCAGAAGAAAATCTTTGCTGCGTCCTCACCACAAAATTCAGCATCAGAAATTTGCAAAGGAACATTTAAACAAGCCTGATGCATTTTGGAAACGAGTCCTGTGGACTGATGAAGTTAAAATAGAACTTTTTGGCCGCAATGAGCAAAGGTATGCTTGGAGAAAAGAGTGCAGAATTTCATGAAAAGGACACCTCTCCAACTGTTAAGCATTGGGGTGGTTTGATCATGCTTTGGGCTTGTGTTGCAACCAGTGGCATGGGGAACATTCCTCTGGTAGCGGGAAGAATGAATTCAATTAAATACCAGCAAATTTTGAAAGCAAACATCACAATGTCTATTTATAATAAAAAGCTGAAGATGAAGAGAATAGCTTCTGCAACAGGACAACGATCCTAAACACCTCAAAAACTACAATTGACTACCTTGAGGCACAAGCTGGAGTTTTGCCATGGCCCACACAGTCTCCCGACCTAAACATCATGGAAAATCTGTGGATAGACCTCAAAAAAGCAGTGCATGCAAGACAGCCCAAGATTCTCACAGGACTAAAAGCCTTTTGTAAGGAAGAATTGGTGAAAATCCCCCAAACAAGAATTGAAAGACTGTTAGCTGGCTACAGAAGCGTTTCCAAGCTGTGATACTTGCCTAAAGGGGTGTTACTAAATACTGACCATGCAGGGTGCCCAAACTTTTGCTTCGGGCCCTTTTCCTTTTTTGTTATTTTGAAACTATAAAAGATGGAAATAAAGTAATCTTAAAATATTAACTTAAGTGTCAGCTTTAACTTTATGCCTTTTGGAAATCAGGTCGTCTTTTACTCACTTAGCTATTCACAGTAACAGAAATTTTGACCAGGGGTGCCCAAACTTTTGCATGCCACTGTAAATAAACTTGGAGCTACTATTGCAGATCTATAGTCAATAGCAGATTTTCAGTTTTATATGATGGGCTTTATTCAATTAGATTAACAGATCAGAAAATTGGGTGTATTAGTTGAGTACCTGAGCAAGCTTCTTCAATATGTCTATGATAATACTGCCGAATAATTAAAACACAGAATATGGGTAGAAACTCAATCAACTAAAAGAGTGTGCCTCCAAGTCATGATTCATTTCCAACTGAACTAAATATTTACTTAATTACTCTCAACACAAAAAGAGGCTATTCAACTCATTTCAGCTCTTAGCAGATAAATCCCATCAGTCCCACTCATACTTTTATTTTCCTGTAGCCTTGCAACTTGTTCCTTCACACTTACCCATGAACTCCCTTTTTAATTCTTTTGCCACTTACCTACACTAAAGGGTAATTTACAAATTAACATTCCAACACATCTTGGAGATGTGGGAGGAAACCAAAGCATTTGATTAAAACCCACATGGTCTCATGGAGGATGTGCAAAATCCATAGACAACACACAAGGTCAAGATCAAATCTAGGTCTCTGGAGCTTTGAAGTAACAGCTCTAATTGCTGTATCACCATGTCACCTATATTCTATTTTACCATTTAAGATATCATCTTCAATTCCACAGAAATATTAACACATATAGTGAAAACTTTGGTGCATTGTCATTTCCATAACAGCTACATTGACCAATAAAATTACAATAATGGGAATGCATATCATAAGGACATTCTCAATGTTATCCCTACACCAATGATTAGTTTTTTTACATATATAGACACATATTTGAAAAAAATAGATGGTTCTTACTAGATTTTATCATGAAATATTAATTTTTGCAGAGCGTAGAATATGGATTAAATCTTGCTAACGATAACTTTAGCATGGTTGGATTTGATAAACTGGTGTTCAAAAGTGCTTTATTCCATAGCTTTTTGTTTTACAGTTACCAAATTTAGTCAATATGTGGTATCAGTTTGCAAATGACAAATGACAGATTAAAATAGCTGTTGCAATACAGTTGTTTAATATTTTAATATCTATTGTTAAGTAGTAAGACAACTCAAGTTATGCTAGAACCTGGGCATAAAATCACAATTACCAAACAGAAAGACTAGGTATGACCTAGAAAATCTATGGTACCAAGTCCTTAAAAGCAGAGAGGAAACATTCAAGCAAAACTGATTTTCCTTCAGTTGCTCTTGCAATATGCCTTAACCAGCGAGTTTGTTTTGTGAGACACGTACTGAAGTAATATTTGAATTTTAAGAATTTTAGTTGGCATTCACATCCTGGTAATATAGCTCATTAATGCATAATTGGTTGATAATGTATTGAAACTTTCCATCATATCCTAGACCTGCTTCATTCAGATTGAGTTCCCTTGAAATTTGTACAAATGCCAAACAAATATAGGATATTTTCTTGAATCAAATGGAGGGAAAGGCAATGCACACCTTAGAGGTTATCGTAAGTTCTGGGAAAAGTTCCCTGTTTGTATCCTTGAAGATGCTGGAGAGAGGAATAGAACTTAAGAAATTATTCCAAAAACATGAGTAGAAATTTCATATAATTTGGTAATTGTTTTATGGTTGTCACATGCACCAAGCTGCAGTGAAAAGCTTTTGTTTGCATGCCATCCAAACAGATCATTCCATATGTACTGTAAGTACATTGAGGCATTACAAAATGAAAATGAAACAGAATGCAGAATATAGTGTTGTAGTTTCAGAGAAAATGTTGTGCAGGTAGACAAATGAAGTACAAATCTGATGCAGCTGTTGTGTTTGTAAGGATTACAGTGATCAATTTATCTCTTGTATTGCAGTCAATAAATAGTTATTACAATCCTGCATGAACTTAGAGTCATAAAGACATGGAATCAGGCCTTTTGGTCCATGAATTTTGTGCCCATCATCAATAACACTATTCTTACATTAATCCCTTTTTTTATTCTCCCCACATTTTCATCAACTCTTCCCAGATTCTACAACTCACCTGCATGCTAGGGGCAATTTGCAGTGGCCATTTAACCTACCAACCTGCATGCCTTTGGGATGTGGCAGGAGATATCATCCTGGATTATGCATATAAATACCAGGAGTGGGATTTGAATTCATAACTTTCTGATTCAAGTAAGAGTGCTATCACTGAACTTAGTCTGGCATTTAAGTTATATGGCAGTCCAGATTTTCCCATGGAATCTCTTTTGAAGTATTTGAAATTTGGTTTCTGGTATTGAGAGGCAGTGACTCTATTAGCTCTGCCACTGTGCCACTCTTATGGATGTTTGCTGTTTGAAAGTACATAATTGAGGTGATGACATTGGTATCCTTACAAATATTTCTTGAAGCAATTAATGAAAAATAATTAAGGGAGAAATTAATTATCAGGTGCATATTACGATTTCAAGATGCCTCAAAGCATATTATGGTAATGAAGTGCTTTTCAAAAATCATATTTACTATTATGTTGGGAAATGGGATAGAAAAGTCCTTGAATAAATGATGTGATATTGACCTGATGCTTTTCATTTTGACATGATTTGGGCTGAGAGATAAATATTGGCCAGAATGTTGGGGAGAGTTCCCCACTGTTCAAACAGTCCCATGCAAATTTAAAAAGGTGTATTAGATTTAAAACTATATGGGAACAATGGCATCCCTAATAGTATTGCACTCTCTCACTACCTTACAGAGATATCATCCTGGATTATACATATAAATCCATGGGGTGGCATTTGAATTCATAACCTGATTCAAGTACAAGTGCTACCACTGAACCTAGTCTGGCACTTAATTTATACTGCACTCCAGATTTTCCCATGGAATCTCTTTTTTGAAGTGTTATGGTGAGGATGTGCTAGAAAGGAAGTTGTAGGTTCTTAGTAAGAGCTAAAGAAAGAACTTTTCACCTTTCATGTGTCCTCCACACCTCATCTCAAATACTATACAGCCAATACATTTCTTTTGAAATGTGTTGACTTGCTTCTTTGGTGTAATCAGAATCCAACTAATGCATAACAAGATCTCTCAACAAGAATAAATGAACAGGAAATCCATTTTTGTTGATGTTGGTTCAGATAAGAAGAAAATGCCCCCATGATTGGTTATTTTTGATATAATTGTATATTGGTTAACAGTGAATACTGTGTGCATTTTTCTCAATTGTTCAATTAATCAACTTTAAAGAGAATTAAAGGATGTTTTTATGTTGTGTTGAAATCTCTACACTGACATTAATGGACATTTTCCCAAGTAATAATGCCATTTAGCTTAAATTTCTGTCTGGAAGCACTTCTGTATCACATATTGTTCAAAGGTACTTCAAGAGCATTTTAATTTGTTCAAAAATATTTTCTTTAAGTTAGCTTTTCAATGATAGTCATTTATGTGAATCTTAGAGTTCTGGCATGCTGTCATTTTGGATCGTTTTTTTGAAACATTTTTTACAGAGTTAACTTGTGCATTATGCTACTGCACAATTGTCTTCCAGTATTGCACACATATCCTGCGCCATATGTGTATGAAATGCTTAGTCTGTATGTAGATTTACATGCTTTTTCACTCCAGATACATAAGCTAAACATTAACTGCACTGAAATCGATAATGAAGAGGAGACAATGCAGTGCTTATGAAAATTGTGCTTACAAACCTAAAGCTGCATTTTTGTGTTTTTTGTTTTAATTTTGTTACTTCTCTGTCAGCCAGTAAACCAGGCTGAACATTTCTATTTGGCTTAGATCTCTCCCATGAGCATTTTAGAAGAAGAAAATAGGGATATTGATTATCAACCTTCTTCAGCTTTTCTTTCTAGATGTACACAGGGTTGTATAATATTTTGAAATTTTAAAGTGCATATCCATAATCAATCTAAATGTTGACATTTTAATACAGTTAGTTACTTCTGTCAAATGAAGCATTAAGTGTTTTTGATGCTAGGCAAGGAAAAATACAGGCTAATGTCCTGCTAAATTTCTATTACCGCACATCGATATTTCAAAAAAAAATCAGGGAAGCATGCAGATATTTATATACCAGTGTTAGTGAGCTGTAATGTACCAAACAGAGTGTGTTTCACTTGTACAGTTAATTGTTCAGTATAGACCAAACTGAGTGAAATAACTTTGTATTGTTGCTGCTAAAAAAAACTTTTGTTTGAATGCTGCTCTTATGTTGTGATACAATTTCTTTATTGTAACTTTATAAAACTTTTGGCAGAACTTTTTGGTCAAGCCTTATTACAGTGTTTTACCTGTATCAAGAACTTGCTTCAAACAGATTTATTTCCAAAAAATATACAATTCATTAAAGAAATGTAATGTGTGGCCAAATGAGACCTAGAAACACAAAGCCTTAAAGGATGCTTCTGTTTAAACATATTGTACATGGTCTGTGTAATGTTTTTACATGTTTAATAAAATTCTTAAGAGATTCTGCAATTGTCACGTGTTTTAATTTTCCAGTTGGACTTAATTATTGTACCAATTGTTGAGTCTTTGTAAAAGGCCCTATCTTCTGGTCAGGTAATGAGAATTTATTACCAATGGCAGAGTAAAACAACATAAAATTTAAAGAACTAACAAGATTTTTCATTATCAGGTCTCTGGTAAATATTTAACTTTGCTTGACAGTACTTTTCAGAATGAAATGTATAAATGTTAAAATCTTATTTGATCTTATGTCATGTCCTTCCAGCCTAATGTCCTGTCAAAAAAGTCTAGTGGAACTAGTGTGCCCTACATTTCTTCTCAGGCTAGCCAAGATGAGAACATTCTAAGTACAAAACTGAGCCACAAGTTATTTCTTCCCAATAACATACTGTATCGGTTGACACTTTTAGGTATATGGGGCTAGCAGTTTGGATGCACGGAACGATCTGTGACCCTGACTGGTGAGTCTCTCGGCACAACTGAAATTAGGGTATACCCCTCACTACGATTGAGCAGGTAAGCTACAGACAGTTTGACAGCAAAGTAGAATTGAAGGCTGAGTTAGTGCAGTGCCACCAGTGGCCAACAGGTTAGTGAGGAGATTGGAAAGGGAGCAGGGATGGGGGCAGCAATGGGCAGCAGCAGCTCCTTTCTTTTTGAATGTGGGTCTCTTTCCACCAGATTCAAATAAGTATATTTGAAAAATCTCATCCACTGAATGCAGCCTGTCTAGGTATCTTTAAAGACCATCCAGTTGGGTCACATGGAAATGTGGGCTCCTGATTTCTAGCTGGAACTAGATGCCTCAGGACAAACGACTTCTGCAGTGAACACGTCGACCCTTTGAACAGTATAGAGCCTGGCATGAACATTGTTTACCTTTTCTATTGGCTTTACCAGAATTTCTGGCAATCAACATCTGTTTTCTACCTGCTGTATTAGTGACTGTTCAGTGTCCCAAAAAGTGGACATTGAAAGAAAAAAATTCACAATACATTCAAGAAATAAAAACATCCAGTACCAAAGTTTAAAAGCTTTTTTTGTTAGATACATATTTTCCCATATTTATAACTTGAACATTATCATACCCCTCCAGTTGTCTATTATTCTTCACACAGGCAGAATATAGTATTTAAAGGCACTACCCCTTTCCAAGCATAAAATTTTCCAATTATTTAGATTTGCATCGCTCAGCACGTTGAATATTGTCAGCCAAGCACATGCCAATCATCTTTTACATGGTAACCATCTAAACTGTACCCATTCTGTATCTCTTAATTTTTTTTCAATTGCATCATCATAAGTGATTTAAGTGGGCTACCAGTGGTACAAATTTTATTTTAGTCAGTTTACTAAAATATTGATCAATGCTGATCTTAAATCTATAGCCATGAAAATTAAAATATGTGGATATCATCACTGCATTGAGCATAAGCAGACCTCTTACACCCTGGACCTGGGGAGGGGGGGGCGAGGTGGGAGGAGGAATTGAGTTTTCATGAAAAATGCACTAGCTATCCCATTTATATATAGTTTCTGATGGCAGTGTGACTCCATTAGAGGATGATGCTTAGGTGATGACCAGCAGTCCGACGTTGGTATTTTAGGTTTGTTCGCAATGCTGCACTAATGCAGCTGCATAAGGTGACCATTAGTAGAGCTTGTATGTGAATGAGATAATTTGTTATCCTGCTGCTGTGGGCAGCTTACTGGCTTAACCCTTTGGCCTTGCTGTCTTAAGTGATGCTTTAAGCATAATCTATCTATTTTGTTGCTTTTTCTTTTTGTCCTTTCTGCCAATTAAGCACTTGGGAATTTTATTTTCCATGAAAATTATAATGTATTAAAGGCAGTGACCAACACTGAAATCTCCTTTGTGTTCTTGATTACTTAGTGGATATATTTACTTTGAATTTTGCAGGTATTTTAAGATGTTAAGCATGTTATATAAGTATTAACTTTTAGAGCTTATAATCATACAAAACACCAAAACTGGATATCACAGTGAGATGAAAATTGCCATGTTATTCCATGTAGGCTTGATAAACAATTTCTAACACTGGCTCCTGTCCGGTTCTACCAATAGGGGGCTCAGGGTGCTCAGGATGTTGAATTTTTGTTATATTGATGAATATTAATTCTCCAAATATACATATATACCAGACAAGGATTGTTCCAGACATTTCTCCAAACAAAAATATTTTGCTAAAACAAATATGAATTTAGAAAGGAAATGAGTCTCAATGATATCACCAATCTTCACAATTATTCTACATTTGCCTTATTTCTTATTCCATCGTGAATGATCAGGTGAATAAAAATCTTACATGTTATAGTTTTTAAGTTATACAGTCAAGTACAAATATTAACTTCACTATTTATTATTCCCACTTATGAAGCTATTTTTCCTGGTAATTAAGCCAGTCTGCATTTCTTGTCATCTTGACATAATCAATAAATAGATAATTTATAGAAACTGCTTTCTATAGGATGCTGTAGGCATCTTAAATTACATTATTTTTACATCCAACAACATTTATAGTAAGCATTTCATATTTTCCTCTTTTTCAGTATATTTCATATTAAAGCAAGTAAGTTTTCGAGCCCATGGAAAATGCGTTTCCCTGAAGGGCATTAGTGAAAATAATTATACAAGAAAAAAACTGAAATTAATGCAGAAGTGTTGAAAAGCAATCTGATGTTTAGCATTTGAATGATGGGAAAATGCATGTTCTGTTAAGTTCCCTTCTTCAAATCTTTCTCTTCTGACTGGAAATATCTATAACACCTCGTCTTTTCATCTCTGATTTCAAGTGTTGGTTTTCTCTTTTTGTCTTTTTAGAAACGTTGTATACATTAAAATTCTGTGACTTTCCAAGCTGATGACAAATCTGCATTTTATGTAATCTAGATTTTTCAATATTTTCATTGAATTAAAATACTACAAAAAATATTTTTAAGTTAGATTATAAAAGCAATAATGTATATCATGTGACAAATTTACATTTTGTCTCAAGAGTCTCCATTGACTCCATTGAGAAAATCAAAACTGAGTTACTAATCACAATTGACTAACATGTAAAAGCAGCAATCAAAACCAGTAACCATTTAAAAGGAAAACAGTGGCTGTGAAATTCAGTTCAGTAATGTCTGGTATTTGGATGCTCTAGGTGTTGATTTGCTTGCATTTTCTGCACAATGCAGGTGTGTGCATTGATTCTGTGACTTGTGCCATTTGTTGTATTGAGAAGGGCCATCTGTGTGAAGATTGCTATTGATTCAATATCAGTACCACCCAACTGAAATGGCCCAGTAAGCCCCTCGGTTATCCATTAACCACCATTTTAAAACTGTGTAGGAATGAAACTGGACAGACTGCCTGCATAGACCTAGGCCAAATTTGGACAAAGCAAAGGTACTCCCAAAACAGTCAATCTTGTAAAGTCTTATTCATGAACATCTGGGGATTGAGGATTAAATTGAGAGAACTGTCCCACAGGCTACTGACATAGTTACTCTCATAGTATTGCACTTTGTAGACAAACTCATGGGCCAACACAGCCCTCACTCCACCATTACAATCAAGCCAGATGATCAACCCTGGATCACCGAGGAGTGGAAAATTACTCAGACATGGCTTGTCCACAAAAATCAGACAAATTCAATTGGGCCGATTTACCATCCTATCAGTCCACTCTCAATCATCAGCAGAGTGATGAAAGGTGCCATCAATAAGGCTATAAAGCAGGATTTATTCTCCAGTACACTGGCTGTATTTTGCCCAGACGACACAGGTCCAGACCTTGTAACAGTCTTATTCCAAAGAACTGAATTCCAGAGGTAAGATGAGAGTGACTATCATTGTCATCTTAAATTACATTATTTTTACAGCCAACAAAATTTATAGTAAGTATTTCATGTTTGACCGAACCCTGACAAAACTGAAGTCAGCAGGCATCAAAGTTTAAACACTCTAATTTTCAGATTTTACCTTGCACATGGGAAGATGATGCTGCTTGTTGGAGGTCAGTCGTCCCAGCACTAGGAATATTAGTGCAGGGACTCTCAAAGGCAATATTCTAAGTATAACCATCTTGAACTACTTCATCAATGACTTTCCTTCCATCCGAAAGTCGGAAGTGGGGTGTTTGCTCATGATTGCATAACATGCAATTTCATTTGCAATTTCTGAGTAAATGAAGCAGTCTATGCCAAGACTTGGATAACAATAAGACAAGGACTGTTAAATGCCAAATAACATTCACACCACACAAACTCCACACAATGATCACCTCCAACAAGAGAGAGCCTGACTATTCTTGGCATTTCATGACATTACCATTTTTGAGTCCCCCACTGTTAATAACTTGTTGCTCACCACTGATCAGATAGTCAGCTGACCAACCGCATGAGGACTGTGGTTACAAGAGCAAGCCAGAGGCTGGGTATCCTGAAGCAAGTGACTTGCCTCTTGACACCCCAAATCCTTGCCTCTATCTATAAGGCACAAGTCAGGAGTGTGATGAAATATTGTCCATTTCCCTACATGAATGTCACTCCAGTTGATTGATCGCTTCAGTCATCAGTATAGAAAATAAACGCAACCTTCCAGAAATGGCTGTAAGTTGGAAACTGGAAGGGAGGGAAGTAGCCAAGAGCTCTTGAAAATTACAAACACCAGGTAGGTGGTACTGAGCAAATTGTTAGAGCTGTGGGCTGACAAGTCTCCAGGTCCTGATGGACTCCACCCTATGATCTTAAATGAAATAGCTAGTGAGATAGTTGATGTCTGTTTTAATCTTTCATAGGTCCTTGGGTTTGACAAAGGTTCCAATATATCAGAAAATAGTAAATGTATCTTCTTTATTCAAAAAGAGATGGAAATAGAATGTAGGAAAGTACAGGCCTGTTAGCTTAACATCTGTCATGGGTAAAATGATAGTAGCTGTTAGTAAAGACATAGCAGGGCACTGAAAAACATTCAAGATAATCAAGCAAATTCTACATGGCTTTGTGAAAGAAAAGTAATATTTGACCAATTTATTGGAGTTCTTTGAAGAAGCAACATGAACTGTGGATGAAGGAGTCCCAGTGGCTGTATTGAACTTTGATTTCCAAAAGTCATTTGATAAGGTGTGGCATCAAAGGTCATTTGCAAAAAATAAAAGCTCATGGTATAGTAGGTAACATTTAGCATGGAAAGAAGATTGGTTAGCTTACTGGAAATAAAGTAACATACATGTAACATACATGAATCTTTTTCTGAAAGGCAAGATGTAATGAGTGGTATGCCATGGTGATTGATGCTGGGGCCTCAGCTCATTGTAATTCATATAAATGACATGAATGAAAGCACCACAGGTACAATTGTTAAATTTGCTGATGAGCCATAGAGTCACCAGGTCCATACCAAACACCCCATTTACACTAATGCTCCATAAATTCAAGTTTATTTTTCCCACATTCCCATCAAATCTTCCCAGATTCTATCACTCATAGAGTTGTATAGCATGGAAACAGGCCCTTTGGCCCAACTCATCCTTTCTGACCAAGTTGTCTACTTGAGCCTGTCCCATTTGTCTGCATTTGGCCCAAAGCCCTCTTAACATTTCCTATCCATGTGCCTGTCTAAATCTCTTTCAAACATTGTAATTGTACCCATCTCTACTACTTCAACTGGCAGCTCGCTCTATATGCCAACTAACCTCTGTGTGGAAAAGTTGCTTATCAGGTCTCCTTTAAATCTTCCCCTCTAATCTTAAATCTGTGTCCCCTTGTTGTAGACTCCCCTACCTTGGGAAAAAAACTGTGATTGTTCACCTTATCTATGCCCCTCGTGATTTTATATACCTCTATAAGATCACCTCACAGCCTCCTATGCTCCAAGGAAAAAAGCCCCAGCCTATCCAGTCTTATAACTCAAGTCCTCCAGTTCCAGTAACATCCTTGTGAATCTTTTCTGTGCCCTTTCATTGACATCCTTCCTATAGCTAGGTGACTAAGTGCATTCTCACCAACTTGTACAGCTGTAACATAACATGTCAGCTCTTGTATTCAATACCCTGACATTTGAAGGAAAGCATGCCAAATGCACCTTCACCACTCTATCTACCTGTGTCACCACTTTTAGAGATTTATGTACATGTACCCCTAGGGGTCTCTGTTCTACAACACTCTCCAGGGCCTTGCCATTTGCTGTGTAAATTCTACCCTGGTTTAACTTCCCAAGGTGGAACACTTCATACTTGTCTGAGTTAAGTTCCATTGGCAGTTGATCTAGATCTTGTTGTAATCTTAGACAACCTTGTTTACTGTCCACAATACCACCAATTTTTGGTGTCATCTCATCTCTGCATTTTCATCCAAATCATTAATATAGATGACAAATAAATCGCCTACACACTAGGGGCAATTTACAGCAGCCACTTAATCTACTAACTTGCACACCTTAGGGATGTAGGATGAACCGT
Organism: Rhina ancylostomus; assembly: GCA_030265395.1. NCBI lineage: Eukaryota > Metazoa > Chordata > Chondrichthyes > Rhinopristiformes > Rhinidae > Rhina > Rhina ancylostomus. The sequence continues at coordinate 44,919,191 of JARFYF010000001.1, forward strand.
GTGGTCACCAGGAGAAGGTACAGTTCCACGTGAACAGCACTAGAAATCAAGATTGAATCCATGTTGCTAGATTTGTGAGGCAGTATCATAGGTGTTAGTGCATAGGTTAGTGGTAGAATCTGTGGGGAGTTGAAGGAAATTTAGAGATGAGAAATGGAATTACTGTAGGCTTGGTGTAACTGGGTGTTTGATGGTTGTGTGGATAAAAGTGGAGGAGCTGAAAGAAAAATTACAAAAAAAGGCAATGGTGGAACTGTGAGGTATAAACTGGAAAGCATGGTTATCTCAAATTGTTTAATTCAGTGTTGCTTCCTGAGGCTTGCAATGTGCCCAGTCAGAAAATGAAGTCCACATTGAATTGGTGCTTCCTATTCACAAAATTAAGCCCCGAGGTGCTGCAGTGAGATCAACAGAGGGGTTAACCCTAGCTGATCACTCACACTGTGTTAATGACTATGTTGCACTGGGTTATCATGCTTAGCAATCCCTGTATCTGTTTTCCAATATAGTCTCCACCGTCTTGTCATTCAGAAGCTGCCAATTGGTGACAAGCGCAAAAGCGGGCAATTAATTTCCCCTAATTATTTGAAGTGGCCATGTTGATTTCCTGTTCAACATATTCTATCCAGATAACAAATAGTAAAGGTTGCAATAAGCAATCTTTAAATTGGTCCATAAAATTCACTGACAAAATTCTCCCGAATACCTTCATTCCAATCCTGATGAAGGGACTGAACACACAATGTCGACTGTCCATTTCCCTCTGTAGATACTGCCCAATCCACTGAGTTCCTCCAGCTTTTTGTGTGTTGCTCCAGATTTCCAGCATCTGCAGTATCTTGTGTCTCGCTGATTAATCCTTTCTATCTCAAGATTCTTTAGGGTTAATCCCTATGGGAATGTTTTAACTTATTACCCTTGTTCTTGGGAAAAGGGCAGGGTGAGCTTTAAAAGTAAGTCACTCTATTTCTTGCTGCATTCCTCTGATATCCATAGTCACTGAATTAAAGAGTGAGATGAGGTGGCTGCAAGTAGGAGATGAATGCCCTCAGAGTTAATGAAAATAGTGGCTTATGACATCAATGAGCCCATAATTGCACTTTAACCAAGCCAGGAATTGCCAGAAGCATAAGAAAACTTACCTAAGTGTAAAGTTTTTATTCAGTGAGCTAGCAAAAGTGCTGTATACCCATCCAAGGCCATCTTGAAATCACCCTTTCTTCCCTGTGATTTATCTTCTTGTTGGCAAGCATCGGAATACAGACAGGAACCTGGAGTTAAGATGTCCTGGCTTCAAACTCTTGCTGTTGATTGCCTTTTTTCTGTGTCACATACCCACCTACCTGAAACTTGCAAGGGTTGAAATCTGTCTTGACATGTTCTATCCATCAAGGTCAACAATGTCACAGCTCATTCATGCCATTACCCCATTTTGTCATGCCTATTCTCAAGCTTGTACAGTCTACTAACTAATTAAAACCTTGGAAAAAGATTTTAGTTGACTATCTGATAGTTCTTGTGGCTGGCTGAGGGAATACTTTCTTTGTCCTGGGGCTGTGATCTAGAAGAGATCCTTCCTAGGCCCAAGAGCAACAAGGATAAGAAGATCAAAGGGAAGATGAGTGATGGTAGGTAAGGTAGGGGAGGGGATGCAAGGAGGAGTTTGTCGACAACAGCAACCTGTGTGTATTGGCACATGTTGACAGGCTTGCGTGCTTGGCTATGTATCTGTCTGCAGTAATGTGTGAACATTCATGCCATGGAGCCTGGTCATCAAAC
>JARFYF010000001.1:44925309-44940453 GCA_030265395.1 Rhina ancylostomus
GAAGAGAGAATGACCCAGGTGGGCGGGGTCTTTGATTATGCTGGCTGCTTCACCAAGGCAGCGAGAGGCATAGACAAAGAGTCCATGGAGGGGAGGCTGGTTTCTCTGATGTGCTGGGCTGTGTCCACAACTCTGCAGTTTCTGAAGAAGTGAAGTTGTGAAGAAGTAGACACAGATATTTTCCAGTTATTTCTTTTGGATTCTTTTAGTCCATGGGCCAGCAAAAAAATAGCAGACTGGAACTTGCCCATCGACTCCCTCGTATCACATTGCAACAGACGCAGATTTTTAAGGTGAGCACAAGATTCTGATCTAGGATATTTAATCCTGCAGCATTAGAGCCCAGGAGTAAATTGCTGACAGCAACTTCAAGATGTATTTCACAAGCAGCTGACCTCATGGTAAGGACAAGCCAACTCCTTGTGGATCCCCTGATATCAATTTGCATTCCCAAACCCAAATACAAGACCTAAAGGATGGCAAGGCCTATCACATGCATATCATATGTTGTTGAGGGATAAATGGGTGACACAATGACCACAAAACACATGAAAAGGCTCTGACTGCAAGTTAAGCCATACTTTCTGCCAAACCTGGGAAAATCTTTGAATGTTTCTGGACATCTCTGATATAAACAGTTATTTAAAACTTGACAAAAATATTAAAAGAAATTATATTAAAAATAACAAAATTAGTGCACTTGAAAGTCTGAACATTTATCACTTTTCAGAAATAATGACCCAACACTTATTTGCCCACAACTGTTCCTCTCCCCATAAATAAAATGGGGGCACTATTCCCAGTGCAGACGCAATGGGGAATTTCCCAGCATCAGTGCTGGGATTTTGCTGCAAATTTTCCCTATGGGGAGTCCATTATCAGATTGCTGTTATGAAATTACCATTGAAGAGAAACCAGTAAGTTTGGGGCTTTACAAACTTGGTGATGTTTTTCCACTGATGTTTTGGAATTTCTGATTAATATTTCACTGAATGAAATGGCCTCAGTTTAAATGCTGCTTCAGTTTCGGCAAGAACACATTTGAATTGTGTAAAGTTTTGTGAATATACAAAAATTGAAAATTGTCACAAGAGATTCACTGTTAAGTGAAAATAACATTAGATTGGATGATCAACTCCTATAAAGTCCCAGTGATTCTTGCATGAGAAAAATGTTTGCCAATCAGCAAAGCCTATTGATTACACAGATAAGAAGTATGACCGTTTATAGCATCTAAATTACCTTAAACACTGTCAAATCCACATAATAACTGCATATTATTTTGAAAGTTCAGAATGTATGGTTTTAATAACTGTCTCAATCAATACCTTCCTTTAAAAATTCCTACACATTACTTTAAATCATTTGATTCCACAGAAGAAGATGATTTTTTCAACTGCTGTTAGCATCCTACGGGAATATACAAATTCCAGCAAAAAAGAATGCACATCTTGTGAAGATGCCATGTGGTGATTACTCTTGCAAGCAAAACACAACACTTGTGGCTTAAAGCTGTTGCTTACCTTAGTCTAACAATGGTTAACTATTATCTAATTTATCAAGAACAATGTCCTGTCTTCACGGTACAAAGCTAAATATCACATTGGCTTGAGTTGAATGAAAAGTTAGTATAAAGTGTTCTTCTATGGTTGTGTTCACGTATATTGTACTGACTGATGAACATCAGATATTTTCTTTTTTCCATCTGGTGACCTACATTTCCATCTCAATGATAGCTGTTTTTTATGAGAAGAATGCCAACTGTCTTGCATATTGCAGAGCTTTATTTTATTCTGATTGATAACATTTGATATTCCACAAACAAAGAATGAAAAGAAAGGCTTGTATGGCATCGGGTTGCCTAAGTCTGCTTTACAGTCAACAAAGTAATTTTGATGTGTTGTCAGTGTTGTACTTCAGATATTATTACACATCGTCAGTCACAAATAGCAGTACGAGTGTCCAGGAAATCTGCTTTGGTGATCTTGTTTGAGGAATAAAGTCTAACCAGGCGAACTTGAAAATCTCCCCACACTCATTGAGATATTGCACTAGGGATGACATATTTTTTGCCTCCGCTGAGAAATTCACCCCAAACAATGCACTACTCCCTCAGGTTTGCACTGTTGTACCTGTCCAGACTTTTTTGCAGAGGTCTTGAACCCTTAGGCTTCTTTCTCAGAGGGAATTGTTCTTCCCTTGAGTTACCTTTGAGAGGAAATTTTTTGTTTACATGGAGCGTGCAAACATTCCTTTGAAATGAGATGTGTGCGTGAATCACACCCATACTAAAGTTTGTATATTGGAGAGTAATGGTACCAAAGGAATGAAAGGTGGATTATTGATGAGTTTTCAGCACTTCCAGACCTGACTAGATGTGTGACAAGCATGTCCTCAAGGAACTGAAGGAGGTAAATATCTCTCCAGTTTTAAAGGTTCCTCCCAGGGGATTATTGGGGTCAAACTCATTGGTCTGTCAGAGAATCCTGATTATAGCTTAATGAATAAGGTAGGATTCAATCTTCTGAAGACCATCAATCAACATACTCTCAGAAAAACAAATTAAAGGTTTTCAGAAGAAATTGGCAACTTTAAATTTGAGTAATGTTCCAACATCTGTTTCTATCATTTTTCATTATTAAAAACCTAAATTATTTCATTTTTTAGATTTGTAATTTATGCCTGAATTTTGGATTGGCATTTATTTCAATATGTGACAAGTTGTATGGAAAGAAAGCTGTGTGACTTCATGCATGAAGGTTCTTGGAAATTTAGTCATAAAGTAGCAATTTAAATTCAAATAAATCAAAAGCTTGACTGCTTCACTATTCCGAGTCATGTGCTTCTTATTCTTGGATTGGATTCATCTGGGTTAATATGACCATTTGGCAGCCGTAGGAAAATATATTTGTATAATCCAATGTGTTTCAATGTTATGTGGTAGAATGGAAAGTTAAAGCTAAACCCAAATCTTGGGACTTGTGAACTATATATATATACTTCCGATTCATTGTTCTTGATGTATATTAGCTAGCCAGTGTTCTGTTGTGTTGTGATATACCATACTCCATGTGGCGCTTGGCTGAGTTCTTTATCTGCAGATTTTTTTTTACGAGTGGCAAAGGCTATCATCACGGTTACAGTGTATGCCTAGTGCAGCAGATAAAATGCAAAGATTGTGAGTGAACATGAACCTGCCTAACACTAATTCCAAAAAGATGCACATATAATATTAAAATATCAGTATTTTCAACCATTGTATTTAAAATGCGTGCAGGTGTACTTGGAAATGTAATGGAACCTAATTTTGGAGTTGAAATAATTGTGAGGTGATTGGTACTCACTGTTACCATGGGATAAATCTTAAAGTAACTTCTGAAATGTAACCATGTTTTCAGTGATGCTCAGCTCCTCGTAAGATGTGTTTTAGCAGTCATGTTACCTCAATGCACTCTGTACTAACCCAATGTAACTACACCGTGTAATGAATTGATCTGTACAATCAGTATGCAAGACAAGTTTTTCCCTGTACCTTGGTCCAAATGACAATAATATACCAATACAGTGACCCCCTAACACCAAACTGGCTGAGGAGCAATAACCATTCAACATCTTGTCCAAGAGACATAAAGTCATGGCATTCTCAATTTGCCCAGGAAAATAGACAAATAAAGCAGAAAAAAAGATGTCAGATTTAGACAAGATTGAAACCAAGAGTAAAGTCATGTACCATTATTTTCTGATGAGCTTTACCCATTTTATACCCTTTAGATTTCTTTGGTTCTTGTAACTTAGATTGCCACCATTGGCAGGAGGAGGTATTAGATCTCCTAAAAGCTTTAAGGCAGATAAATCCCCAAGGGCGAAGGTCACTGGGGCTTTGACAGTTTTTTTTAATACACTGATTAGTTGGTTAGATGGATGGACAAATGGTAGATGGCATTTAACCCTCAAAAATGTGAGGCAATGCCTTTTGGGTGGACTGTTAAGGCTAGGCCATGTACAATAAATAGTGGGACATTAGAAAATTACTGAGGACCAGATAGACCTTGATGGTCTTGTCCAAGGGTCCTTGAAGGCCACAGTAAAGATAGATAAGATGGTGTACAAGATAATTTCTTGAGCTGGGTAATACAAGAGCAGCGAGTATATGGTATAACTTAATGAAATGTACCGAGAGAAAGTTAAAAAGCATTAATCTTTACAAAGACTTCCCACAATGCCTCCATTATGTCCCAGGAAGTCACTGTCATTTCTCATTGTCCAGACTACTCACACCCCTCATAATTTTGTACACCTCCATCAGGTCCCTGCCTCAGCCCAATCCATTTCAAAGAAAATAAACCTCAGCCCAATCCAGTCTGTCCGCATAAGTGAAACAGTCTGTCCCAGACAACAGTGAATCTCCTCTGCATTATCCCCAGTGTAATCACATCCTACCTATAGGCTGGTGCACAGAATGAAATACTGGCTAAGCCACAGCTTGGACTACTGTGCACAGCTCTGGTGCTTGTACAAAGTGCTATAGTAAATGAGATTAGTGTAAATGAGTAATTGATAGCATGCATGGGCAGAGTGAGCCAAAGGCCCTACTTTTGTACTGTATGATTCTGTGCTTCTATAAATCCATGAAAGAAAACAGTGTTGAAGGGTCATCAACTTGAAATGCTCTTCTCCCTCCACAGATGTTGCTTGATCTGCTGAGTACTTCCAGCATTTTGCTGTTTTTGTTTTGGGTTTACAAGACCTGTAGTTGTTTTTCTTTGTCTTTAAGAAAACAGTATCATTTAACAATGGTTGCAACAAGAGCACTTCCCTGAACCATTCACTTATGATTGCTTTGGAATAGTGGTATTCAATCCAATTACAAGATTCAACCGTGAATTAATCAGCACTCAGCTTGACAGCTATGGAATTATGCAAAAAATCCACTTAAGCTTTAAACTTTCCATCTATTCAGTTTCAGAAATCCTATAGTATAACTTCCATGGAGTTTGACCAACCTCCCAATATTTTTAGACAGTTACATTATCTCTCCAGGTGTTCTGAAGTTCCAGAGGAAGAGCAAAAAGACCCATCGTAAATGTGAAACAAGACTGTATCTTTACTGCTAAAATAGTTTTATTATGTATTTGAACATGACACTCTATCAGTACCATTGGGTAATTTGCTGAGTTTATACTTGACAAGAGATCTATTGGCTGTATACATCAGAAAATCAGTGATAGCATGCCTGGAATTTTCTATTACATAATGCCATTCAGGAGAATGCCTCTTCTGCATAAATAGCTCTCATTTATTTGCTCTTTTTCATTTTTATTGCATTTTCATTCTTACAAGTGTTTTATACTTGCCTGTGTTTATTTTTCTAATGAATGAGGACCTCTTTGGAACCGTGTATGAACTATTTCCTCTACATGACTACTTAATTGCAAATAATCCAATGTAAAACATGCATTCCTTGTCATTAATTGCCATTTTATGTAAAATATTTCATTTCAACATTAATAATGGGAAGAACAATCTTGTTGGCGGTCTTTGACACTCTCTTCCTCAAAGACTGTGGAAGCAGATTCTTTGAATATGCTTAAGGCAGGGAAGATAGAGTCTATAAACATGGGGTGAAAGGATGCTGTTGTCAGAGTAAGCAGCAATGCAAAGTTGTGGTTCTAATCAGATCAACCATAATCTGATTAAATGGCAGAGCAGCCTCAAGGGCCTTAATCAAGCTCCTAATTCACATGTCCATCTGTGTGATGAACAAATTAAGATTCTAAAACTGTCTTTTGGGATACAGGTTCATTCCCATGATTTCTTTTTCAATAACTAGAATTTTCAATTTTTTCAATTTTAAATTAAAAAGTTACATGATTACATGATGAAATGGATTAATTAATTTGCCTTTTGAACTTGTTAATATCATCACTAAAGATTTTATTTTAAGAAGTCCACCACTTTCTTCAAGCACTGAAGTATCAGTCTTCACCATCTCCTTGGATGTCCTGTTCCATTAGTCATTCACCTTCTGACAAAATTATAACTTCTAGATGTCCAGCTCCCTCTGTTTTCTGTTCCCAGTTATTTCACACTGCAGCTCCAACTATTGGTCCCTGTTTTATCCTGGAGTAAAACAAAAAGACTAGCACCTTTCATGACTTCAGCATGATCTATATAGCACCTTAAAACCAGCAAAGCACATGTGTAACATGGGAGCCAAGAAGCACTAAACATTACTGAGATTAATGACAAGGTTATCTGTTTTGGGTATTGACTAAGGCATGTATATCAAGAGAAAATCCCCAGCCTCCTCCAAATTGTACCAAGATCCTTCTAATCCACCTGAGAGATCAGGTCAGTGGATCATTTAATGCCTCATCTAAAAAACAGCACCTGAAACCATGCAGTACTCATTACTACACCGTAAAGCCTTAATTATGTGAGTAATTCAAGTGGGATTTGAACCCATAACCTTCTGATTCAGTTGGAGTGCTACCACTGAGCCAAAAGTGGTACTTTTGCAGGGGCTATAACGTGCCAGGAATCAGTGTGGAGTTTCCAACCATTGGTCCACTGGCTATTATTTTAATTAGATCACATATTTTAAAGTGCTTGTCGTAGCTGTACAATATTTGCATCTCATAAGGGGCTTCTGGCAACATTCTTTTCTCTTCATTGGGATCCTTCTGGCAAGAGAAGTACCAACAGATGGAGCATACAGAATTGTATTTGTAGAAAGACCAAATAGAATGATGTATGCTCACAGGAATCCTTCTGATACCAGGGCAACATGCATGTAAAATGATTTTTAACTGTCAGATAATAGGTGTATTCTATAATTTGAGATAAAACCTATACTTTATAATTTTTTAAAAATAAAAATACAAAATGCTGGAAATACTCAGTGGATCAGGCAGCAACTGTGGAAAGAGAAACAGTTAACTTCAGGTCATTTGCCTTTCAGATTTTTTTAATTTGAGGTGATGCCATTAATATCCTCTGTACTTCTATTTTCATATTCCTTTGCCATTATATTGTGCTGTTTACCATTCAAATATGAATACTGCAGTTTTTAATCAAAAAACATTACTTCATACATACAGATATTAAATTCTATCAGATGCTTTTTAGCTTTTTACTCCATTTTACCAATAACTCATCACAGCTTCCTTTTGTAGATTTAATAACTGCTGAGGGACATAGTCAACAGTAGAATTGCATTGCAGAACAGACCTTAACCTCATGGCCTGCCATTACTACCAAGCTCGGGGACAAACCTGCATCAATGATAAGTGCAGACATTCTGCAGTTACAAATTCTCCAGTCTAAGCAATCCCACAGCCATCAGATTAGATTAAAACTGCAGTGCTGCCATATTCAGTCTTAGGAGAAAGTTCCATGGAAAAATCCTGTCCTGATTGATGGTGCTCTCAAGTAGAAAAGGCAAGGCAAATTATTTCCAACTACCTTCAGCCAAAGTGCTGAGTGAATTGCTACCTCTATGTGAGCTGTTTCTGGGAGTCCATGAAGGTAATGGTGAGAATCTTTGCTTTAATAAACAATTGTCTGCTTAATTTAAGCATACTAACATGCTCATGTTATTGATTTTATTCCTCCACTCTTGCTAAGAGGCAGCAAACTGCAACACAATATTAATTTAGGATGCACAACTTCCCACCTGTGTGCTCAAAAATGTTTGACTTCACTGGTGAAGCTGGAGACACTCAGCATCTTGACGTTGTGCATCGGAAGCACACAGAGACCCTACATAAGCAATAGAAAGAGGGAACCACCTTGCATACTACCAACCTTGCACACCCTGTCAGCCACCCTCTTTCCCATCTGTAGAAGAGACTGTGATTCCCACACTGGCCTCATTGATCTTGGAAACCACAGAACTGGAGTGGAAGTCATTCTTGATGTGGGGGTGGGGGTGGTGGCGGCTAAGAAAATGACTTAATTGTACTCACATCAGGCCTTCTGATTACCTCATTAGGTGAATGCAACACATACTCTGCCTCATATATGCAACCCAAATAAGTTCAAGCCTGAAGTGGCTGAATCCACTGTTCCACCATATCTGCTCAAATTTCAACTAATGGGAACCATTACAGTACATACCACAGGAGTGCGTACTTCCTAAAATATAACACAGAAGCAAAACCAAAGAAAAATAAATATTGTTAAGTGTTGGAAAGTTTTACCTCAGATCTTAATAGTCTATAGCGTCAAACAATCTTTTCTCAGTTATTTTTTGATACCAGCTGCTTTAGTATAAAATATATATATTTGTCCAATGCTACAAACACAGTCCTCAGTGAAATGAAGCTTCTTAGTTGTTAGGAATACATATAACGCATATTAGAGGCATTGCAAACTAAATTGAAACCATTGAACTCCTCTAACCATATATTGACTGAAATCTAAGTTGCTTGGTGAACGTCAATGAATAAAGGTAAATGGATATGCCAGCTGTGCCTTTTAACAACTTGTATTTATAGTAAAAATAAATAATGTAGTATCTAAATTGGATAGACATGCTAGTTGGCCTTGGGAAGTTCAGCAATTATTGCAAAGCACAAATACTATTACCAGAAAGATTCTTCGATTCCAGAATTGAGATTGTATATAGTTTAATATCTTTACTTACCTATCCATTTTAATGTTTGACACTGTAGCATATGCTCAAAATCACTTACGTCTACCAACGTTAATCTTTCCAAAAGAGTCATCACCACCTCCCCCTGCCCCCCCCCCAATATTTAGTTTGTGCTGAGAAAAAAGCAGAGATCAAAGTTTTTAGTCGGCAGTAGATGTTAAGTTAAGTTCATCTCATAGGTTGGCATGTACCACCAGGGTTTCATTCCTATCCACAGAATGAGATAGAAAAATAGACTTGCCTTTATATGGTACATTTTACATCCTTTTCAGAACATTTTATGGTACTTTACTGCCAATTAAGTATTTCTTGAAATGCAGTCCATGTTTAAGAATAACAACAGAAAATCCTGGAAATACTCAGCAAGTCAGCTGTGCTGCAGGTCGTGGAAAGAGAATCAATTAAGTTTTTTGTGTCAAAGGCTCAACTGTGAGAAGAATTGTAGCTGTGGGAAGAGAAACAGGTCCTGCATTATATAGTCGTAGGCCCTTTGTCAAGCTATAGAACAGTATAATGCAGGAACAGGCCCTTCGGCCCACATGTCTGCACCAACCTTGATGCTAATCTAAACTAACCTCATCTGCCGGCATGTGGTCCTCTAACCCTTTATTCCCTGATAAAGGGTTTTGACCCGAAATGTCAACAATTCCTTTCCTCCCACAAATGCTGCTGAACCCACTGAGTTCCTCCAGCATATTGTTTGTTGCTCCACATTCTAGCATCTGCAGTCTCTTGTGTCTACCCTCTATTCCCTGCCTTTTCAATTGTCTGTCAAAATGCCTCTTAAATGTCACTATCATATCTGCTTCTTTCACCTCTCTTGGCAATGTATTCCACGCTCTGTATAAACAAAAAAACTTGCCTGGCACATCTTCTTTAAATTCTTCCCCCCACCCCCACCTTAAATCTATGACACCCTAGTATTTAAGATTTCTACTCTGGGGAGAAAGGCTCTAACTATTAACCCTATCTATGCCTCTCATAATTTTATATTATTCTATCAGGTCACCCCTCAACCTCCGATATTCCAGAGAAAAAATTCCAAGTTTGTGTAATATCTCCTCATAGCTATTACAATCCAATCCAGGCAACATCTTGCTGAACCTCTTCTGCACCCTCTCCAAAGCCTTCCATGTGGTGGCTAGAACTGCACTCAGCACTCCAAATGTGGCCTCACTAAAGTTTTATACAGCTGCAAGATAACTTCCTTACTTTTATACTCAATGCCCTGATCAATGAAGGCAAGGATGCCATATGTCTTTTTTACCACCCTATCCATTTGTGTTGCCACTTTCAGGGAGTTATGGACTTGCACCCCAAGATCCCCCCGTACATCAATGCTCCTAAGGATCCTGCCATTTATTGTATACTTTCCTCTTGCATTTGACCTCCCAAAGTGCAACATCTCTCACTTGTCTGGATTAAACTCCATCTGCCATTTCTTCACCCAAATTTCCAGCTGTTGTACATCCCACTATATCATATGACAATCTTCCTCACTATCCACAACTCCACCAATTTGTGTGTCATCTGCAAACTTACTAATTATATCATTTATACAAAAGAGATGAAAAACACTATGATGCTGGGGGAACTCAGCAGGCCAGGCAGCATCCGTAGAGAAAGGCAGGCGGTCAACGTTTCGGGTCAGGACCCTTCTTCATCATTATGTTTTTCATCTAGATTCCAACATCTGCAGTCCTTTGTTTCTCATATATCAATTGTATATGTCACAAAAAACAAGAGGTCCCAGCACTGATCTTTGTGGAACATCACTGGTCATAGACCTCCAGTCGGAGAAACACTCCTCCACCTCTACACTCTGTCTTCTATAGCCAAGCCAATTTTGTATCCAATTCAACTCACTATGGATCCCATGTGACTTAATCTCAAGAGCCAGCTTCCCATGAGGGACCTTGTCAAGTGCTTTACCAAAGTCCATTTAGATGATATCCACTACCCTTCCCTCATTAATCAGCTTTGTCACTCAAATCAAATCTGTGAGGCAGGATCTCCCCTACACAAAACCATGCTGACTCTCCCCAATGTCCATGCTTTTCCAAATGTGAATATATCCTGTTAATCAGAATCTTCTCCAATAATTTCCCTGCCACTAATGTAAGGCTCATCAGCCTATAATTTTCACGTTTGTCTCTGTTGCCCTTCTTAAACAAAGGAAAAACCCAGAACTGAGGAGGAGAGAAAAGAAGCTCTTTAAGCTGCAGGGAGGTGTGGGTATGGATGTCTCTCATAGGATAAAATGAATGGGGATAAATTGTAAACAAGATTATCTGGTCAATGAGTGGATGGGAGTGGTTAATGGGTGAGAATATAGACAAAAGAACGTAGGAGCAACAATCAATTGGATGAACTCAGCAGGTTGAGCAGCATCTGTGGGAGGAAATGAATTGTTGATGTTTTGAGTCAAAACCCCGCAACAGGACTCTGAATGTTGCCGTTTGGTTGTGGCTCCAAGGTTCCAGCATCTGCAGTCTCTTGTGTCTCCAGAAGAATGTAGGAGTAGTGAAATACAGAGCAAGCATGTCGAAATGTTGATTTCAGAATAATTGTTGGTCAGGACACAGAATAACTCTCCTATTCATTTTAGAAATACTGCCATGTACATGTCTTGAGCAGGAAGCCTTAGTTTAATGTGTCATTTGAAATATAGCACGTCCAGTAGTGCTGCACTCCAACATTCCTGCACTGGAATGTCAACATTGATCTTTCTGCTGAACTGGTTGGAGAGAGACTTGAACAGCAAACCTCCTGATTTCAAGGTGAGCGTGTAAACAACAGAGCCATGGTTAATAGTGGGAGGGGGGACATTTAGTGCATCGTGCTTATATATAAAACAAGTGAATAGTGACTATTAAATCTAAGCATTAGAGTGGGTGCTTGAGATAACTTTTACAGCTTCATATGAAATCTGGAAAGATGTGCAAAGTCTGAAATCAATGTAGTCACTATATTTTATAGAAGTAAATGTGATTTTGCAACCCGTATATACTTGTGTCTGGATCAGCCATTACGATACCCCAAAGCATAAAATTAATCATTTTTTGAGATATGCAATGCAGTACCAGTAAAATGCATACCTTTCAACAAATAAGGGAAATTCACATCACCACACATGACATAATTCTGTGTTCATAACATACAGAAATTATGTGCATTATATTGGCATTGGTGGTGTTAAAAAAGATGAGAAGTGACAGTTTACACATCTAGCTTCAATTAACACATTGATGGCATTTTGCCTGGCTCCTTGCAGCGATAATGCTGTTGTCAAATGTGTTTAGTGCACCAAATCTCCTGGAGCTTTCAGTAAGGCAGCAAGCTTCTGACAGATTGAAGGTTCAGAGATAGGCTATCATGACAGATGGAAGCTGGCATCGATGTTCAGCTTTTGCCTATCACAAGGGACCTGCTCCCCTTTATTCTTCAGGGCTTAGCTCAGCAACCTTACCCACATTCAATGAGAGCATTGTTAAATAGTGCATCTGTGTGTTAGGCACTTTTGATGAAACATAAGGCAGAAGGTCTGTGAAGTGAATAGAGCCTCTCTATGCTATCACTGCATTTCATTTCTGCTAGTGTATTGTCTTAATGTGTAGATGCTGCTACGTTCTCCAATTTTTACTCTTGCTAGCCTTTATTTTCAAGCAGCATACTGCGGCCCATTTGAGGTATGATAATCAGTTGATTAGCCAGTGAAGTCGTTTTCCCCGAGGCTCTTTTGTGTGCAAAATCCTCGCACTCAATTGACATGTGGACATCATAAAGCTGATGAAATGCAACTATAATGAACGAGAGGGAACAGCATATGCAGCAGCTGAAATGAAGGGACCCTTCCCACTCGACATGCTAATTCACAAATCTGCTCTCAACTTGTACTCTCCAGGGATCAGGAATGGATATGAATCTCCACAAATGCATATTCAAACACTGCATTGGCCTATGTGCTGTGAAATTCCTGTGTGGATGGGTGATGCTAATTTCCAGACAGATTATATTGCATCAAATGCAGTAATGATCTGACAGTTCATTTGCGCAGAGCCTTATGATCAAAGTTTAATGCATGGATAGGCGCAGGTGTGCAGTAAGCACCAATGAGCTCACTCAGATAGAACCAGGGTCCACTGTCAAATTATCAGTGTTAAAAAGGCTGATGCATGAGGATATTTGAAAGACATTTAAAAAATTAATGTATTCATATTCAAAACATATTGTAACAGCAGTTCATTAGACACAGCGTACTCTACTCCCATAAAACTGACATACGACCTTTAACATTCAGGAAGAGTCATACAATGAACACCCTTACCGCACACTCACTCAGGAAAGATAAATGTAATTACTAATAGTAATGGAACCAAGCCTATTTTCATTGGGTGTTATTAAAACTGTTGATATTTTCACGTCAGTTGTTGCATGTAATAGATTTATTTTAAAGATTTTAATTTTTGATTAAGAAAAATCATAATCCCATAAGCCAAGTTAGAAGAATTCATAGAAAAAAAATCAGACGTCTCAAAATGTACAATGGCACTGAAATGTCTAATGGGCTAGCCCTCACTTTTGAAGTCCAATTTCTATGTTACAATTCATGATACAATTTCTACGTTGAAAGAATGATTACAGCTAGGAGCTACATATAAATTCTTCAAGGTGTGAATTCGCCGCTCTGTATCAAAGTAAGCTTAATTACATTCTTTCCTTTGGAGAATATGATAAATTAAGGTTCCCTAATCTTGCATCAAAATAATGGCATTGCATTAACATTTAAAGCAAGCTATTTTTTCATTGATCACTGATACATTTGAAGAGCTATAAGAACATCAGTGTTCTAAAGGTTAACCAGATAATTAGTACTGAGTTAACCCGCAGTGTTCTGAATAACCTTAGCATTCAAATCCTTCTGTTCACATACTGCAGTAAAAGTTACTGTTAAACCACGATAAGAAAATGTATGGAAATGCATCTTCCAAACATTACTAAATAAATCAAGATAATGTTTCTTTTTTGATTTGAATGTCAATATCATTACAGTTCTCAAAGAGTTATGGAGCTTACTTCACACCTCTGTGATCACAGGTTCAAGTGCTGTGGAAGTGACACTCCAACCTGCTGACAAAGACATGTGATGAGTGTTGCAAGTACAATAGCTTACCACAGGAAGGAAAAGCATTTATACCATGAACGTGACCTGTGCAGTACAATAAGATCTGAGCCAACACCAAGCCTGACAATGACAAGATTTTATAGCAACATCCCGACTCAGACCTCATCGTCTAGCATCACGGACCACTGATTTACCTAAGTCCTCTGATGTATTTAAAAATAAACAAAATGTACAAGGCAAATCTTAGTATTTTCACAAAGAAACTGATTTCTTTTTAAAGTGTGCTCCCAAGCTAATTTGGTTAACCTGATAGTAATCAGGGGAGTTACTCCTGAAATCTGGCATGTGAATCATAGTGAAAGATTACTCCATGTTTATCCAGTGGGAATGCAGGTAGCACACCAGTTTCTTGTTGCCTGATCAATCCCATGATTGTAGAACCCAGACAGCCTTCCTGTTCATTGGCTGCTTGCTTCAGCAGGGCCCAATATCATGAGTAGCTTGTGTCAGTTAAAGCCAGCAAGCATTGTTTAAGGCAGACCTGTACTGCCTAAAGGGGAGATGTATTGTGGCTGGAGCAGCTGTAAGTAAGCATTTTATATCTGAAGCAGAACCAAAAACTGCTGATTTCATGGATTCCTGATACTGAACTGGAAGCCTTGGTCCAGAAGGTGAAAAGAGGAGAGAGATGTTATCTGCAGTGGTTGGATAGCATTCCAGACAAAGGCTGAGAAAGAAGCAGATAGCCCTGCAGGTCAGTTCTAGAAACTATGACCCAAATCCTGGAAGTAGTGCTGCAATAAGTTTGGTGACCTCATTCACATGTTAAATTGCACAGAAGAATTCTTCAGAAACCTCATTTGAGGAGTTTAATAAAGTAGCCTACAGAAGGCAACTAATGAATATGCAGAATGAATACTTGCTGCACTCTCAATGTGGCAGAAAGCCAATAGGCAACCCCAGAGAAGATGGCGTCCAGCAGCATCATGACAGGGCTTTGTGCAGGGATTGGAGTAGATTCATCCCACCACAAAACTGGAGACCAATTCTGTTTGCACACTTGTAATTAACCATCTTGCAACATCTGATGGATGATTTAACAGTCTCCATTGGATTCCATTCCAGAAGCAGCAGCCACCCAATGTCTGAGTGCTTCAGTGGATGCAGTCCGAGGCTATGAAACCTCAGTGGTTGTAGGGAATCACAGTGGGCCAGCAACCTGTCGTCCAATAGATGGGTGCTTAGCCCAGGGAGCAATTTACACTGACTCCATGTTTACTTGGAAGGAGGCTATTCAACCCATTGAGCCTATGTTGGCCCTCAGCAATCCTGTTCCCCTACTAATTTTCCCCATAACCTATTC
>JARFYF010000001.1:44987700-44997845 GCA_030265395.1 Rhina ancylostomus
AATTGTTTAATCACTTAAGTGAAATACTGAAAGCAGAGTACTGTCACCTAAATCTACAATAGCAGTTTACTGGAAAGATGTCTCAAAATTATACATTTTTTAAAAAAAGTGTAAAATCCAAAATTTTAATGAGCATTGGGTTGAGCTAACAGCCATGAAGGAGGTCCATGAAATGAAATATATTCTTAATATACTGTATCATAATAGTTTGTACAGAAGAAAAAATAAATTTGCAAAGCTTAAATAAGATTTTCTGCATTATGTAAGAGCACAACCCTTAGTGGCCTGGAGCACAGACTTCGAGGAAGCAGTAAGGCAGATACACCATTTGGAAATAAAAGTATATGGTCTGGAAAATCAGCAGGGGGAGAATTAAATAGAGTGTGCATAAAATTAATCTTTGAAAGGAAATGTCCTTGAAGCTTCATGTTGAGTATAAAGCATTGACATTAAGTGATAATAATGTAGGTAGCCAACAAAAAGGCCAACTGCTTTGTAAGAAGCTCTGCTGTCTATCAATTTCTTGTTACTGGGTTGTGTTGATTTCATGTAGTTATAAATTGATTGTGAGAGAACGGTTTTTAGTATTATCCTCTGCAATATAGTGGGATCATTGAAATGAAGTCCAAGGGATTAAGAGCTCATGTTCCCCTCCCTTGATATGAATAAGTAAATTGCTTTCCGGTGCCATAAACATCTTCTCCCAACTTATTGCTTCCATCTGAACTGAGAAAAGGTCCATCATCTAGGATTTGTTGGGACAAGTAAATTGTTAACATTCACATCCTGTCAAAAACTGGCAAATTCATAGCCTTGGGGACTTTTAATATAAAACTGAAGTACTTGGGCAACAACTGTGTTACATACAGCAGGAATAGAAATTATTGGATTTATTATGGGACTTACAGTGCTAAATCTTTTACTGTAATAATGCATTGTTCAACAGCTTTAAAGGGGAGCCTACTGATTGTTTGAAATAGGATAGCCTTTGCATACATTTTGAAGGCAATAAGAAGGAGAGTATCAGGTGCCAAGGATTTGTGTCTGGAAGTGTGACTGGGTACCCTCTGCTGGATTCCAGGGAGCAAAGTGGTTCTGTGAGGAATATGGTTAGAGTTATTGGTCATCTTCAGGAAATATTATTAAGAAAGTTCTCCTGCTCTACAGCATGCACCCTGTCATTTAAAATAAAGATGTTTGGGGCCCAGATGTTGAAGGGGTCCAATTAGTTCATCATTTAGAGTCTTTTGCTGAAAGATAGGATTGGGTTGGGCAGCTCTTTTTTCAACCCAGTATGGGTATGATGGGCCTAATGACTTCCTTTGGTATCTTAAACTTGCTACAAATTTATGATCCATGGTATGGTCCCAGTGGGACAAGTTCCACACCCTAGAATGGCTTTTGTAATTCTGAGAATTAAACCACAGAACAATTTAATTTTGATCACTGAAATATAAAATTATCTTGTAAAACATGATGAATTGTCATTGTGGTGATCAAAGTCAAAGTTGAGTTTATTGTCATATATGCAAGTTTACATGTGTGCACAGGTGCAATGAAAAATTTACTTGCAGCAGCATCACAGGTACATAGTAGCATATAAGCAGCATTCAAAATTTTTACAAGAAAGAACACAATTTGGAAAAAAAAACCCTCCATTTTAGTGAAAAGAGATGAAATTGGTCCTAGTGTTGCTAAACTAGTGATTAGGGTTTGCCGGTTGGTTCAAGAATGACGACTTAATTTTTGTTTAAAAGGTCAACTGGCCATAAGTCCGTCAGTCCCAAATTACACTGCTCCATGCCTACGCCACCTCTAAAGCTCAGAAGGAATGCTGTTTGGGAAGGGTTAAAATGTAAACACTCTACCTTGTGCTTCCGATGACTTCCTGATTGTTTAAACTTATATTATCCTAAATCGAACTATTGAATTGACTGGGGAAGCCCTAACTTTCCAAAGTCGCAGCTTTGTGCCACCTTCACTGCTGTGAATGAAACTAACAGTTAGTGAGAGGGAAGACTGTATGAACACACCACAGGCATAAACTCTGAACTTTTACAGATCTTTGTGACTCCACCTCCTACTCCCGGCTCTGTTGGTGACCCAAATCTTTTAGCTGCCTCCTCTTCCCAATCACAGCTATGAAGCCTTGTTCCCCTGATTGCCAAGGTTTGACCCAAGGCATCACTTCCTTCTGCAGGGTTCCACCCTCAACAGCCCACCATGCAAATAATCTGGCTGGCTATAAAACAGCAGCTTGTCCAAAATCATTCACAAGCCCTGCATAAAGCAACAGGGCCTCCTTGTTAATCTCTTCAACCACAACTAGGCTGTTCCACACCCTCCCCACCTCCTTATTAATAGCCTATTCATGAAACTAGTTCACACCATGTGTTGAAACATAATGCATTTTAAGGTGCAATAGCAGGTCATGCAGTTACACAAAAAAATCATCAATTTAAGAGTGTGATCCACCACCACCACCTTTGGAAGTCCGTTAATGCAATTGTATCAATCTCACCCGTATTACAAATGTAAAAGAAAAACTATAAGGGTATTCACTAAATGTACCAAGGGGTTCATTAGTCTTTGGTAGTCTTATACAATGAGCAATAGTAAATGATAAGCTCTATTTACACCCTGCCCTATTTTCCATTGCGTTTCACTTGAAATGAAAATTGGGCAGTTTGTAAAATGGGCTAACTATTTACCATCACTTATTTTGTGTTGCTGTCAAAGCCTATTTTATCCACTGGTGTTGAAATAATAATGGCAAGTATACAGGAGAGATATCTTGGTGCTACATCATTCTTTCAACTCTGAGAGATTTCTCCAGTAGTTCTTGGCCTGTTCAGGAAACATGTCTTGCAGTGTCCAAATTATATTTATTGCAGTACAGTGGAAGACAGCATTTCTTCTTTTTGCAATGTAGGTTTAGGAATCCTTCATAGAAGTATTACTTTTTTTATACTTGTTTAACTTGAATTTCATGAAAATGGAGGCATAAAGGTTGTTCTTAATATATGATTGAAATTTGTCTTTATATCATTTCTACTTAATTGTCTATCAGTGAAGAGGTATACAATGGGTTAGCCCACTAGGATCTCAGGATGGAGAAAGCAGCATAAGTTTGTACATTCATGTTGCTTTGATGTAGATTTTGCAGATGAATGATTCTGGAAGTAATCTTCTGGTTGAGGATCAACAAACAATAGCAATCCTGACATTTCCATCAATAGTGAAAAGTATATTTAATAAAGGAAAAATCTTTGAGGAAGAGTTGTATTTTGCTTGAAATACAAGTCAGGAATACTTTAATTACCTGTACTTTTAGTTAATTGTTTAATTGACCACTGATCATTTGTGAAACAAATGACAAGATAAAAGATACGATTGCCCTGATATAATTGTAACCTCACAATACATAATATAAAACACTGATATTCATATAGTAGATCGCATCTGTTCCACATGAACTGTTTTGACTTTCCAAATCGGACTGATTTATTAGGACTTTGTTACACAGTAAAATAGTTGATGGCTGTAATAGTGAATTTGTCTTCTCTGCCCTTTATAGGTACTGAATAATATTTGAAGATATTTGTTAAGATATTCCAAAACTGTATTGAAATAATGAGCTTACCATATTTTCTGCATGGCACGAAATAAGTGAAAGAAATGATGGAGTGTGAGTACTCTGACTGTTGACATGAGGACATGCAGGGGGTCAGGATGATATTTATTGATGAAACTCTCAGCTTCCAATCTGCCGCACTGAGTGCACATCATGCAGCTGTCATGACAGACATTGTTGAAAAAATGATGTTTTGGGACAATTTTCAGCTCTCATTTACAAAGAGTACTGAAGCAGCAAAAATTAGTAACAGATCTCACAATGTATCTTATTTTGACATGATGCTTTAGACCTTTGATCTGGAAAAGAACAACATATGTATCATCTATGAGTTGCTGCAATCCTACGCCACCTCTCCAGTAAGACTGCTTTAAACACTGTTCATAGCTAATCTCACTACTGAAGCTTTGTATGTTCTGCAATCAATTGCAGTTGTCGAAAGGCCATTTTATTGGCAAAATAATTGATTTGTTGTAATTTTGTTTTTATAATTTTTGATTTTGTAGGCAGACACCATTCCTCTACTTTGTTTCAAAGCTTCTCACAGTTATAAATACTCATTCAGCTGGAAAAACAGACTGAAGGTTGGGGGAGGGAGGTGGAGAGTGGTGCTGGGGAACAGGTCAGAATCCCTGCATTACACCAGTTTCAAAGTGTAACAGAATACAAATTTTGGGACACCTTTTTGAGAAACCAAGTGTGAGAACAAATATGCATGATGGTTTGCATTGTTAGTTATAATTTTCCTGTTAAATTGGATGCATATTTATAATTCACTGGAGTATCTGACAATCCAGCTCAGGAAAGGAATTATACATATAAGGAATTTTATGGGTATATGATTAATTCCAATTGAAATTTTACATTGGAGATATATTGCAGTACTATTAGAACAGACTGTACAATACAGACTGTAGCTTACTGAGATGTAGTTTGCAAAGCATATTTTAGTTGACTGGAAGGAATACTGTCCACTTTGGTCCATGCATAGAGCTGCATTTTTTAATGCCACTGGAGCAAGGGTGGAATTGTTCTCATATCAATTAGAAAAACTTTATATTTACGGAGCATGCAGTAGGTTCAGCAGACTGCTAAAAAAAATTTTATTGACTGAAGAATAATATTTCTCTTGGAATGCTTTTGGCCACCTATAAATTTGTTTCGTCCTCTCCCGCTTTAAGCTTGTCACTGCATTAGATTGAACAGATAATTAATTGTAAAGCAGAATTCAATTTCTGGAACTGAAATGGAATAATTAGTGATTAGGAATGACTGTAACACAAGAAACAGCACCTAGAGAAACAGCAGGATGGGATACATTAAAAAAATCTATTTCTATGGTACCTTTTATGTCTCTCAGATTATCTAAAATGCGTCCTGTATAATGACGCACTTTGAGTTGTATTCAGTGTTGCTCAGGCAGCAGCGAACTTCCTAAGGGAAACCACACGAATGACCAGAGCATCTATTTCATTTGCAGGAGGAATCTAAGTGGGATTTTGGGAAAATATTGGGACTCTTCAGAATGGTATTTGGCAACTTTAATGTCCATCTAGCGGGCAGACAGGGCCATAGTTTATCCAAAGGTTGCCACCCTGAAGGATGACTTGAATAAAAAGGATGCTAGTTTGTAGGTATTTTAGTGTGAATAACCATGTTTTTTTGTAAGAAGTGGAAGATTGAGTGAGTAATGGTGAATCAAAATGTTTGTTGGAGATTAGGGTTTGGTTTGTAACTTGATACTATATTCACATTTCCTTTCTGTGACAATACCACACATGGAAGTTTTGGATCTCTCTTGTTCTTATGTTATGGCGATAAGTTACTACTGGGCTTTACTCACTCCTGCTTCTATCTGATAGCGAATTTACCACTGCTGGTCTTGTCGATAAAATCCATGACTATCTAGGAACTCATTTTTAGTTAAGGAAAAAGAATTTTTTTTCTCAGAATTGGCCAACTTAGAGTGGAGAACATGAACAATAAATAACTGTTTCATTCCCCCTGTGAGGTAATGTGATAAATAGCTGAAACAATACAACAGCTTTTGGTGTGTTTTGCCAGCAGTTCCATACAGAACTATAAATATTCATCCATGTAAGTCGCTGCAGATTTTGGGAATCCTCTGCAAATGAGGATATCCTGATCTTGCCATTGGTGATTTCTCAGCTGGACTCTGCATGGACTTGCGAGACTGTTCAAGACAGCGCTATAAGAAGAAAGGAAACGATAAGGCAAGTTACACATTTTTTAAAAAATTGTGTTTGCTTTAATGTTTTTAGTTACTTACAGGCATTCTATGTGTCTTCATACATTTAACATGTCTTAGTAGTTATGCATTTGATTTTTTAATGGCTTTTAAATGTGTCAGGACATTCAGAAGCACTGAAGAAAACACAATAGCTTTGACAGACAGCATTAAAAGTTGCCAGAGAAATTGTGTGTGGTGCTTTTCTGGCCCACCCATTTGACCCAATTACACTTGGTCCTCGTAACCCACAAGGGCACAGATATCTCATGGGTAATGAAAAGCAGGTACCATGAAGGCCCTCTCTTTTGTACCCAATATATCCCCCAAGTAAACATAAGTATGCCATACAATGTTCTTAAAGTATTAACATTAAAGTTTTTAAAAAAACCTAAAAGGAAATTATATCAGCTAACAAACTGCTTCCACCAAATATGTTTGAACTTACGAATAGTGATCAGTTTTGAAATCACAAGGTGCAGCTGTGTAACGAAAACTGCTCTCTACTAGGAAAGCACACAGCAGGGAGCTATTTGACATGAGTGGTCTGGAAACTGATCATTGTATTTATACTGACAATGAATGGTTCCTCGATAAATACATGAATATAGATATACTTGTTCAAAACAATCTGAAGTGGGGCCCGGGCCAACTACACAAGTGCACAGGTCTGCAGATAGCAAATTAGAGACTAATGGGGACTGACCTACATCAGCCAAGGCTCATGTGTCACACAGAGCCTCACTGGTCTGCTCCAGGACAAGCCTGGCCAACAAAGTCAGCCATATAGATTCAGTCCAGGTAAGCTTTGGACAAAGGAAGCTAGGAGTGGTGTGTGAGGCCCCATTCAGCAAAATCTGAGCCCAGATCTATTACACCAAAAACTTTCAGTGCCTTGTATGGCTTAATTCCTGTTGCAAGTACATCAGGTTGTCACTGTCACTTCAAAGGCTTGCAGGTCAAAAGACATTGAAGATTAAACTCTTTTGTTTCTTGCATCTTGTGTGAATGAAAAGATTTTGGCAGCTGCCATGTGAAATACTGTATTACAGCCAATTCCCTCCTAACACTGACCAGAAATGTCATCTGGTGCTTTAGTTGAAAGGATACAATAATTTAAGAAACTCCTGAGCTATTGGAAATTTGTAATGGGGCTTAATATACTTGGGGAAAAGACATGAAGGGGATAATATCTTCTTTACCAATCATGCATTGTGGATGTGCCAAGACCAGCATTTATTGCTCATCCCTAACTGCCTTTGAAAGGGAGTTGGTGAATTGGCTTCCATACTCAGTGCAGTTGCCGTGCTGAAGGCATTTCTACCCTACCATTTGGGAAATTTCCAGAATTTTTGGTGTATTTCCAAGTCAGGATTATGTGTGATCTGGAAGGGAACTTGGCTTGTTGTAGCCTTGGCCATCTGTCCCTGTCCTTTGAGATTGTGGTCTCCAGTTTGGAAGATGCTGCTCAAGAAGCTTTAGTGAGCTGCAGTAGTGCATCTCGTAAATAACAGGAGCAGTAATCAGCCATTAGTCCCCTTGTTCCTGCTCTACCAGTCAATAAGATTATGGCTGATCGGTACCATTTTCCTATTTTAAACCATGTCCTTTGGTTCTGTTTAATATTTAAATGTTTATTGATATCTCCCTTTAATATACTCAGTGACTGACCCACTACAGTGCTTCTGTGTTGAGAATTCCAAACATTCACTATCCTCTAGTTGAAGAAATCTCTTCTCAGTCCTGAATGGCCGATCCCTTAGTTTAAGACTATAATTCCTGATTCTAGTCACCACAACCAGAGGAAACATCAGCTCTGGATGCATCCTGTCAAGCCTTTAAGATTTTTGCATGTTTCAATGAGATTGCTTCTCATTCTTCTAACCTCTGGAGAGTCACTTAATCTCTCTTCAAGGGCAATCCCTCATCCCAGGAATCAATCTGGTGAACCTTTGCTGCACTCCTTTTACAAGTAAATCCTTTCTTTGGTAGGAGGACCAGACCTGTATATATTGTTCCAGGAATAGTCTCACCAGGGCCCTGTATAATTACAATAAGACATCTTTACCCATGCTCCAGTATTCTTGCAATAAAGACTAACATAGCTTGCCTTTCTAATTGTTCATTTCACCTTCACATTATCTTTCAGCAATTGTATACAAGGACATTAAATTTCCTTGAACACCAACATCTTTCAATCTTTCACTACCTAGACAATGTTCTCTTCTATTTTTACTACCAGTGTTGATTGCCCTCATATTTTTCTGCATTTTATTCCATGTACCATGTCCTCACCTATTCACTTAATCTGTCTCTATTTCCCTGAAGCCTCTCTACCTCCTCCTCACAATTCATACTATGACCCAACTTTCTATCATCAGCAAGTGTAGATGCATTACACTTGGTTTCCTTATCCTCCCCAGAAACACGCTGCAGCCACTTAAACAACTGGGTGCCAATCTTGTGTTGGTTTGTCCTGGAAGGCATTGAACTTCTTGAATTTTATTGGAGCAACATGCTTCTAGGCAAGTAGAGAATATTCCATCGCACTCTGACCACCTTTAGATCGTATATGGATTTTGTGGAGATGAGCTGGTTCACTTGGTGGCAATACATTGGCCTCTGATCTGCTCTTGTAGCCGCAGTACTTACAAGAATGGCACAGTTAAGTTTCTGGTCACTGGTGGTCACCAGGGTGTTAATGGTTGTGATGGGGGTGGGTGATTTCAAAAGTAGCAGTTTTCTAGCCCATAAAAACTAGAACAAATTCTCCACCTTGTTGGATTTATGCCAGTATTGTATCTGCACTGGAACATCTCAAGGGTAGCAGCTAATTTTAGTTCAGACTTCCATGCAATAGTCAGCAGAGTGCAGGAATAATTGGGTCTTTTTCCAGGTGGCAGACAGTGACATGGGGTGCTGCAGGGAGCAGTGCATATGCCCAGCTATTCACAATATATACCTGTAATTTGGATGAGGGAACTAAATGGAACACTTCCAAGTTTGCAGACAACATAAAGCTGTGGGGGAATGCGTGCTGTGAGGAGGATGCAAAGAGGTTCAAATGTGATTTAAATAAGTTGGGTTTGTATGACAATGCATGGCAGGTGTAGTATAATGTGGATAAATGGGAGGTTATCTGCTATGGTTCTATGACTCCCACATTCCAAAGGTGTACGGGTAGGTTAACATGGGGTTTAAAATGGGCGGTGCGGACTCGTTGGGCCAGAAGAGCCTGTTACCACGCAGTAAATAAAAAAAAACTGGAAGGACAAATATCTTAATGGTGTTAGATTGAGAACAGAGGAGGTGCAATGAGACGTATGTGTCCTTCTACACCATTTGGTGAAAGCAACTATCCAGGGGCAGCAAACAGATTAAAAGAAAAGGTGTCCTAGCCTTCATTAGTTAGGTTTTGAGTACAGGAGTAAGGATGTCTTGCTGCATCTGTATAGGGCCTTGGTGAGATCCCACCTGGAGTTTAGAGTGTAGTTTTGGACTCTTTGTCTGAGGATGTCTTTGTGATAGAAGGATTACACTATGGTTTTGCTAGACTGATTCCTGAGATGGCAGAATTGACAAATGAGGAGGGATTGGGTTGATTAGGCCTAACTTCACTGGAGTTTTGAAGAATGAGAGGATCTCATAGAAACCTATAGCATTCTAATAGGTCTGGACAAACTAGATGCAGGGAGCATGTTCCTGATGGCTGGGGTGTCCAGAACCAGGTGTCTCAACCTCAGGTTATGAGCTTTGCCAGAGCAAGATCAGGAGAAATTACTTCACTCAGATGATGGTGAATCTGTGGAATTCTTACCACAGAAGGCAGTGGTGGCCAGGTCCTTTAATAAATTTAAACAAGAGTGGCGCTTCAGGTAGTGCAGTTGTATCACAACTCCTCCAAACTGGATTCGATTCTGACTTCTGGTGCTGTCTGTGTGGAGTATACATGTTCTGCTATGATCATGTGGGCTTCCCCGGGGTGCACCTGTTTCCTTCCACACCACAAAGACATGCTGGTTGGTATGTCAATTGCCCACTGTACAATACCGCTCGTGTAGGGGGTTGGTGGGAAATTCAGTGGCACATTTATTATAGGTTACAGGAAAATAAGTGAGGGAATGCAACCACTCAGAGAGCCAATGTAGATTTGATGGATTAAATGGTTGTCTCCTATGTTTTAAGGAAATATGTAATACACATAATACTAATGGACTCACGAAATATAGGGAGAAGGCAAAAATCAGATACTGAAGTGGTGGC
>JARFYF010000001.1:45285505-45300916 GCA_030265395.1 Rhina ancylostomus
GAATGAGAGGAAGATGGAGGGATCTGGGCATTCTGTAGGAAGGAGGGATTCACTATGTTGGCACAATATTGTGGGCTGAAGGGCCTGTTCTGTGCTGTATTGTTCTATGTTCTATTACATGGAGACAAATAAGAAAGTTGGATGGCCATTGTAGAAGGAATAGAGTCAAAAGGAGGAGAGGAAAATTTAATGAACAAGCTAAGAAGCCACGAAGGGAGATAACAGAGACACTAAGGGAAAAATGAGAATCTGCAGATGGAATGTTATGGGATGGTTAGTGGATGGAGAAGGACACAGGGTGGAGGGTCAGGGGGAGATTTTAGCTGGTTAGTTTACCTGCAAGCTTAAAATGTGATCAAATGTACATTTTCCTGCCACCAAAAAATGTTTCGCATCACATTATGTTCCAAAAAACAGCAATAGTGAAAATGAATTATCCATCTGACTGACACATCAACTGGATGTCTACATGTTGCACAGAAAGAGGTGCACTACAACTCAGAAAAGAATGTGCGAAGGTCACATACTGCAGTGGTCAGTGTTGCAGAAGCCAAGGAAAACATCAATCACCAAAACTGTAACAAGATTTTTTCAATTGTTTTGTGCAATTAAATTTAAATGCTAGAAATGTATGTCCACTTTTACTGGCACCAAGATATAAACAGGGGTACAGAAGGACAAAAATGTCTAGGTCAATTTTAACTAGAAGTACTGAAGTAAATTATGGACCTAGATTTTGGAAAGGGCAAAGGTGGCTTTGAACAGAAGAGATTTCCTAAAATGGAACCAAGGATAATGACTACATTTGTTTTTTTTTGAGGATAAAATGGAAGACCCTAGGTCATTTAGGCTAATGTCCTAATTGAAAGGCCAAACAAAAGTTAGATAAGTATTAGAATCATACTTATATGGATTACACAAGGCAAAATGCTTTCCAATACATGATGGGATGGGAAAAAAAACTCAAAGACTACACATTAAAGGATATTCATAAAAGAAGCTTAGATGATGTGAAAAAGCTTTATATAAATGAGTGGCTGCACTTTAAAATGTATATTTAATAGGGCAGCAAATTGTTTCAATGGTAACCATGAAAGAGGATCTAGATAAGTTGAAAGCAAAATGAGTGGAAACACCAGGAATAGTTGCAAAAAGACAAGGAGTAGCAGATGCTGGAAAAATGAAAACAAAACGCTAGAACTGCCCAGAAGTGTCTAGTAGAATCAGTGGTGGTGGGGAAGAGAAACTCAGTTATTATTACAAATGGATGACCTTTTAAAATCACAACAAGGCAGTTCTGATGGCTATATTGTGCCTAGTCAGATGAAATGTTGTTCCTCAAGCTAACATTAAGCTTCACTGGAATATATAAAGATGGCCTAAAAGGCAGAAATTAGTGGGTCTCACACAGAGACAGAATTAAAGTGACATAGAATTGGATGCTCAGTGTCATCTTTGTAAAAAGAGTGGGGGTGTCCAGCAGATCAGTCATCCAATCTACACTCGGTTTCTCTGATGCAGAGGAGACCACATTCCAGGCAACAAATGTAGTATGCTAAATTGTAAGTGCATGCAAATTGCTGCTTCACCTGCAAGGAGAATTTGGAACCCTCTATAAGCAGGAAGAGAAAAGATAAATATGCAGGTATTGCACCTCCTGCTATTGTACTGGAAGGTATTGCAAAAAGAAAGTTGAATGTTGGTGAAGACAGAAGAGTGACCAAGGATTTCTGTGCTGCATTAGTCTGTAATTAACTGACAATATTTCTATCACAGTACAAATCAATTAACTTAAAAGCTTGAAAGTTCTAAAGTTAAAACTTTTTTTAAAGAAATGATTTTCTAGATCTAAATCAGATCTGCTGTTCTTTTAAGGAATATGATGAAAGGCAACATCTGTGGCCCACAGCTAACTGCTCTGGACCTTTCAGCAAGCTGCCTTCTTGAACTGCATAAAAGTCTTCTAGTGAAGGCAATCTTGGAGAATTTTTGAGTAGGAAATTTCAGGAGTAGTCAGGAGGGTTCTTTACCTGTGACACAAGAAATTCTGCAGATGCTAAAATCTGGAGCAAGACACAAAATGTGCTGGAGAAACTCAGCAGGTCAGCAGCATCTATGGAGGGAAATAAACAGTCGACATTGTGGGCAGAAACCCTTCAACAGGACTGGAAAGAAAGAGGGCATAACACCCATCTACCTTCCTAGACTCACCTATCACCTGCCTGCATGTGCTCCTCCCCCCACCTTCTTATTTTGGCTTCAGCCCTCTTCCTTTCTGGTCCTGATGAAGGGTCTCGGTCCAAAATGTCAACCATTTATTTCCCTCCATGGATGCTGCCTAACCTGCTGAGTTCCTCCAGCACTTTGTATCTTTACCAGCGATCAGCCTGATGCAATGAAGCTTCACAACAATGTTGAAAGGCCCCATTGCTAGTTCTTCCTATCTGTATCTTACTGGGATGCCTCTAGGTCTGTATTGTACAAAAGACTATGATGGATTATTTGCTAAAAAATAATTTTGTGAAGTACAACTGTGCCAAGCTGTTGTTTGAATGGTTTCTGGGACAAGTCTTCCAATTTAAATATTAGTCACTAGATGCTTTACAAAATTGGGAATAATACTGCCTTTTCCAAATCCAGTGCAGACACTGATGCTTTTCAATTGTATTCCAATTCTGTTTTAATGTAATGTACAATTTAGTAGATTGCTAGGCTATTTCAGAGTGCTGTTATCACTCAACTGCGATGCTACTATATTGTAATTGCTTCAAATACATCAAGTCAATATGCAGAGATAAGACTCCAGATCTGCAAAAAGGGTTGCAGCTGCAAACAAACCATCATGAAGTTTCATCCATTAACCTTCAACTAGGCTACTCTTTAAAACAAAGCAAGATCATATTGAATCACTGCTGCAACTTCTAGAGGAAATAAACCCTGCAAAAAAAAAACTCATCTTTAATGGAGCTTCTTGGTATGTACAACACAATAGGCTCCTCCCTCCAGTAGAGAAGTTTCATTTTGATCTCTGCTACAGATAGCTTGCCAAACTTACCATAGATCTGACATAAAAATCAATTTCTTCAGGCAATCACTTTTACAAAACCTCAGTCTCTTTATACCCGTGACCCATTTTAACTTCATGGGACTTTTTTTTCTTAAAAGGCTGAATTTCAGGTCATCTCTTTCTTCCTAAAGTAAAATTAGTGCCTTTCTTTCTTAAAAGCAAGCTTAATGTTAAAATTACTACTTAAAGGAGCAAATCTCAATCCATTTTTAATGTTTGGGAACCACAGGTTCCAAGAACAAGTCTACAATTGATACAGAGACATGAAGCACTAAAGCATTAAAAAAATCAGATTCCTCAAAATGCAAATCTGTAAATAGAATTCTCAGAAGTATTCTGTATGCCTGGCAGCAATAACAATTTTAACCTTTCAGATTTTGTTACAAGGTCTTTGTCAGGAAACTCGATTCAAGGATTACCTCAACAGCAAGTTTACTTATAGGTTCAGAGATGACTGATGTTAGAGTAACAAATTGATCAAGGTACTGACATTTCCTCACAGGTCAGCACGTCAATGGCATGGAGTTCTTTCTTGTCCTGTCTTCTCTCTCACTTTTCAGCTTCAAAGACACCATTCTTCCTGAAGTGTCCCTCTGCACGATGGCACCATTAAGACCAAATGACTTGGGTTTTGATGCCTGCACTGTTTTCATGTGATGCACTTACAGTGCATCCTTTTAGCATTTCTACTTACCACCATTGGGATCACCAACACTGAACAGGGAGTGGAGAGCATTTTTGGGGAAATGAAAAGCTGGCATTCACAAACAATGCCCAGTTCAGTGAAGTTAATATGCAAGGATCATAGTTGGTAACACTGGTTTCAGTGAGAATGCTGCCATTAGTGTGGCAATTTTCCCATTTGATGCATGGGATATTCTGGAAGTATCATCAAGGGTCTGGTGAGGCATCACCAAATTACTGTCAGAAGATCAATCAGGTTTCACATTCACAGATTGTAGGTTTCATGTCAACAATGTAAACCTGGATCTTGATTTCCTTCTGCAGGTCAAAGTCAAAATGCAGAGTACTTATCCAGAGGAACCATTTGTGCATTGAAACCCATGCTGAATTTTGTGTTAGCACTTTTAAGATGACTATCAAAGTGCTAATTTTCTCCAAGATAAATGCCTCAATGATGATTTACTACAGGTCACATGCAAGGCCCGAGGCAGGCCAACAGAACACTTCGGTCTTCACACCATTAAGCGAGAATCCCAAGCTAAGGCATGTTTGTGCAAAAAAGATCCAGTGTAAACAGAAGGTCATATTCAGTATATGGAAAGATGGTAAAGTTGTCAACCTTTTGAAGATCGGTGATGTTTGCTCTGGAAATTCAGGTTTTTATTTGGAGACAAATGGCTGAAAAGTCTCAATCCATCCTCCATTCAAGTAGGGACACAGTCTTTAACAATGGCAAGAATGAGCACTAGGAAGATGGAGAACAGGGTTGGGAAATTAACACCACCCTTTTTCTTTTGAACCACAATTTGAATAGAGAATGGTGGCAGTCATCCATCATGAAGAAACCTTAAGATCTTAATAAAATTTGGGGGGCACTGGTATTTGGCCAGCACCTTCCACAGGGCCTCACAATACACAGAATGAAAAGGTCTTCAAATCAATGAAAATCATGTACAGGCACTGATTTCTCCCAACCTCCTCCTGACATTTTCCTGGATTTAACGGGAAATGGAGATCATGTCAGTTGTTTTGCACAATGGTCTGAAACAGCATTGAAGTTCCAGAAGGACTCACTAGATTAACTTGAAAGCTAATTTCTCCAAACAATCTAAAGATTACTTTCCCATGTGAAGAGGAACTAATAATTACTTTAGGTGGTTATGGGCAAGAATTTTTCCTGCTGTGAAGAGCAAGGCAATACCTTGATAATTTCAGCACTCTTGACTAACTTACTTTCTTAACAATTGTAATAATGTTGGCTTTAATAAAAGGCAAAAAAAATTTAAACACTAACAAACAATTTAACATTGACTACAGGTCCATTACATTTGCAACCTTGCCGCAGCTTTCATTTTCCAAAACCATTAGATATTTAGACTGAAAATCACATTCCCCAGAGTTTGCTTTAAAACTTGTAGATCTTATACAATTTAAACCATAATATAATTGCTCACTTACCCTCCAACAAGAAAGCATTACTCCCATTTTGGTTTACTCAAGTTGACTGTGATTTGGATAATCTGATCAATTTATCAGGATACACAAGTAACTCTAAACCTGTAAAATTAGCAAATTCATCTATCAAAATAAAATCCAATGCAATGCATACCTATAAAGTCCACTTAACATTATAGTTTTAGCCACCACATTCTGAAAGTTTATTTTAAAAAGCTCTGAAGTGCTGGAAATTAAACCTCAGTTAATACAATGCTGTCAAATATAAATAAGTACATTATATTAGCAAAATGTAATCAATAGACTTAAAGGTTACCCCACTTTTTCAGACCACAAAGAACATTAATTTATATAGTTCTTTTTGTGAACTCAAAGTAGCTCAGATTAATTCAAGCCAATTAAGAGCTTTTGGAGTGTTCTCCTAGTTGAGCAACACTACATGCAGATTAAAAAGAATCACCCAGGTCAGATAACCATCAGTGAGATAAGTGGTATTGTTGTAGTCGTGCTGATTGAGGGATTTAAATCTGGCATGAACGTTAGAAAAACTCGCCTCTCAAAAAGGTGTCATGCAATAGTTTAGAATCGCCAGAAGGTTTAATGTCTTTATAATTTACTTGCCGTTAATCTGAAATAAAGTGAAATTGAAATTAACAAAAATTCCTAACGGTGCAGTGCATTCACGAAAACTGCTTGCATCTATCTACAAGCACAAAACGGGCCTCAATCATCTTTGCCAGCCACAGATCAAAAGCAATAGATTTTAATGGAAAGCATCTACAGGCCTAGAGGCTCCTGCACTTTGCACCAATATCCAAGCCGGTACAAACCAGCGCAACGTTCGCATTACCAGCACCCTCTCTCCTGCAACGCCTGTAGCAGCGCCAGGCCCTGCCCGAAAAGGAGAATCTCTCCGTTCAGGCCTACCTTCCTGCAGACGCGTCGCCCAGAAAGCCCCAGGCCGCATGAGACGCGCCCCGATCCTCCGATAACAACTACCATTCATTCGGCCGAGCCTAAGGAATCGGGCCAAAAGAACCCGTCCGCTGCTGTAACGCACTCACCTGAAACTGCAAGCAGCTTCCTCCACCACCAACAGCAGCGCTGCCAACCGCACAGCGCGCAACCAGCCAGAGCGCCCTGACCTTTCACCCGCACGCTACTGCCACGTGACGCAAGTGGGTTTGGACTAAGTGAAAGACACAAAGCGCAGGAGTGAGGGTAAGGCACACAGGAAAGAAGACAAATTCACTGCTAAATACAGATAGCCAATGTCTGATGCCAGCTGTAAAAGCATTGTAGTTCTAAAATCAACTATGTATGTTGGTTCTTAATTGCAAAGTAAATAACTGCGTTTTCAGCCTACAATGGTCAATTGAATATTGTTTTGAAATAACAATTTCGCCATTGTTACTTCATTGACTGAGTTGTTGGAAAGTCAACGATAAATAATTGAAAGTTATTTTAATTCAGTGTGGTAGCTTGGTTATCATTGTCGAATTTGTTCAAATTGTTATTTAAGCTATATTGAAGTATTTGGTTGAAAGTCCTTTTTAGCGACAATAGAACATTTTCAATGGAATAGTCGATTTTAAGTTCTTTTTAGTACCAAATGAAACGTTGGCCCAGCTCTAATGTCACAGCCCATGTAAAGTTCATACATCATTGGTTCCTAATAACTTTTCTATTTCAATTGATATGAAAATACACGCTTGGATGTTATTCCGGCTATAGCATCGTCATGAATGTTGGCTTTTGCTAGTTAATTTTCCCACAGATGTACTTCTATTCACTTAACGCCTGTACTTAATATTTTATTTGAGATGAGGCAGATGTATTTAAACATTTACCTTCAGATTAATTGCAACTAGGATTCCACTAGAAGGCATAGGTAGCAATGGATCCTTCATGGGTTGGCAAAATTTAGCAATGTTTGAGAAGAAAGTTTTCTTTTAAACTTTGAATTTGTCAATAAACGCTCATTTCCACAAGCTATTTTAATTTATTATCCTCTGTCTACAATGAGGTAACTTACATTAAATCAAAACATTTATGTACAAACCGTTGATATATTTACTTGTACAAGAAAATAACTTAGAAACTTTTTGACCTAAATGTAAAATGTTTTAAATAACCTTGAAATACACAAAGTTCCCATATTTTCCCATATATTTCCTTGTTAGGTGAAAAGTACATTGTGGAGCATAAATACCAGTTATGATTATTAGGTTGAGGCAGAAATTCAGGGAACGCCTAAATAAGAAAGAAAACCGGTTGATCTGCATTACTTATCATTGTGAATAAAAGCAACAATTTGTTTTTGACATTTAGGAAATCTAGTTCACCTTAAACAAAACAATCACTTTGTGAATTTCGGGGAATGTTGTTCTTTAATCTTTATTATTGGTAGTAAAGGGAAATATTTCATGAAACAAGCTGGCAATGCAATTTAAGAAGTCACAGGAAATATGTCATTCAATGCAATTAAGCTGTTTGATAACTAATTGAATCGTTTTAACGAAATCTGCTCAAAGAACATAATTCCTTTTGAAACAATACCGCAATTTGCTTGATAAAGGGGTGTGGCATTTGTTTGCTTCTTTAAATACGGTTGCCATCCAAAGACAAACATACAGAACAAATACAAAAGAGGAAACCATGACTCTCACGTAGGTGTCACTAAATAACAAAAGCAATGCATAATCATTGTACCCCGCTCCCACTCAGAAAGGCAACCTTTCCTCCATTATTACAGTATCTCAATTCAATCAATACCTTTTACAACTTAATCGACTATAATTAAAGTTGAGTACACTCAAAGATAATGTGACTTTTGATGCCCCGTTTTGAAAATCAATAACAAAGTTTAGGAGTAACTTTTGTATACAGATCTTATAATTTAAGCGGTTTGACCACCCATGTCGCTACATAAATACCAGTTATGATTATCATATTCTTAAAAAAATGTGAAAGTCTCGCTAAAGAAGGCTGAAGAAATGTACTTCCCTCATTCACACAGTTTCAGCTTCACAAACTCATTTTATTATGTTACAACAAAAGATATTTGCTATTTGGCCAACAGCTAGATATGGAAACCCGTCTGACATTCATTCAGTGGCATGCTGAGCGCTCACCAGTGGCATCTGGTTTGCACAAAAAGCAACCGACGCCTTGACAGGTTTCGTGGACAGTATAGACTCCAATTGAAAGTGACGTCTATTTCCCTGCATGATTTTGCCTGAAATGCGGCTTTTTCTTTAAATAAATGATCGGACTTCCTTAAATTATGCAATTTTATGAAGGTATGTTCTTTCCATGATCTGATTTTTCTTTTAAGCTTTTTGATTGTGGAGAGTGTACGTGACACATCACATGGAGGTGACCGATGTGACGGTATGGAAGTGGCTTTGTCCTGTGTTCATTTCCGAGAGGGAGTAATGGAACAAAGGGGGAGCTTTGTTCTTCCCCGGCTCAGCTGGTTGTGTTGTGATAGAATTGCAAATAGGGAGAGAAGGAATGTTTCCTTCCCCAATGCTGTGCACTGCAATAAAGCACAGAAAATGCCATAAACACTCAGCAGGTCAGGCAGCACCTGTAGAAAGAGAAACCAAATTAATGTTTCAGGTCAAAAAGCCTTCATCAGATCTGGCCTTCACTTTGTACACCTCGATAACCTGTTCTTTCTCAGCTGCAGTTATTCAGTGAAACCACTGGTAGCCCATGCTTTAAATAAGCATTAAACATTTACTGCTGTTTATATTTACTTTTTGTTTGTTTTATTGTGCCATTTATGTATAATTTGTTATTTTATGGTCATGTTTGTAATGCACTGTACTGCTGCATAAAGCTAATTTTCATGGTGTTTGTACCCTGTGTATGTATGTCCATGACAATAAACTTGATGTCTTCTAGACTATACAAGACTGGACGTATGGCCTAGAAAAACAAGGGACTGGACAATCTGAACAACACCATTGGATTGGGCAGCTGTACACTAATATTTTCAATGTTCCTACCACTGAATAATATGCCACTTTCCCATGGTATGCAGATACTTCACTGCTACGTTGGGACCGTGCTAAAATCTAAGCAGACTACATCCCTTTCATAATTCAGGAATGCAACATTAATGTGTAGTGTCAGTGACTGGATTGAGATCCAGAAATGAATTGTAATCTATTTTCTAGATAAATTTGCAGAACTCTGGTTCACATTTTATCTTTTCTGAATTAAAACTAGACAGCTTGTGCAATTTCCAGGAGACTAGTTTCCCCTTTTGATATTATTGCGAA
This sequence comes from Rhina ancylostomus, assembly GCA_030265395.1. Taxonomy (NCBI): domain Eukaryota; kingdom Metazoa; phylum Chordata; class Chondrichthyes; order Rhinopristiformes; family Rhinidae; genus Rhina; species Rhina ancylostomus. The sequence continues at coordinate 45,295,004 of JARFYF010000001.1, forward strand.
CCTCTCCCACTCTAAATTGTGGTTTTCGCCAATCATTATCTCTGTTTGTATTGGTGTGTAGTGGTAAATGTCGCAATAGATTAGGTTTGATTAATTACTTGACTCCAAATACATTCACAGTTGCTTTCTATTTACTCTACCAGGCAATACTGTCTGGTTAGAGAAACAAAGGACCGCAGATGCTGGAGTCTAGATGAATCTGCCTGGTTCCTCTTCTCTGCTTATCTGTTACAGTCAATTCCAGGATAAGGTTACTGATTTAAATTTAAAGTGAGGTCTCAATTTCACTTGTAAGAAACACTGATCATTTGTGTAAATGATCTCCATGGCGCTCTTGTTTTACTGTGTAATTTGCATCAATGTCCTTTTGATGCTTTCAAAGGAACATCTTAAAAACCTATTATCAATGTGTTATCTGTCAAATTGCCTTAACCTCAACTAATGCTTGTTCAGCAGTAATGCTCATTAAGGAGTCTGCATCAGCTTTATCCTTGTGATGCCAATCATGCCCTCACTTGTTATTACAGAGACCAGAAAAACTGCAAATGAGAAGTGCCCGATAATAGCTGTTCTCCTGGCTCTGAGAATATTGCCTCTAAACAATGTGACAGCTCAGTCCCACATCTGGGTACTGAGGGCGAGGGTATCTATGTGGCTCCAGAGCCACATTCTGACTGTGATTATAAAGTATTCAACAGGTTCACCTTTCTTTATCATTTCAGGCTCAATAACAAACCTTCAGCTGCTCTATGCACAGCTGTACTAGTCCTAGTGCTCTACAAATTAATTATGATATAATTTGGTTTCTGGTTCTGATTTTGATAAATCCCTTCCTAATTTTAAAACATTATAATTGATAAAAGATCTCCCATGAGTGATGTTCTAAGACTTTGAAGAAGCTGCTCTGAGAGGAACTTCTGAAAGGATGAAAGATAATTGGATTCTAATAAATCCCTTGCATTCTATTAACTTTTATCCTATGACCTGGACTTTGGGGAATGTTCATCTAATTCCCTGTGTTGCCTCCATCTACTGCCAAATCTCTGAATGGTTTCCATTGCCAAAATCTCTGAAGGGTTTTGCACAAGTTTATAATGGATGTGTGTTTGTAAGCTTGGAGCAAAGCTTGGTCTCCCAGCCCTGTCTTTTCATGTCAAAGATGGTGAAGAAGACCAAAATTGCATCTCTTGGAGCAAAGCTGAAACTTAAGTGGAATTAAAAGCATTGATGTTGTACCCAAGGGTATTTAGTGGCAGATTAACACACCTGACCATAAATGTTGTTGATTGACATAGCAGCGTGGGGTATGGGTTATTTGACGTAGCAGTTGGGTTGGTATGGTGTGCATTTATTTGTGGTTGCTAATGTCTGGACTTTCCCTAAATGAAACCTGCAGTGTTAATTTAAGTATAGATGGTTATTTTTGTTTAAAGTTTTCTCCTCCATTTGTTTAGCAGCCGAATTCTGTCAAGTTACAAGCGAGAGATGTTGTCCATTCTTCATCCGAGCTGGCTAGTTTGGTTGAGGAATTGGAGACCATTGAATGGTGCTGTGAAGCCATCAGACAGCTGCTGTGATTTGCTCCTTCCTCTAGATGAGATGGAATGTTTTATGTTTCTTGGTAAATTGAAATTGGGAGAAACTCTCAGAATCTCGTAAAATATATCTCTGAAAATGTGCCCAATTGTTTTGTGAAAACACTTTTAGTGGACCTAAGATACATGGAGGCACAGAGACTGCAGATGCTGGAATCATCTGGAGCAAAAAGTGAGCTGCTGGAGGAATGGCAGGTCAAGCAGAATCTGGAGGCAAAGGAATACCCAACATTTCAGGTTGAAATCCTGCATCAGGATCCAGCATCTGAGATCTCTTGTGTCTCCAGCAAGTAGAAAAATGGAGTTCTGAGTTTGGGGGTTTATTTGGTATGTTCTTTTGCAACACTTGAAACTAAGTGTTAAACTGTAAGTTATAGACATAAAAATGCCAATTCTGGCCATATCAATCTGGGGAATGGTTTTTGTTCCTTTCGTGAGATGACTACTAACTTGTCCAATCCTTTGCTCTCCCAACTAGTGCCTATTCCAGCAGTACTCCTGAAACAGTGATCAGAAATGGCCTATGTTATCATATTTGAATTTGGACACTAGCAGCAGCACCCCACTGGTCAGCAGCCACCACCATTGCTTTGAGACTGGGCCCACACGTGATCTTTCTGGAATCTAATTTAAAATCAGTCTTGTCTTTTTCCAGGTACCGTGGCTTCATTCTGGTGCTGACCTTCCTATTTTACGCCAGTTACCATCTGTCTCGCAAACCCATCAGCATAGTCAAGGTATGTGACTGATCAGATGAGGGCAGTGGACTGTGTCAAATTGAAAGAAATGTGGAGAAACATTTTGCCCACCAACAGAAGCATCAGTCATTGAATAAAGCCACATCCAGTCCAGATAACGTGAAGCCTGTACATCTAGAACTGAGTCACAGTTTCCAGATGCAGGACCGTTTAGTGGTAATAGTTGCGCAGAGGGATAGTGGTTGAATATAGCGGCTGAAGATCTGGATTATTGATCTGAAGATGAGAGTTTGAACGAGCCACACACCTGGGGAATATAAAATAATTATTCTCCAAAATCAGCAAAAGGTGACCATGGAACTAGTGCGTTGTCTTATGCTACCGATCCCCTTCAGACCTGTCATCCTTACTCAGTCTGGTCTATACGTGACTCCAGACCTTAACCAATGTGGTTGACTTTCAACTGCTCTCTGAAGCAGCTGAGTAAACCACTACATTCGGGAGCAATCAGGAATGGACAATATATGAAGGTCCAACTCGCGATGAACACATTGACTAAATGTGTATAATAAAATGGATTCCAACCTTTGGAATTCTTGGAGGGCGGTGGTTGCTCAAGGCAGGAATCAGATTCTTGGATTCTAGAAAATTGAAGAAGATGAGGAATTATCTGGGGAAAATAAACAAGTTTGACGATGAACCATGATCTTCTTGAGTGAGAGAGCAGGCCTGAGGTGTAAGAACCTGTTTCTGCAGATTCTTATGTGAATGTTCTGATGTTCTCCAGTACTGTCTGACCCCAGTTCTACTTCCATTATTCAAGTGCTTAATTCCCTTTTTTTTAAATGAGTTAATCACTATGAGCAGCTTGTTCAGAGTGTCTTTGTGTGTTTCTTGGTTACGGCACGTGAAGTGTGGCTATCCTGTAGATTCAGGGATCACCGCAGGTGGGCCTTGCAGCAACTGGAGCCACCCTTCAGTGGAAGGGCCTGTCATAACAGGCAAGTCCCATCATGAGTGCTGAATACAGGGCTGAGGGACTGCATGCCTCTCCACTTAAATGGGTTGTTACGGCTGGACTAAGTGGAGCTTAAGATCTGGCTCACTGCTCTCAGGATGTGACCTCTGTACCTGCACCTACTTTCTGGGCTGCAAAGCCATGACTGTAAAAATCTGGTGACGACGGCACATTCTTGATTTGGCATTAGTAATGGGGTCATGAGTTCATGACCCATTGCAGATACCACTTTCAGGGGTGTCATTTTTGGAATGAGACACCAGGCTGTCTTGGAGCAACACACAAAACAAAAACTGGAGGAACTCAGCAGGTCAGGCAGCATCTATGAAGGGAAATGGGCAGTCAACGTTTCGTGTCGAGACCCTTCATCAGGACTGGACTTGGAGGTGGTTTCAAAAAAGGGGGAATCTTCAGATGTCCTGGCCACAGTTCAATCCACAACCAACGATGACAAAAAATCTACTGTTATGAAGATTTTGGGGGGAAAAAAGAAAGCCTCAATGTTGTAAGTGTGAGATATCAATGAGGTAAAATCCTTGGCTAATTTTCATAAGAAAATCCCAAAAGCATCAAGCAGTATTAGACATTTTATCATCATTGTTTGGCCCCATCAATCCAATTCCAACTCTTTTTTTTTTCTTTCCCCACCCCAACCGTTTCCCTTTTAATCTATTCTCTTCACACAGCTTCCCATTTCCCCACCCCCTCCCATTTTCCTGCCACTTCCCTATACTAGTGATAACTGGCCGCTGTAAATCAACCTTTGGGACATGGGAGGAAACCAGAGCACCTGAGGGAAAACCCACGCAGTCAGAGAGAGAACATGCAAATTCACATGGACACCACCAGCGGTCAGGATTGAACCCAGATCTATTTGCTGTGCCACCTCAAGTTTGAAACCTACTAAGTGCATAAAAGCTTCAGAAGAGTTTCCCGGTGATTCTGAGGGAGGGAGATTGGTCCATGGGTTTTTGGTGATGAGGTATCTTTGGTCCTGGGGGGGATAAGTCTTCCCCGAGTCTGATTCACTTACCCTCGTGCATGTATTAAATATATTAAGAAGTCCCTGACTCTTGGGGAGGTACAATAACAACATGCAAAAGACATTTGGGCCGGTACATGGATAGGAAAAGTTTAGAGGGATATGGGCCAAACATGGGGAAATGGGACTATCTTAGATGGTCATCTTGGTTGGCATGGATGAGATGGGCAGAAAGGCCTGTTTCCATCCTGTTACTCTGACTCAGTGACCTGGTGGTGTATCGTCTTCTGCAGCCTTCCCATATTTCAGTAGCTCTATGCTGCCTGTCAGTTCCTCCATGGTAAATGGGTGGGGTAGGTCTATGACTAATCTATACTGTCATCCATAATAAATGAATAACTACTGGCGCATGCTATATCAATGAGGGAACTGTGTGAGTCAGTGCCTCGAGGAAAAGCAGTAAACCTGATGGGAGTAGCTTGTGGGACAGCCAAGCCTGATTCTGTAAGATGCCTCAACCAAGCTGGTGCTGAGCACGGTTGAATTATTAAGGTTGACAGTACCAGTGCAGTACTGCAGTGCAGTACAAGAGATGTTAAGTGGAGACCCTGCTCTCTCTGAACAGTGGAATCCTTCCCCACATCCTGGCCAACATTTAAGTTTCCTAGTTCTAGTTAAATATTCGACATATTGCCTCTGTTGTTGGTCCGTTTTGATTGTGGAGCTCTGGATGTCCTTTGGCACAGCTGCTTCCTGAGGACACCCGAGTGAAGTTACATATCTGCCCTTCCACACCATGGGTCACAGATACTGGGTTTACATGTAGATGGATCGCTCTGCAGTTGTAAGCTCTGAAGCAAACTATGCCTTGTTTGGAGACTATAACCTGAAGATTGATTCACTTATTTTCACCTCTTTCCTCCTGTCACACTTTCATTCTTTCCAGTGCTCTTACTGGCACTGGTAGTACAAGGTCAGTACTGCAGCTGAGCATCTGGCCGAGTGTGGCTGAAATATGATTTTTATTATCTTGCTACAGAACAGTAATCCACAGCAGGAATGATTGTAAAACTATGCATAAATCTGAGTCCATGCATTCGCCCACCTTGTGTTGCAAACAGAAGTAGGCTGTTCTTTAATAAAATCGGCTTTTCTACAGTCTTTGCAGCAGAGCCATCTAACAGGTCAGACAGCCTTTTGCATAAGATACAAGGAGCAGAATCAGGCCATTCGGCCCATTGAATCTGCTCCACCATTCAATCATGGCTGATTTTTTTTCTTCAACTCCCTTCTCCCCATAATCCTTAACCCCCTTGCCCATCAAGAACCTATCAATCTCTGCCTTTTATGGATGGATTTTATCCACCCAGATACTTTGGGGTGATTTTTTGACTGAGTAATGATGTAGAAGCATCCAGACCAGCACTGTGGAGTGGTGTAAAGTTGGCCTTGTCCTCATGGCACAGTTTAGTTAACTTCTGCTTGCTACACTACAGTGAACGTGCTGTACTCCTGACTGACGTTCATCGATCTTCCTTTTCAAATACTTTTTTAAACTGTAGAAATGTCTAAATTCTCAATTAATGGATTACTCAAAAGAAGGTAATACAGTCCAGTAGA
>JARFYF010000001.1:45307626-45317806 GCA_030265395.1 Rhina ancylostomus
TTGGGTCAGCCGGGTGGGGCCATGACATAGCTAGTCGCTGTCTTTTATCTTTCATCCGCCGGTTCTGAAACCAAACCTAGATCAAGACAGAAAGTGCACAGCGTCAACACATTGCAATCCAATTTTCCACTGTACTCTAGATTACTATACACCTTAAAAAGAAAGAAATGCTTTGCAACCAGCGTTTTACATGCATTACCACGCTGAAAATCTAAGGGTTCCAGAAATGCTACCGTTTTAAAAATACTATTCAGTTTGCATCAGTAGTTATAATTTCCACAAATTATTCAGAATGATAGATACAAAATATGCTACACAATAAATGACTTTTTCATCTGTAACACTAATACATGAACATTAAACGAAAATGTGCAATATGTTTATCAACGGTAAATAGAATACACGAATTAAGCAGTATGCACCTTGATAGTAGTTTCGGGTAGATTTAAAGCGGCCGCCAGTTCACATCGCCTGGGTCTGGATACATAGTTTTCTCTGTAAAACTCTTTCTCTAGTCTACCGATTTGTTCTCGGGTGAAAGCAGTTCGATACCGTCTCACCTGGTCAGGACCAGAACCCGAATTGCCTATTGAACTGGAGTTGCCGTTCAGGTTCGTAATACTGGACCCATTCGAAGAAGTATTAGTTGAACTGCCATTATCAGAATAAACTGGAAGGAGAAAAATAAAAGCGTGAACGATCGGTAAAGCATGAGTAGAAATTAATAAGGCAGCTTTGATGCCACATAATTAATGCTGGCTGTCATTATTACAAATGGTGACTGTTATTAGAGTCAATAAAGTTCTACGAGACTCTGCATAACCAAATATATCTAGTTAATTTGCGGTAAGTTTCGGTAATTATGTATAGATAAAGGTTCTGAGGTATTCATCCATTAGCCATTTGAATTAACACAGAATTGATAAACCCTAGCCTCTTAGTCGTTTTGCTTCATTTACAAAGCCGTTTGGTATTCTTCAATATTTTACTTTTCACCATTTTCAACCAGAAACAAAGCGCACATCTGAACTGGCAGTTTTAAGGCCAAAATATTTTGTCATGGACAAGATAAAGGCCCATTTGAAATTTACAGAGCCGAATAAAATACAAGGGTTTTCCTAATAATTAACCGTTATCTACAATTTAGATAACGGTGAAATCGAATATTCACCGCAAATCGCCATTCAAATATCTATGTTTGTGCAGATATACATCCTAAAGAAGAAAATATTGTTGGCGTATAAATAAGGGTTTCACGCAACTTCCTTGCAGTTATTTTTAAATGAAATACTTTAACACTGTTGGTGCCTTCGATGTCAATTTCAATGCTATATTTCAATCCAGATATATCTTGCAATACGAGTTTAAAAAGAAAATGCATGCCTTTTACGGGCCTGTTTTATTTTGAACGATTTACTGGAAATAAGCGCAAGTATTCTGAACATTGCACATGTGTTTTTACAGTTTATTTATGCCCAATGAATCAGTTTTTGCCTTGTATAATTCAAACTACAAATGAAAATACGTTCAAAATCCTTGATGCATCGCAACAGGGTCCTTTCCAAAATGGTTTATTTTCTCTACTTTCACGTGTCCTCGTGCAGAAGAAAGCAGCTAATAATTTCCGAGTAATGTTTAACAAATAAATGTTTACCTTTGTTTGTATTTTCTTTGAGGTGCGTTGTACTGACGCCGGCTGGAGAGCGGAGTGTCGAGCATCCCACATCAACATCACTGTTCATTTCTGCTTCTTTCTCTCGACTAGCAAGTTCTGGGTAAAGGGAAAATTTTTTCCTGCTTTCCGAAGACGAAATTTCAGACGAGGACGTGCTGTCGCTTGAATGTTGATGGTGGAATAAATTGTCTATCTCAAATTTGCCGTTTGTTGGGGTGTCCCCAACAGTGTTGTGGAGGGAGGCGGAAGTTGGTCTGGGGCTGAGACGACCACTGTGATGAGAATTTTCAAGGGCCTCCTCCACCGCATTTCCAGCTGAGTCTGACAAATTCGAAATCCTTTTGGCAGCAGGACTATGCAGACCCCGTTCCATCAGAATTATTTCTTTTCTTATTCTTTCCATCCCGAAGCTGAGAGCAGGTTGCAGGCTGATACTGCACTAATGATGATCTTGCAGCTGGGGCCAATTCACATCCAGCCCCGCAAGTGTCTCGAAATTTATCTTTTTGGTGCAAAGAAAAAGTGTTATGTCAATACGAGGGAACGACTGGTCAAAATGACCCGTGCTTCCTTTCTCCCGATGTGTCATTCATCAAACTAGTGCTCGTCATTAAGGTACGAATGACGCTGTTCGAATAATCATTTATTGTAACAGGTTTATAAGCAAATAAATACAAGCGTCTGTCAGTGGATGATGAAGGCGGCCTAGCGACAGGCAAATACGTCCAGGTAGAGAAGAATTAGAGGACAGCCCCTGTCCTCAGCCGATGATCGCATGCCCGGATGCTCTGGGTTTTGGCCTCTGGGGTGAAATTGACAGTCTGATTAATAAAATGAATATTACAGCATTTCCCTGTACATTTAGCTAGATCATTATGCTCTGATTTTGCTTTGCAGTTCTTGCCGGGTTCAGATAATAGCTTCTTTCTCACCACACTTTTGGTTGTCCGTGGGCGAGCGGTGTAGGTAAATGGAACCATCAAGTTTTTGAATTTTCTTCACTCATTTCGATTGATTATATTTTGAACATTTGGTCAGTTTGGATTGAAATGCCATAATGTCTTTTTTTTGTTGACGATGTGAAGTCGGATTTCTTGCCATTGCACTTTAAGAACCTGGCTTTTCCGTTCCCCATTTGCGTGTTCTCTTCAACATCTACTCCCTCCAGCCTCTCATCTTGCCATTGCCTATTTTACCTCTTCACACACACCAATACAGATAACTCCGGCTTTAATAGTTTCTCTCGATCCTTCACATTAGTATGAAATGTACATATTAGGATAGCACGAATGGAGTTTCTTTAGCATGTCCTTCATTGATTTATTGTGCCGGATCTATCAGACGTTTAGACAATGAAATATACGTTTCACTCGTAAAGCACATCACAAGAGCGCAACACCGACACAATGCTTTCCCTACTGAGATGCACTGCATAATTGAATAAAGTTTTATTTGGTTTATTTTAATTGGCCTTATCAAGTGATGTATTTAGTAATATCTTACTTTACTGAGTTAATTAAATAGTATGATATTGAGACAGTTTAGCTGCCACTCTGTATCTCCCTCTTCTCTGTCCAAGTCTGTTACACTTAAATCGTTCATTTATCTCAACATAAAATATCCTAACTCCGTTCATACTGTTAGAGACATTTTAAAAAAGGTCATTTCGTATGAAAAGTTATGTCTATTTTCCAATGCTACTTTCTTCTAAAACTAAGCTATTGATATATAATCTTCAAATAATCGTGTAGTGTGAAGCAAACGACTGGTTAAGGTTAATCCATAACCTGTAGCAACAATACATTTACCTCGTGTTCCCGGTCAGAGAAATAATGTAAGGCTAAGTAACAATTGCGGTTAGAAGTTTAAAATTCCAGAGAGGATTTGGAAGATGGAGAATCTGTGTGGACCAGCTACTCTCGGTGTTAATAGTGGTAGTAATGATGACGCTGATAGCGATGATGATAATGATGATGAATTTGTTGTTGTTGTCATCATCACCCGAGTTACTTTGGTTTTCGAAATCAATGTTTAGCGACGAAAAGAGAAACTTAGGAGCTAAGTTGCGAAATACTAGCATCAAATGTTAATTAAAACTTAACTGATATTCACTGTTCATTTAACAGAATAGTTGCTCCCGAGTTCCCCTTATGGGAAATGACAATGTAGCAAAAGCGTTCAAGATGCATAATTAATATTAAATAATGCATAGACGGAGCCTATATCATCGATGCTAAATGGCTTAATTAGTACCGCCCTCCATGCTGTGGAATGAAAACAGTAACGCCCTGTCATATATATAAATATATATAATCCCAGTATTTTTTCCAGTTTATTACCTGCAATAAATTATCATATTCATACTTTTGTCCTCAGTATTTACTCTAATTTCCGCATTCAAACAAAACATAAATGGACAATAAATGTCGAAAACAACGGTAATAGAAACAAGGCAATGATATTGCTACAATTTATGGGAAGCCATAAGCGATTAATGTTAATTGTGGGTAAGAAATGCATTAAAAGGCAGTATTAAAAGTTGCATGGTGAAAATGATGTTTTCTCCCCATGGGTCTCGTGCAATAACAGCGGCTTCTGTAAAGTACAGAGGCAGCATTTTAATGTTATTTTTTCGCAATAAAAAAGAAGTTACAAAACATCATAAATTACTGAAGTACAAAATGTCATTAGGTCTAAAGCGATACACCCTTTCGTCATTGTAGGAATTGTTTGAACCATAAGTTAGTACTGTCTTATAGTTAGTAATCATAATAACATTTCGGATCCTGAAATGGCTCGCTGTCTGAATAATTAAGAAGCTTATATGAATGAAACAAAATACAGTATTCCTGGTAACAATGGTGTTTATGAGACATTGATAACAATGTTTTTCAAGCTTGATATTCAGTCTTGTTTAATAATGTTATCTGTGACTTGCCTTCAAAAGCAATTACTATTGTAACTAATTAATTCTGAAGCTTTGAGGTATTTTTGAGTGAAGATATTAGACAAATAAAGATGAATAGAAGCGAGAGTAACTGCACTCGGCTGAAATATCTGTCCTCTGGCGCCCTCATCTGTTTTATCTTATTATAACAGTCACATTGTTCCCTCGCAGCCCCACGGTCAATTTCCCTTAGATTCGGAGACATCTCAAAAAAAGATGGCAAATTAAAGGTGAAACTCGCGTCGTTGTCCGTATGAGTTAACTTACGTATAGATCAATTATTTTACATCGACACAATTCGAAAGTACTGATACAAAGGATAAATGCATATATTGATTTGTATTTAACTTCATAATGAACTGACCTCTAGAGTTTTGTGTTATTATTTTGTGGGCTAACAGTTGACTGCCCCGTGCTATTGTCTAAGAGTGGATGTCATTGGAAGATTTGTAATTGTCGAGATCAAGTGATGAGAGAAAAATAAGGAGAGAACTTTACATGTCCAAATCTATCTCATAATCCGAAAATCTAAATAGTGAAAGAACAATTTCATTATAATTAACTGATTATTAATTAGTGACTGATTTAGAGACTGTAGAATAATGTCGATTTTCATGGACATAATACTGATTAATGAAACTGACAATGTAATGTTGAATACAACACAAAGAAAGCAGCAAGCGCATTGAAAGTGGGTTACATCATTTAATATCCATTGTATTGTTCTATGGTTCCGCAATTCTCTGATTCTGGTTTCTATTCTTTATATTGTATTTAGCTTTAAAATTATGTTAATGGAAAGTTTTAATCAGATAGTAAAGTCATGCAACTGATCAACCCCCGAGGAGTAGACGGATCACAGCAGTGCAGTAGTAGTTCACTTTAGCTCGCTCAAAAAGGTTTACAGTAACAGGCTAAATATTTGCTCTTTCGTCTAATGCTGGTACGCGAGGTGTAATTCTGGAGCTTTAAAGGTTATAGCAGGCAATAAAAGCCTCTTAAATGCTTTTTGTCTGACGCATGTTGCATTGTCACGAAGAAGCTTTATTTCAGATTACAGTTCACAATTCTACTACATTATTGCTCATTCCTGGCATTCAATGTAAAAAGGATCTTTACAAATCCAGGTAACCAGAAACCAAACGTTGCAAATAAAAACAAGGGGAACAAGTCTTATAAAGAAACACAGAAAGAGGAAGTTGATACAAATGATCACAAAGCTCAGCATTGACCTTGGGTCAACAGCTACAGTACAGATGTGTCATTCTGTAATGCAGTTCGTGTCCTTGACGTTTGTTCACAAAGTTTAATTTGCAAGGAGTCCACACTATGTTTTATTTGCCAACTGCAGTTGAGTTACAGCAATAAAAAGATCAGGTAGTTTGGACCGGGGTGTAATATGTGCTTAATGGATAGTTAGTGCCATTTCTGGGAGGTGGAAGTTAAAGTATTTGCTCGTTGCCTGCACCGGTATATCATTCTCAGTATTTTGAACGAGGAGGAATTTGCACTTTCAAGCAGTGACAGAAAGTATCTGTGAAATTATATCTGCAAGGGTTGGAGTGAAGACAATCATTTAGAGAATTTGTAAGATGGATTCAACGTCGTTGAAGTACAAGCTGACGTTAGAGACATCTAGCGATAGGATAGTAATGTTGCAAGATGGAGTGCGTTCAATTGACATGGAATCAGTACTTTCCACGAATATTGGATTTTCGCCTGCCATGTTTCCTCCCGCTTCGAAAACGACTCCAAGTGGAAGATCCCACGGATTGTATTCTGAAGACATTTCCTCTTGTGGTTCGCATGGAAACGCAGATAAGGAGATAGTTGCCATCTCACCTGAGGCAGTTCCATTCACTGCCAACCAGCTTCAAAGTGACCGTCATATATCTTTGTTTAGTAACTACCGCCACAATCCCTGCATTAGAGGAGAACTCCCCACAAACTCATCAATTTATCAGAATTGGGCATTAGAATATCCCCGGGCGGCACCTGCCCAGATCCAGACAGATCCCACCGACCTGGACACGTCTGCCCTCAGCTATTCTCAATGCTATGGAACACCTATTTCAGGAGAAGCTCTTCAGACTACAAGACCCAGCGTCCCGATGCATTTAGGTCAGTATGTTTGTTGATGCATACTGAAATACTATAAATCTTTCAGTGATGGCTAACATGGTTAAAGATTGCGTTTGTTTTCTAAATGTGTTAACAAAAAAAGACCAGATTGGTATTTTCTTGTTTTATAGCACCAGCCGGACGATCGGTTCTGACTGTTTACTTTAACTTGACTCTGGTCGAAAGGCATTTATTTTCCACATTTATTTTTAGAAGACTAAAGCCATCACACTTATAAGAAATTCGTGTTTTTAAAGAGTCCTAAAATACGCATGAAATCCATTCAACTAAATTACCCAAAGAAAGCGATCCATTGGTTTGTCTTCATTCAATTCCTTTACATCTATCTACTTTTTCACTGTAACATTTCAGGGGCCAAGTCAAACTTTCCTGTTTGTAGATGAAGTACGTTAACCTAGCGAGCCAAGAAGAAAGCTCACTTTTGTCGAAAATCAAATATTTTGGATATAGTCACCATCCATTCAAATATACATGGAGATATAGGATGCCAAATTTGAAAATGAATGGTGTCTGACAACTCCTTTCACATGCTTAAGATTAGGTACAAAATTACTTTTTGAAGATTAATTATGAAAAAAGTACATTGGCATTGACTGTCATCTTCCAGCTTTATTATCACCGAGGAGAGAAAAATACCTAACTTCACTTAAAACAAGTCAGGATGGCATCTGTGGTTTGGTTAGCAGTGACTTGCATGTGCAACAACACATTACACCTAAATGTTATCGCCTTAAATTCCTGCTCATGTATATGTGTGTTACTTCAGCTTTAGGATTTACGTCGCAATGGCCAACGTCGCAAAATCCAGAGAACAGTCGAAGGAAAAAACGAATCCCTTACAGCAAACAGCAAATTGCTGAACTGGAAAAGGCTTTCGAAAAAAATCGATTCCTCACCCCTGAAATCCGATTAAATATTTCTTTCAAATTAGGTTTGACAGAAAGGCAGGTAAGACGATTTCCTTTCAGCTTTTACAAAATGAAAAAAGTGGAGTACCTGTCCGGCGGCGGTCTCGTTCTGTTTGCCGAAAGGTGGGCACATTTATTCGCACAGAACAGAAAACCGAGACAGTTCCTATTTGTCGTCTTCTGTTTTTAAAATTATCCTTCTATTTTTCAGGTAAAAATATGGTTCCAAAACCAGAGACAGAAAGAGAAAAAACTTCTTCGTGTGCAGCAACCGATACATCCAAGCTGCCCTGGACTGTAAAAGAGGAACACCTTTATTTCAAGGAAGTATGGCTTTATCAGTTACAAAAACATAGTTCCCAGCATGTAATGGCGAATTGCTTCTCTTCAGATATACACGGACATAGATCATTCAACATAGATCATTTCCATACTTTTAAAACAACTGCCTGTGTGGAAAAGTTTCATTTGACCATATTTTAAAATGTAGTTTCTTTGCTTTAAACAATATTAACGGTTGATTTTGCCAAAGATATGAAACAAGGAATACTTACATTATGAATTTAATTCTTAATGGAGAAATTCTATTTGATTTGCTCAAACAATTATCTGTAAACCATTAGTTTTAACATGTACATGACTACTTAGAATGAGGCTGTTGATTTTCTGAAGGTTATTTTTAGTGTCAAAATGATTATTTTGGTACCTGTTGCAGAAGCCTTTGCGGATGAATGTTTTTATTTTCAGATTTGGAATGATTTGAAATACTCCATTGTAATAAATAATGTGAATTTTAATAAAAGTGGCAACTTTGTAAAGGAGCTACGTAGCATTCGGTGTACATTCAAAACAGTTTTAAGCTCATATTTCCAAAACACATAGCAATATGTAAGCCAGAATTTAATGGTTGAAGACAAAAGTACGTTTATATAACATACTTAAATTGTAAAAGTACAAAATAAAACACGGTTCTATTTAAATTATAAAATATACCGATCGATCGATCGATCGATCGACCTATCTGTCTATCTATCTATCTATCTATCTATCTGTCTGTCTGTCTGTCTGTCTACCTAACTATCTATCTGTCTGTCTGTCTGTCTACCTAACCAGCTTGTGCTCAAGTTCAGGAAAGTCGTAGGAATCAAACATATTTTCGGTGATGCTTCTCACGTCGAAATTTCTGAACTATAATACAAAAAATGAAGAATTTAAGTTAAAACAGGATATTCATACACCTGTTGGGCAGACTCAAAAAACTTACAGATATAGTAAACTTCGCAGTAATCAAAAAAAGTGTAAGTTATTAGCCAATTACATCGAGAATCACTTGAATCAGCGCTTCTCAGGCAGTACAATTTTCAAACGTATGACTGAAGGTCAAAGGTTCCAGCGAATGTGACATGTTATTAAAACCTTGCATTTATAAAGCACCTTATCACTTCCAACAAACACTTCCCGAACAATGAATTCCATATGGAATCATCTTGTGTGTAGAACAGGTAATTTGAAAACACTGTTGTCCTACTATAGAACAGTATTTTCGAATGAATATTCAGATCATCTTCAAATCGGTAGATCTCTGTATCTATGTATGTATGCATGCATGTTCGTATGCAAGCATGTATGTATGTATCTGTCTGTCTACCTATTTGTCTCTGTGTTAGTCTGTTCAATTTCTAATTTTGCTTCATGGTTTCAGTGTTAATAATTAAGTAATCCACGTTGATTCGCCCACAGATTTCCTAAACGAAAGTGTGATTTCCATTTGTGTTCCAACGGGAGTTTCGTTCATGGAATAACATTATAGCGATTCTGCTCAGTATTATTTAACTAACAATAATGCACTAGTTTCTGAACGTTTCACGTGCAATGCTATATTCGATTATAATAGAAATAAACATTATTCTATGACAAGAATAATTGATCAGCCAAATCCTGCAAGCGTATCAATTTGTTTCAATCGAACCTGCGGATTTCTTCCGACTGTGTTTTCTGCTCTGTGAAATGTTATGTTTTGATTGTCGCTGCAGTTTGTTTCCCTCTCCAAGTATTTAATTTGATTATTCTGTGTAGGAATCATTAAGATTAATGAGGAAAGGAAGTTGGGTCCAGAATAATCAGTTCTCATTTGCACCTGTGTTTTCTACACCTCTTTTGTTTATGTCAGATGTCTTTTTACTTGAAAATATACGTCTCGTTTCTGTCTTTGGTTCGTCCTTAATATCAACATGTGCAAAAGGTACAAGTGGCAAAAAAAAAGCCATCAATAGCAGTTCCCCAGTTCTCCAGAAGAGTAAAGCCATCATTCTATAATTTTCCGGCATAGAGCTTCCCCAATTATTAAAAATAAGATACTGGTTAAATTAAAACAAGACTTGTCAGGATACTCAAAATATCCCTTAGGACTCTGGCGGTAACTTATCTTCGAAACAATGCCTTTAGATTGTGTACGTTCGTCTGGGAGAGCTGATGGGATGACGGTTCAACATGTCGTTTGAAAGACGC
>JARFYF010000001.1:45336142-45361166 GCA_030265395.1 Rhina ancylostomus
GTGTGTGTGTGTGTGTGTGTGTGTGTGTGTGTGTGTGTGTGCCTCTGTGTGTGTGTGTGTGTGTGTGTGTGTGTGTGCCTCTGTGTGTGTGCGTGTGTGTGTGTGTGTGTGCCTCTGTGTGTGTGTGCGTGTGTGTGTGTGTGCCTCTGTGTGTGTGCGTGTGTGTGTGTGTGTGTGTGTGTGCCTCTGTGTGTGGGTGTGTGTGTGTGTGTGTGTGTTAGAAGTGTCGCATTTCTAATAATGTAGCTGGAATGATGCTCACTATTCAATCTTTCAT
Organism: Rhina ancylostomus; assembly: GCA_030265395.1. NCBI lineage: Eukaryota > Metazoa > Chordata > Chondrichthyes > Rhinopristiformes > Rhinidae > Rhina > Rhina ancylostomus. The sequence continues at coordinate 45,336,420 of JARFYF010000001.1, forward strand.
TGGGGTTTACTGTATTTCTGGTGTGCTTGTTGCTACTAACAACAAACTAGATCATTCAGTTGCATAGGGTTTTAACATTTTGATTTCGGTTGAGATTAATTATCATTATTATTTAAAATAAACACCATACTGTATGCTAGTTCTGACTAATTAAAGTAGTACAATGTCACATGCCTTATGCTGACGTCGGCCGGATGTCACATCTTATATTTGTGTGCCCGCGGAATAAAGGAATCTAAGTTGCTTTCAGAAATTTCTTGCGATCCATACAGTCTAGGAAAATTATCCTGTAACCAACAAAAATAAGTTCGTTCTAATCAACAATAACACGTCTCTATTCAGTCAGTGTCGTAGAATTTAGGAGTTATTCTCAGATTACTCGAGTTGGTTGCACAGAATTTAGATTCAAACGGTCAGCCGCAAATGTAGTGAATTGCGTATTTCAATCTGACAAACATTGATCATGCGTGATATTTGGTCGTGTGTGAAAATATTATGCAGGTAATAATAAGCATTCCTAGATCAATGCATGAAAATAAAAATTAATACGAATAGAAATTTCTGCACAAGTGAGATTTCTTTTCCTCTCGGTGAAGTTATTTTTCCAATATATCAATTTAGATTGATAGTTACATACAGGTTTCCGCAGGCTTAATTTTCTCTCGTCTGAGTTCCATTAAAAGAATTGTAATGCAGGCCTCGTATGTAGATTCAAACACTTTTCAAATCTGAACTACTTTGAAAAGAACGATCTAGATTATTGGAATGAGGTAAATTACGGAAAACCTCGGTAGTGCGCTGGTTTTAATCGTTTAAAAATGAAAACAATTTCCGAACCTCCAGTATATTAGACTTCCTTTATTACGTATCTATTGTTTTAATTTTTGGAAGCTATAAAAGAACCTACATAATTACAGTGAAACGTGCACCTCGAGTAACTCTAATGTCCTGAGAATATTCTACAATTTTGTAGTACAGCCATATTTTAATGTTAGTCATAAGGGGGTGGGGGTTTCCCGCAGTTCACGAGGCTCTAACCTTCAAAAACTTATGTGATTTATACATTTCCTGTTAGTGCTAAAATATTACTTTAAATTCACACTCACAGGACCGTTATTTTATGCAATGTAAATAATATATTATTTTCAATGCAATACAATAAGATAGATATTTGTACGTCCTTGTCAATAGAAATTTCATACTCGATTTTATATATCGAAGCAAAATACTGAAAATTAGTCTATTTAAAATAGTTTTGTTATACTTTACTTCTGTGGGCATTCCTCCAAGTTCTTGAATTATGATACATATAATGATAATTATACTCACACCATGAAGTAGAAATTAGTCTGCATGGAGCATTTGCATTTACATTTGCCAACACAAAATTGTTTAGAAATTATCTTTGTTACCCAAGGAATGAATTACCGTATTAATAAAAGTTGATAATTTATATGCTGTCTGACAGAATATGGCTCGTTTTTATGAAAATGAATTTGCCAGCTAATGAAACTCAAGTTATGGTTTTGAAGTTTCCAAAAATACAGATGCATCTGTGATAGACTATGATGCGAACACTTAATTATTTGTTATAGAGTTTGCTTTCTCCTTAGCCAGAGCACAAATCCTTGGCCCTGGGAAAGAAATGCAGCTAACTTGCAACAACTGAAAGCCGATAGGCTAATTTCGAATTATCTACCAGTTCCCAAGGATGGATCTTAATGACCAAAACTGATATATGGTAATTTCTACATTGGATCACATGACTCGTTTACCCTTAGAATCAATCAAGATGAATTGCACGTCAGCTTACGCTTCCAATTTTTTTTCTTTCGCCGACCCGATCATACGCCTTTAGAGTAGAATAGATGGAGCATGTTTAACGCCATCAATCCTGATAATTCGTTCTCGAAACCACGAAAACAAAACATGACTGAGTTTGAAGACCGTGGTAGCTGCAACTCGAGTATGTATCTACCCAGCTGCACGTACTATGTTTCAGCCCAAGATTTCTCGGCGGTGTCAACGTTCTTACCGCAAACCACTTCTTGCCAAATGACATTTCCTTATTCCTCTAATTTAGCTCAGGTTCAACCTGTTCGAGAAGTGTCGTTCAGAGATTACGGGTTAGAACATCCGACAAAGTGGCATTACAGGAGCAACTATACTCCTTATTGCTCTGCAGAAGAGATAATGCACAGAGACTATATGCAGCCACCGACCAGAACGGGAATGTTGTTTAAAAGTGATAATGTATACAGTCAGCGTGCAAGCTCAAATCCATCTTGCAATTTCTACACCACAGTTGGCAGGAATGGAATACTCCCGCAAGGTTTTGATCAGTTTTTTGAGACAGCCTATGGGATTTCTGACTCTTCTAATTATGAACAGTTGACCGAAAAGTCCGTGTCTACGTGCCAGAGTATTACAACAGCTGATAAAGTTTCTTTGGGTCAGACGAAAGAAAGTGCAACTGAAAAGAACACCGGCGAGTCCTCGGGTAACAGTGCGGCCGACAAAAACAGCCTATCCAGTAGGTGCAGTGGTAACCCAGGGTTAGAATATAGGGCCAACACATTTTGTCTCACAGATTTTATGTGAAATTTTATAAGCAGACGCAGGATTTTATATACCCTATAAGATCTGCTTTAAAGCTGTAAAGGTTGTTTACGATGGGAAATCAGTTTAGGTGGGCTTATTGAATATGCAAAATCATGAATACTCGATTTTTAAGTTTCTGCAATCATTTCTGTATTATATTGTTATTTTCCAGGAGTTATTTCTGTTCTACTCTTTGCGAATCCTTTTGTTTATACAAACAAGACAAAACGTAATTCTGGATTCGTTTCTGCTACTTTACTTTCGATATTAATATAGCTGTACAAGAAATTAATTAAAACGCGATTAAATATATTCATTAAATATCTCTATGAAGACTCATTAGTGGCAGCGGGGTGTAACCGAAAAGCACCGCTTTGTTTTGCACCATTTCACAATGAGTTTAACTTGGTACAAGAAAATAAAGATCGCGTCTATTGATGTAAGATCATTTGTAACATTTTTAACACTTTCCCATCAGCTGCTCTGCGATCCAGAAAGAAAAGATGTCCTTATACCAAATATCAAATCCGGGAACTAGAGCGAGAATTTTTCTTCAATGTCTACATAAACAAAGAAAAACGCTTGCAATTGTCGAGAATGTTAAACCTCACCGACCGACAAGTCAAAATATGGTTCCAGAATCGGAGAATGAAAGAAAAGAAACTTAGCAGAGACCGCCTGCACTTTTTTACTGGTAATCCTTTATTATGACTATGATACAGTTTACTCTGATGGATTCCCTTTGCCGACTCTTCATTGCCTTAGTCAATATTTATTTACACAAGGAGGGACTGCAAGTTTGATGGAACAGTTTTGCTGTTCTTATGTGGAAACCAGGTTAAACGATTGACATAGAATTGGATTTGAGGTGACGCGGTCGTGCAGATAACATGGGCGTCATACTAATTAGGGAACATTTTTTACCTCAGCATTGATGTTATTCCGTTCCAAAGGAAGAAGCTTGATTCTGCGGGATATTCAGGGAAAATAAGCAGTATTTCATTTTAAACAATAAACGGAGGTAATGGAGGGCTAAAATAGTATATTGTTAGTTCACAGCGATGGGTCAATCAGAAAAGATAATATGCTCTATTTCTTCTTTTAGTCAATGTATAGCCAAACTAACCAGAATTGTTAAAGTTGTGCATTCTGGTGAAAGAAAAACTCATATTTATTACTTTATCTTTCTACTCTATATCATGGGTTAATTATAATATACTGTAGTTAGGGACGTTTAAAGGAGATGTGATGTTAATAATAATGTTTCCGGTTTACACACTAGTTGACATTTCATGTTAAACGCATGCGATAGGATGTCTTTCCTTTTCAAAATGAACAAAGAATGTTACTCGAAATCTTTCAAATAAAATCTTTTTTAAATAAATGACCATTTGCATTTTTATAGGAAAATCCGACGCAAATGGTTCCCAAGTACACCTTCAAACTGCACCATTATTACGAAGGTCTGGAATACACCGAAAAGCAAACGTTATAGCTTATTACATTAGTGGTAAAATAGTGGAAATCTGAAATATAATTCATGTTCCCTAATCTCTTGACTATTTTCAGCATATATATGGTTCTTAACTTTCACGTCTCCGCGAGCAGCCATTTACGATACAGCCTTGATACTAAAGTGGAAATATAAACCACCCAATTAAACATTTCCGTTATAAATGAAAAGCTTTATGTTAAACTAAAGTTTTGCTTATAGGCATAATACGCTGTTGTATTTTGGTTTTAAAACATTTGAAGTAATATTATTTCCAGTTAGCACCTGGAAATTAATTGATGAATCTATTTCCATTACTTGTGAAAAAAGATAAGTAGCAGCGTAGTGCAAAATTAGCTGAATTCCAGCAGAAGGGAAGCATTTAAACGCACACATGAGATTGGACAACTTGAAGCTCACCTCGGAGGTTTAGAAGAGCAAGTAAAGCTTCACAAAACTCTTCGAAAAAGAATTGCCAAATTTCTGTGCCGCATGACATAGCATTGTTGTTTACAAAACCTTGAACTGTCTAGACAACATCGTAAAGTTCACTGCTCGAAACAGCTTAATGGCGACTTATTGCACCTTCAAGTCACTAAGATGGGCTTCCGCATTCTGTACCAAACAAAAGGATCGAGGGAAATCAAAGTAAATAGAACCCACTAGATGATTTTAAAAAGGAAGAAAGCACAAAGACAGTTACTTTTAAAAATATAACATTTGAAAAAGTCAAAAAAATCTGGACCGTGCATAAATTACGTCAAACTAATCTGTTAAACTTAATGAAGTCCAGGGTGATGCTCAGAAAGTGGTGTCGTCTCGTGAGCATACTAAAGCATATTTCGTGAAGAGGATGCTTATAATGTTGTCTTTGAACTTCTATAATGTCAAGGTCATCACCTTTAACCTTTTTGAAGACATAGGCGCCTGGTGGCTGTTGGGTTGTTCTTACAGCTTCCCCACCAAAGTTAAACAGAAACTCCAGCATTTATAACATTCTACTGAAGTGCGCATGCAGAAGAACTCAACTAGTAAAATGCGAATCAATACTCTATTATTGCTGAGCGTTTGTGTATTCCAAAGATTACATTCAACAATAGTCTTCAAAGTTAGCGTACAACATAAATATGAATATCCTTTTGTTCTTCGTTGAGTTTAAACACAGTATAGTTTATTTGCATGCGAGCTGAACTAGTCAAGTTATTCATCGTACGCCTGTACACTACACCAATCATCCGCGAGGGTCTTGGTTTCCATGGAAATGGGAGAAAATGTAATTTACGACTCAGTGGGTGAAATTTTCAACGTAAATCTGACCCTTCGACATTTTCTCTATCCTTATAACGCATAATGTTGGTCTATGCATACTATTACTCCTTACATATCTTACTTCAATAAGTCATTACACACATAATATAATTAGATTAAGCTAAACTAAAAACACGACAGAACAGCGAGCATAATTTACAGTGATACTCTTAACATCGCCAAAGATAGTTGCTTTTATAAAGAGCCACACGGAGGCGCACTATAGCTCACGACCAAGACCGGACTGAAAGTCGGGGTCTGTGGCAATGGCTTTCGGGGATGAACATGAAATTAACTGAAATAATGTTAGGCGTTACAAGCGGTAAAGCTCTCCTCGTTGCCGTCAGATAACTGGAACAGCAGGCCGAAGAAGATATTAGCTAAATACACGGGAGTTCATCGCAATGGTAAACTGGGATTTGTTTCATTGGTTTGGTTTATTGCTCGCTTCGAAGAAAAAAAATCTTTACGTTCTCGTTGTAATGAATGCAAAATAATTTTTAGAAGTCTATTGGTATTATTCGGAGAGATATGTTAAATTTTACTCAGCTTATTTGTCAAACTCTTTGAGCAGATTTATCGGATGCAGAAGTATGGAAGTTACATTCATGGGGCCGAAACAAAGGTTTTGTAACGTGCAGTGCAAAGCCCAAATCAGACTCGAAGAATTGTTCATCTAACAGCTTCATATAATAATTTTGAATGTGCAGAGGGAACGTAATGTCGTTCATTTGAAATTCCGAGTAAACCAATTCAACAAAACGTGGAAAATATCAAATCTAACAGATAAATGCTAAACAGTTATACTCACTTCCTGCTGATATGGCTGGCTGAGATAGCAGCACACAGTTTAAATGACTGCTTTCTAATTACTGCCTTTACAGGATCCCTCCTTAGAGGTTCCCCGCAATCCAGATTGGTCTACAAAATTATAAAACGTAGTGATGAAGACCACCCAAATTTTCAGTATGTATATTCCACCTCGATAATGAGACTATGTTTAACCACTATATTAGTTTCCTTGAAGCAACTTACATAGATTTTGCCTCCGTTTTCCTCCCCTTCGTTTGCAGTAGAGGAAATATTGCACAAAACGTGCAACGAAAAGCTGCAGTCACCGCCTTTTGTCACTCACAATAGGAGACAAACGATATTTGTTATAGTGACTGAGATAATTCTGATAATATTCTATGAAAGGTTCAAATGGAATCAAATGCACAATCCGCTAGACATATTTAATGTGTGAAATTTTCATGTCTCTTTGAAAACGAGAATAGCGTTAGATATTTGTAATCTATATTCTATACAAGGAGATATTGTTTAATCACGCATTGCAAAGCAGAATTTTCCCACATTTGCAAAATATTTCTTAATAGGTAAAGCCTGATCAGAGCAAGTAGCCGTAATACCCTCTCTAACTCCGATAATATGTGTGTATTAATTGGGTAAATTTGCTTCTCACATCCAGTCTACGATAACAAGCCTAAAATCTTGGTCTGCTTCCTTTTCTCATGACAAAGCTGGTGAGTTCATGCTTAGCAGATATCTGCCCTTCGTGATCATACATTTTAGTCATATTTTGTTGGAAGATTTTTCAATTCTTCCATTCTAGTAAAATTTCACCTTTATATTAGTTTAAAATGACGAGAAAGTGTTCTGAAAGAGTTCTTTTATGCCTGTTCATTTCATAAGGTCATAAAAATTCTGAGCGCATTTTACTCAGATTAAACGCCGCCGAAAATGCATGGACATATATAATTTGAAACATTGGGAAGTTAATTATCTAGATGGAATATTTGCTTACTTATATCTGCCATAGTTAAGTGATAGCAAAAATCGTAACAGTTTATTTAATGTGACAAGGAATGAAGTGATTTAAGTATGAGGAGTTGTGTTGTTAGTAATTCGCAATTTGTAGTCAAGCATAATGAAAGCGGCAGCCGTGTACACTATAAATTGGCTTTCAGACACAATTTAACTGAAAACATTCGATGAACAAAAATATTTCCGAAGTATCTACAGGTGGTAACATTAAAGGAAAGTTTGTTGAATGCAGCTGTGGTGGCACTGACGAAAGCTTAACATGCATGTTAGCCGGATAAGAAGGAATGTTTTCATACAGTCCTTTCTCCATGTATGTGATGAACTATAAGCTGAAAGCCCAGGACTAAGCTGACAGCATGCTCATCATGTTAATGATCTTTAATTTTGAGATATAACTGTGGAAAACGTTCAAGGAATCAAGGTGAAAGTGAAGGATGCAAGTGGCTGGCGGCCTCTGGGTCATAAGACCACACCAGTTTAGACTAATGGGGAAATCAAGACAATAGGGAGAATGCGCTAATTAACTCTTCCATGAAAACAAAACAATTTTATTTGAGTAAATGCTTGCAATGATTTAAAATTGTTCGGCCGGCATTTTTAGAGAAATCGTCTTTGTAATGTTTTGTTAGGAAATTTGTTATTATAGGCGGTGCATTTCATTCAATGAGGGAGAATGGCTGTTATTTTGTAAGTCGCTTCAAATGTAATACTGTTGTCTTCCAGGTCGTGTTTAACTCTAATATCCATTTAGCTACCATTATATAAAATCCTTCCATCAAAACACATTCCACATTGGTGCTTTAAAGTATTATGAGGTTTTAATTAAGCTCCATCATTAGAACTAATTTAAGGAGGATTGTACGTAACATTTCTCTCATAAACAGCTTATAACTACGTTATTAAACGTGAAAGTATCGTTCGGAGACTAATCAGTCACCCCACTATCTAGACTCTACAAATGCAAGAATTCCTTTGCTAAAATTTGGTTTCCCGTCGGGTGAATATACCCAAATGATAACCGTAGTTTGATACTATAATAATCTTCCTTGCCTACTAGGACACTTCATATTTCAAAGAATACATAGCCGTTAATTCCAGGGCGTCTGTAGTCATTATATTTTATGAGATTTTTAAAAATCATGCAAGGGATTTTAGGATACAGGTTTACAGACACAATTTTATTTGAGTTCATTGAAATTAACAGTTGTATATCAATCAGAAGTTCTTGATAAAACGAAGTTAATTTGTTTAGTTGGCATGCAAACTTTGGTCATTGCTGCAATGGGATTTAAAGTTTGATCACACAATAGTCCGCTATTATTAGTTTTACTAAACATATTGAAATAATTAGTTTGGAAATAAGTAGCAACTATACACAGAAAATTGCTTTGTAAATTTAACAAGTTTCCTACATAGTAATTTAAAACTGAAATATATCCACAGACATGTACTAATATATTATTGCGCCTTCCCACATAATACTGCGGTCTATAACATTGCTTCATTTTAAGAGTTGGAGCAAACGTGGCTGGTATTAATATAGGCCCGGCACGTCATTTACTGAGCAGCGAATTGCCTTGTGTTGGATGGAAAAGAAAGACTTGGTGGCGAAAATACTTTTGAATTATGCGTGACCTACTTTAAGTCCAAGTCATCGCTTTCATAGAAGGCTGTATAATGCTGACATCGCAATTTGTGTATAAAAGCAGTTTTGTATTATGCCGACCACAAGACGTCTGTCCTTCAAGGCTACACGAAGAATCTGTTGTCTGGAACTAGTGCAGCATTGGTTCCTTGCACAGGACTTCCAAAGATACTGCTGCTTGATTATATGGTTCTGAATACTTACAAAATCACCGCCAGCTTGATTTAATCACCCTGAATCCAAATATCGTCGTGAAAAAGAGACATTGGACAATGTAGAAGAAGCCACGCGCATTGTCGACATACCATTGCTTATGTGCGCAAGCAACTGGGATCTCCGAATGCATGTAACAGTTACTTAAGTATCATATTCTGAGTATAGTCATGCTTTCCACATGTGTTTACTGAATGGTATCCGTAACATTTAGTCAGCAATATTGATAGAGTCTGTTTCATTTTACTGACACATAAGCCACATTGATATTTAAATTGGGCAAACTGTTAAGGTTTGGGTTCCTTGCGAGTTGATGTCGGAGGAAACAGTAAAGAGTAAATCGTATCGATCTATTTTCTCCTTGTATTTTACTTTTAATCCCCATGTTTGCGTCTAAAGTTCGTAAACGCTAAGTGAAGGAATATTTCAATTTGTACTGCTGTTTTGGCCCTTGCTTGGAAGACTAGTTTTACATGGGAGCATTAATAAGTCACACGAACATTATCAATCCACCAATAATACCAGATGTACCCGGTCTCATCTGAGTGCATTACTTGCTCCTTTACATCACCAGGCTTTTAAAGACTTAATCAAATTATTTTGCGCGCATCTAAGAATAACCCAACATTCTTCAGGGTAATTTCCATGGTTTTTGGGTCTCCTTTGTCAAGACAAGTTTGGATGTTGCGAATAGTAAGCTATTTCGGAGAAATATGAGCACCCCGGGTTCCAGGTTATCGTGGTTCGCTGCAAAGACTCTGAATGAGTGAAACGTGCTGCATCGCATCGAGGCGCCGCGAACGAGGTTATGTTCTGACTTTGAATAGCTGTCAGAATAACCAACATTGAACTTAAAATGCCAAAGCGAAGCAGAGCTGATTAGTAAAAAAAAGTGGACAAAAGTCATATCGCAAATATTAATCTGTAAATTTACAACAGCAGATTATCCACTACAATTTGTATCCATTTGTGCGTGACATGCATGAGCCACGCGCACATATTTTATTGCCAATATTCGCGGTCATTATTTGTATAATTTTAAATGTTTCGCGCAAGACTAAACCTTGCAAAATTCTGAAGCAATTTCCTGGTGTTATAGCTACATTACAAAATAAAAGAAATGAGGCAGCAGTGACAAACTTGACCCTGACACTGGCGCCTTCTCACTTCTTTGTGTGAATTAGGAAATATCGTTAGTTTCATGTGGATGCCACATTGCTCCTCCATAGCTGATGCCCACCGGACAGATTCTTCCAATAGTCAACCGTCAATGTGCGCTGTTATTTGGCAAATTGCCTTAGGATACGCAAAGAGTTCAGAAAAGCTCTTGGTGGGGGTTGCAGTACAAATTGCAAGAGCACCCCTCAAACTGAATGCAATAAACATCGAGTGGTGGAAAGTAGAAGGCATTCTGAGAGCTTTTCTCTCACGATATTTTGCCTACGAGATGCGGAAACGTTTTCGTCTTATTCTGGAAAATGTTTCTACCGATTGTCATCGACGAAACTACCCACCTGCAACAGGGAGACGTGGTAAGAATCTAATCCTATGGGAGATTTTTTAGAATAAAGCAATAAACGCCCGGCGCCAATAATCTTCATTGAAGGCCAATCCCTGCCCCAACAAATTAATGAGAAGTATCACAAATGCGACGCTTCCTCCACAATAGTCTTAAATCTTAGATGTCCGTGTAAATTTTCGCACCCAAGAACCGTACTTAAGAAGTGTGCATTGTCACCCCGAGGTATATTTGGATTTTTACCTAGCATAGATGTTTGTATAATAGAAATAATAGACGTCCACCGTGGTGGGTTTATGAAGTAGACCCGAGCTCTGCTGTAGGCATTTTTTTCTCATGAAGATTTGGTTTACCTTGCAATGAAATATTGTTAGATATTTGCAGCTGTGACATGATCAGATGTTTTTCTGTAAGAGCACAAATCTACCGATGAAGACCAATAAGGATGGAAATGTTGATTCCATTCATTGACTTCCCAGCACACTTTTTCAATATAAAAACACTGCATGGCCGGCCTGGTTCTACATTGAAGTAAAGTAGACCGCGCACAATGGACTCCCTTTCGATTTCCAAAACTACAAAAGGTACCAGAAGTCTGCTCTGCATTCGTTACATTGCAAGGAGGTTTACGATTCCCAGGAATCAGAAATTGCTGCAATTAATTTTTGGCGATCGACTTCTTTGTTGCTGTATTTTTGTTTAAATGCTGTTGCACTTCTAGTAAACAGAATAAAATTCGAGTGTTGGTTATTTTCCTGTTGATGGCAGGGATATTTCTTTGCATTGAAGGATTTTAGTCGGGCTCTGTGCACAGATTACAATGAACAGGAGCGGGCGCCGCTTTGGAATTAGTTTTGTAGGTGTCGCTGTTGTCCACAGTTAAGATCAAATTCAACTGCCTGTCGATCATGTGATGTTACGGGGAGGTAGTGCTTCAAGGCCACTTTCAAATTCCATTGGCTCAGTAGTCATGTGGCTGTACAGAGGCTTCCACAATTACATAGGGAATGTTTTGTTAGAGATGTCAGCTTACAAAGGACATCCTCTGCTTTCTTCAAATTGCTCTCCAAAATGTCCTGTCCCAATAGCTCTCCCGCTACTAACTCGTTTTTAGTAGATTCCCTGATTAGTGCTTGCAGGGGTGACAGCTTCTATTCAAACAGCTCCCTTTACATGCCATCGAGCACGGATATGGGAACTTACGGAATGCAGACCTGTGGACTGCTCCCGACTATGACTAAACGAGGAGAGATTACCCATCAAAATATGAGCATGAGCGTCCATCCGTATTTATCTCAGGTAGACGGTTGGGCTGACCCTTCGAGACCATGCCGAATTGAGCAACCTGTTACTCCACAGATGCCCACGTGTTCTTTTCCTACTAGCATAAAGGAAGAAAGCACTTGCTGCATGTATAATTCTGATAAGCGAGCCAAACTCAATCCTGCCGCAGTTCCCACCTACCCCAGGCTGGTGTCTGAAAGCTGTTCAATTGAGAACCCTGAAATTCCCATCCCGGGATATTTCAGACTCTGCCAGGCGTACCCACTAGAGAAAAGTGTGGACTATAATCACGCTGGAGAGATCAGTTCAAATGTAGTGCCGCACTCAAGCCCTGGGTGCATCAGTAAACTTCAGGTGCCCAACCAGTCTCCAGCGGAAACGAAAATAAACGAGAAGCCAAACGCACAGGAATCCATTAAGGGAATATATGTGGAAAGTCCTGAGCCAAAGCCGAGTTTACTGGAGGCCAGTGCAACCGCTAAAGAAGGCGAGTCTGGCTCGGAACTGTCGGACAAAGAGGCTGAAGGTGAGCATTTGAAAGATTTAATGTGAACATGGCAGTAATTGTAAGGCTGATACAAAAACTTACATTGCCATTATAATGCGGAACTTTATCATGGCAATATATTTGGAAGGTTGTGCATACTTTCGTTCAATTATTCTCTTTTAAGAAACGGCATATTGAATATGAAGAAGAGCTGTTGGAAATTTTGCTCAATAATGATCGGGCAATTGTGAATGACATAATAAAGACCAATAGAGACAGTAAAATGCCTACGGTATTATACGAACCTTTCTGTACCAGAGACGACACTTATTAAGAACAAATATTCATATATTGATTCTACAGACGCAACTTAAATTGTACGCGTTTTATTAGGGAATGTAAATCACTTGCAACATTTCTGACTTGGAAGGTTTGAACGGGAGTGTTGGCCTCTGTTAGAATTGTCAGGTGGTCCGAAATACTTTACATTAAATATATAGCATATTATTATAGCCTGTGGGAAAACGTTCCATTCAAATATTTCGAAATATTGTTAGCCATTTATAATCATAAGTTCGAATTGAGCCGGGTTCTAAGAGCCAGCGATGATACGGGTAATATGAAGATTCACCTCAGAATTACTGCCAGCATATTTGTATTGTCGGCATTATAGAATTACTAAATTTAGTTATGTGAAAAATGACCTATTGGTGGAAAAACGTATCGGTGCAAAGTAACCTAAAGCATTGTATTTAGTTCGCAAATCCAATGTTTTCTCTTGATTTAGATATTTATTTGAAGTTTCACAAATCTCTGCTAAATGGTGCATATTAATAAACATATGTTGTAATACTATTTGCCAATTTCCAAAAAATATATTTTCAGTTATCTTATTCTACTAAAGCAGTTTTATTTCGGAGTTGTAACAATTTGTGCCGATATTGTTTTAATAATTTGCCAGTAAGTAATTAACGTCTTAAGTTGCTACAATCAGCATACAACTAACGGTGTTGTTTTTTTGCGTTTAATCCTATCAGCTGAGATGTAACTGCATTGCATTGAGTAAGAGGAATATTTGCTGGATTCTCATTTCTTGTTTCTTACTTCTGATAGATGAGACCAAAACTCCGATAAGCAACTGGCTAACAGCAAATAGTGGAAGGAAAAAGAGATGTCCTTATACAAAACATCAAACACTGGAATTAGAGAAAGAATTTTTATTTAATATGTATCTGACTCGTGAGCGCCGTCTAGAGATAAGTAAGAGCGTGAATCTGACCGACAGACAAGTGAAAATCTGGTTTCAAAATCGTAGAATGAAGCTGAAGAAAATGAGCAGAGAAAACCGAATTCGAGAACTGACCACTAACCTGACCTTCTCGTGAGCGTGAAACACGGATTCAATGTGACCCAACGCATTTGATAATGTAGTAGCTGACTGGGGATTGTGGAATAAGTCTGTTTATCCACTCTGGGATATTATCGATAATTTTGATCTCAATGTTTTAGCGTTATGGTTGTCTGAAAGTACAATTGCACGTTTGCCTTAGCAAGAATATTTTCTTTTAAGAATGTTCTATTGAATGTAAGGCTAATAATTTACTTTGCTTAGCAGGTAAAGCTTAAGTTATTTGACATGATACGATTTTCGTGCAATTTGAGAAAAGTGTTCTGTTTACCAGAACACGATTTGAAGCGTTAGTTACCGTTACACTTAACCCATAGTCCTATAAATACAATGTTTAGGTCTATAGACGAAACTCTTTTGGTCGGTTTCTGAAAAGTGCGATGCAGTCGTAATGTAAATTTTCGTTTATTTATATGCATGTGCCTGTCCTAAATTATATTTCAACTTCTTTAACCCCCTTTTCAAGTAAGGGAGTTTTCGCTAATAGCCATAGGCAGAATTGCTAAGTTAATAGTGGGCAATATAATCAAAATGTTTTAACTACGATAAATACTTCTTCGGTTTAATAAATTGAATGTAATAATGCAATTCGAATATTAATTTCATCTCATTTCCTAAAGCATCAAAAAAACAAAGCACAGTTGTGTGTCAAGTGGCCTACATAAAATCCGCAGGGCAGTTTTCTCTAATTAAATTAAACAAACCAAAGAGCAGGATTAAACCGGAGAGTCTACCCCGTTTGGTAAAGGACACATAATTTGTAAATGTACGCATTTATTTATCAAAATATTATTTAATTTTTCCTCCCGAAATATGTTTTCAATAAATACGGATTTCTTAATATTTATTAGTATAACCCCTCTACCAGAATGTAAGATGGTAGTATCTCAATCGATGTTTTGGAAATGAAGTGCAAGAAGCCCTTTGCTGCAGAAATATGTACATAATGTATTAATCTGCTTTATTAATTAAGAAAAGGTTCACGGTTAGTTTTCTTTATTTGAGTTTGACTTTAACCACGGTATGGAAAATATTTTTTGTTGAGTTCCTAGTACTGATAAACATATCTGGCATGTCTAAGACGGGATAGTTCGACGTTTTCAATTTAAATGGCAATTCCTTTGCTCATTTTTTTATTATCCGGTCGGAAATAACCTGAGACTATTTGGTTGCAGTCAGGATCAAATATTATGAAATATTTTCGTTTCTTCTGACGAATAACAGTTGCATCCTGTGATTATTATCCGCTACAACCAAAATAAAAGAATAATTTTAGTGGCACGGTTAGACTCCTTGATACTTCTAACGCATGGTTTTATGATGAAAATACAATGATGAAATAGAATGTCTCAAAAGACTTAAAAACAAATCAAACTGTAAATCAAAGTGGACAAAAGGGAACGGCGGGATAAAAGTTTAGTTCGTTGCATTCTTTTTGACAAAAAAAGTCCAATCCAATCAATAAAGCGCTTCAAGAGACAAGTTAACATATAGGTTTATAGATGTGCATCATTTTTAAATAATGGAATTTCACTTCAATAGGGCCGCACAGTCTATATCATTAAAACGCAGAGATCTATGATTTTAGTTTGAAATCGAAATTACAATAATTCTTCGATAAAACGTGGGTGCCATAAACATTATAAAATTGTTCAATTGAACAAAATAGCGTTGCTGCATGCATTTATGGCACTTGAGAACAAAACTGCGAAACATTTAAAATTGCAATGTATACAAGGGCAGCACTAAGATATAGTACAAGAATTGAAACCAAATCAAACTCATCAATCTGATCAATCATGAACTGTGAAAGAAAATATTGTTTTAAGATAATTTGAACCAAAATCTGAACATTTACTGTGCTTGTTTAGCATAACACTTATTTCGACATACATTCCCACTAATGCTAAATATATTACTGTCACTCAGTTTGTTCTACATGAGAGGACAAGAAAAAGTCTCCAATTTGTTACTTAATGGCTGACTTTCTATGTTCAAATGGAGAAATAAACAAAATTGTGTTCTTTTAGTAAGTTTGAACTTATTAACAGTCGAATTTAGTTAATTTTCCTCCATAATAACTAGATTTTTAGTAGTGATAGACTAGTTGGGTTTTGTAGAATCCTGGTGGTGTAAGGTTATAAACTATTTAACAGTACTGCTTCTGTTCTCGTATTACAGCATAACACCGACCCGAGTGTTTATCTCTAAGGTATTATTCTTCGAGTGGTAATGCATTGACTTAACTACTTTAACTCTTTAGAAAATAAAGTTTTACTTGGCGTGCAACAAAATGGCAGCTAACGAAAAAAATGCTCTTGAACTAAAGTAATTGCAGGAACTACAAAAAAATTACAAATATGAGTGTGATAGAACATTAACTACATTTAAAGTTTGTTTTAAATAACTCTAAGCGAAAACAATTTTAATCCACGCTTCAGGCACAGACAATGCTACATTTATCTATATGCACACTCAATGTCTAATTCTTAAAGTCACGCCAGAAAAGGAATAAGCCGTATTTTCATTTTGCAAATTGCATAGATCAGCAGCATTGAATAAATTAGCGCGCAGTAAACAAGTGACACCTTGGAAAAAAAACTCGATCAGTTAACCACCTCAATGTACATAATTGCCCACTGCCTATATTCGGCAAGATGATTATTTCTTAATGTTAACTGGCAGCCTGGAGTGGCAAACGTAAAATCAAAGTTAGCTCTTCTTTAGTGATCATGAATTTCTTAAAGGTTCTTCAGTGCATAAGGTGTGCCATGTGAAGTAATACAATATAACGGTTCAAACTGGAGAAGATTTTGGTCTTTTGCTATGATCTATAAGACTTTTTTTCGCTTGTAATGAACAAATATTAAGCAATAACGCCCCGCTCATAAACACACGCACAGGCACACGCAATACACACACACACACACACACACAGAGGAACAAACGATACAGCTGCTGTTTTTCTCCCAGCGAAGTCTATTTTCATTTCTGAAACCTCCCGAGGTTGGTTGTGCTACTGGCTGTAAACTAATTGTGGCGAATGCCAAGATTGCTGAGCCATTCCTGGCCATTCAAACAAAAACAAAGTTCAACGCGAAACATGAAGAAGTAACTTGGGAATAAAGCATCTGAAATGTAAATCTAAAGATCCTCACTTTTATCATTAATGAAATCTCGCCCATTTTTTTGTCATGGAGGACGGTCACTGAGTGCGTTTTCGGTAGAAATGCGCAGTCCCTCTACAACAGTTTAATCCCTGTCATCTTTAAAAACTCCGAGCTCAATCTTGCCGACCTTTACTCATCGACTCGTTCCAATTTCTCTATTGTATCACTCAGCGAGAGCCATGAAACATGGCACTGGAACTGGTGATACGCGTTTATGTTTTAAACATATATTCTCCTCTTTTGTATACGATGGTACACTGAACCGCTATTAACAGGCGATGTACCAGAAGCACATTTATAAGCAGGAATATTGCACCTTTGTGGGAATATTTCGGCGCCCAGTGTTGATTAAACATACTTTACAATGCCAAAGGAGGCCTGTTTTATTAAAGACACATTAATGTATAATCAAATACACCTCATAAAATTTTTATTGATAGACATAAAAACATTTATGGTGGCTTCTGAGTATAGACTATAAAGCAGGGGAGGAGCCGTTTACTTCAAAATGTGGTGATATTTAAAACAAATGAAACTATCAGACGAAGAATCGAAATGGGGGAAATAAAACAGCTCGTTCGTGTACTCAAGACTTTTTAAGGGAAATGTTCAAATCCTTCATCTTACAGCATGTCGTTTACTCCTTTTATGGGAAACGTTAGTCAATGATCTGTAAACGCTCTCATCTAAACAGGGTATATACACAATATAGAAACACCAACGTACCTCGAAGGTGTTTTCTTGCCGCTTTATTGCACTAAGCTAACAGATATTTGCTCTTGACATAGATCATGGACTATTCGCTGCTGATTATGAAATGAGTGACAGACATTAATTAGCTTACGGGGGGAAAATAGTCCCCAGTTTCTCCAGAAGCTTTTTTTTCACTGCACTTGGAGAGTTTGTTCTTCTGACCCCAGAAGAAAGTTCCCAATGTTCTTAATCGAGTGATCTTTTTTGTTCCACTGACGATACAATATTTTATTTCTCATAAAGCTGGTCTAGGCCCATATGTGGTCACACTGATGAGCGGATTGATTTACTCACTGTATTGGTAAATACAATCACGTGAGTCGCGCAACCAATAGCTGCAGCTGTAGTCGGCAAAATACTATGATTGTTCTGAGTGAAGGTATCAGATACACTTCCCAGTGTAACCTTTTCTATGAAAGCGAGAGAGCCTAAAATGTCGACCGGTGGCACCATACACAATTATTATGTTGATTCTTTGATAGGACAGGAGACTGAGGACTTGTACGCGGCGAGGTATGCACAAGGAGCCCACAGCACAGCTTCAAGGCCATCAGGTGTAACAGACAGTTCAGATTTCTCCTCCTGCAGTTTTACCCCCAAATCAACCGTGTTTTCCAATCCCTGGTCTCCCGTTCATCCACCATCCTCTGGCGCCGTTGCAGGGATCTATCATCCTTATATGCACCAGTCGCACCTTGGAGCTGCAGATTCCAGATACCCACGCTCATGGTTAGAACCCCTCTCCACTTCAGTCTCTTTCCCCGGATTCCATCCCAACGGCCGGCATTACGGAATCAAGCCAGAAACTCTGGCGGCCAAGAGGACTGAGTGCTCTTCCTATGAGCTGCAAACCCTCAGCCTGCCCGAATTCACGTGCAGCTCCTACCCAGAGAGCAGGGAGAAGCTTCCCAAGGAGCTTGGCTGCACCAGCTCCGAGACTACGAACAGCAGTGAGCACAAGGAGGAGAAACCCCGGCAACTTGACCCAAGTAAGTGTAAGAATTGCAGCTTGATTTACAACCCGAACCTGTAGACCCGAGTGTGCAAAGCTGATGGTTTTACAAACCTATAAAAATGTCTAGACGCCTGCCCAAGTCTGAAAAGCCACAGCCAGCAGTAAAAAGTTTATATTGTTTACAGAGTATTTTTACACACAAATTTGCGCGAGACTATAAAACCTTATTTTCAAGTTGATGCACTACTTCTCGCTAAATTTGACAGGGTTTTCCGAAAATTGAAGATAAAATGTACTGGTTTTTTACTAACTTAAAGTAATTGTGTTTTTTTTCACTACTCCCATCATGGCGTTTTGTTTATTTTTGATAGTAAGCCACCTCCAGATATGCTCGAATCTACTGAAGGCAAATAGTCATTCAATTTCTGAATATATCGTCCTGAACTTGACAAGACAAATAGCACTGTAACTATTGAGCGTGTGGGAATTTTTGAGAGAGTCTGAAATTCCACGAAAGGTGTACAGAAGCTAACCACAATTTAATTCGTGATTATTTCTTACTTCCAGATCACCCAGCAATAAATTGGATCCACGCTCGCTCTACCAGGAAGAAACGTTGCCCCTACACCAAGTACCAGACCCTTGAATTGGAAAAGGAGTTTTTATTTAATATGTATCTTACCAGAGACCGCCGTTATGAAGTTGCTAGAATTTTAAATCTTACGGAGCGGCAAGTAAAAATTTGGTTTCAAAACAGAAGAATGAAAATGAAAAAGATGAACAAAGTGAAAAACAATGAAGAACCGTGATTGCCCGTCCGTTTCCTAACGATAGATCTGAAAACCGTACAGACTTTGTAAAAAGTGTTTTGTCCATCTGGTGGTGCTTGGTCTATTCGAAGCACGGTCTATGTTCCCAGTGTTGTACTGTTTCAGAACAATCCTGTGTTTAAACAACTGCCTTTTATCTAGTGACTCTCCCTGATTTGCTGCTATGGGTTACATTAAACAAAATTTAAACTGATGTCAGCACGTTAGTTGTATTACGTTAGAACTTTGACGACATTATTAAGATATACTTGTTTTATATAGACATAAACACGCACATTTGAACAGTTTGTTTATGTGCAACGTGTATAATTCCGTGTTTCTGCTGTATTGCTAGAATAATGTTTAGATATAAATTTAGAGGGAAACAATACAATGCCATTTTATGCAGTTTTAATGCCAGTTCTCTGTGGAATGTAATGCAAACGTTGTACATCATTGTTAATTTCCGATGGAATGAGACTATCACTGTGCTGATAAAGGCAATGTAATATTTATTTATAATGTTTCAGGTTAACTTCGCGAAGCATCACGGTCACTCTGGAAAGACGTCTAGTCCTCGAATAACTTAAAAGTGTCATTGAACAGTAGGCATTTTGACTAAAGAACACAAATAAATAGAAATTGTTTAAATTTTGTTACTTTTCCTGTGACTGTGGGAATCTTTTTTTACTGCGTTTGGGACAATCTGAAGCAAGTTTATTTTAGCGACGTGAATAAGAACTGCTTTAATGCGGAGCTAATGGCGTCTATGTGAATACTCTTATAAAGAGCTAGTGACTTGGGTCATTACATAAGTCAAATCCATTGTATTTAATAAGAGAATATAATTTCACCGTAGTTTCTGATTTACTCCCGATCCTCTACGTTATTTAATAGCTACCACAGATGTGACAATAAAAATTATACTGTGCTACAAAAGTCAAAATGCTATAAATAAAAGAGGAATGTTCCACTTATGTACGCTGTTTTGTACCTCACTTTTGGTCAATAAGGTAACAATGAAATGTTTATGAACATTTCAGGTTTGCTGCCAGGGCAAAAAGTCATTCATTATTCGATAAACGCTCTGAGGATGCAGACAGCCGAGCATAGAATGAGGACCTGCATATTCCGTTAGTTTGACTTTTCACCTTGTTTTAGTTTTACATTGAAAACAGTCGCTATTGTTGATTAGATGGCATTATCAAGATGGTACAAAAACGATTTCCTTCAGATTACCCGAAAAGCACTCTTATTTTAGCGTCTGATGGAAATGGACAGTTTGCTAGCATTAATTATAAACCCGCTTGTGAAATTTTTGGATGTGGCAGTTAGAAGCTATCAACGATACGCATGCTGGTGCACTTTAATTTTGTAGATGAAGTTGCTCATCGGTTTTAATCAATTCACTTTATATATATCTAGGGTACACGAACTGGTGTTTGCTTGAAGTCAGTTGCCCGTCTCTTAAGCAAATCTTTACCCACTGTTGATATATTTTCAATAATTTCTCCCTTTCTGTTTGAGCAGTTTGTTTTTTTATATAAATGTTATTCATCTGTAAGACCTAATCGCACTTTGGGAAAGTTCATTGTCACAGATACATATGTTGCATTGGTCAAGTAAGGATAGAAACACAAACTACCGCAGTATTATTGGGAAGACATTGTATACGGAGGAGGTATAATCGACCCATAAATGGCCACAAAGCACAAACAGTTCGAAAGCTTGTTTTTATTTCACGTCACTATCTCAGTTAGATATTCCACTGGAAACAACGGCGTGAATTTCTCAAATTAGAACCGTGTTCTTTTTGGAGAAGTTCCCTGAAAACGTGTCGTGTCCAGAGGTGTTGAATTGCAACGCCATCTATTGCCACAATTTTGTGTACAGTACTTTAAAACAGGAAGGAACGGGATACGATAAACCCCACAACTGGCTAGACGTCTTAATGGCTTTATGGGTTTCTTCGTGTAATTACGGTCTTCTTTGAAATCAACCAGTTCAATGTTTTTGTCTGTTGGTGACAAATAAAATGCAGACACTAGTTAAAGAGACGAAGACAATTAATTCCGCCTTGTCACTTAAATCTGGACAAACCGGTAACTATTCCCAAGCATATATGCAAGAAAATCAGCGCAGTACACTCGGTATAAAGTAGATTTACATAAAATATTGGTCAGTGTGTCCAATTAAATAAACATAACGAGGAATCTGCAAGTTTAATTAACGGAAGGCCCTGTAATAGAAAACACACACACAAAGATATTTATCTCTACTGCAACACATTTTGTTATGCAAAATGCAAATGAATTATACTGGAATTTTGCTAACAAATAGTGTACAGCGAGTCAAAACAAAATTGAACAAAACTAAATTCTCTTAATTAGGTCTCACGTTCCATGATCTTTTTCTTCACAATTTGCAACTTAAGATAAACGCTCCCGACTTCTCGCGCAAACGTTCACAACAATTCACGAATTCGGAGAAGGTTCTGATAGCAGCAGCGAAGCGCACCAATGACGCGGCATCGCAGCCTATAGACGAACATATTTAGATGTTACCAGATTTTCATAGTCCCTAATAGGGTTCCCTTATGCCTCTATGTTTATTTCATTGTCTGCGTATACATGTGCAATCACATACATCTCCCTACACCCACCGCTTTCTTCACCCCAATTTTCCATTCGTATGCCGACATAAATATATTTTCTACTTTAGAAAATATATATGGAAAATTAGCGGAAAATTTGTTTTAGACAGCCATATCAGTCAAATATATACAGTTGCCGAAAACGTTCTGGCCAATAACAACCAAATGAAGTTGCAAATAATCAACTAACTTTTCGAGCTTCAGTTGTTTTCAGTTGTAAATTCATGAAAGCCGACGTCTAATAAGGTGCAGAGCAGAAGAAATTCGGAGTTTCAGTGAAAATTCTGATTCAATTCACATGGAACTATTTCTAGCACCCATTGAGATCTATTGCAGCTGTTTTTATATTTCATTTCTTCAACATTTTAATTTATTCTCAAGTGATTCGTCTAGAAAAGGAACAAAAGTAGCCCGTGTTCCGACTTAGTTGTAATGCATACAATTGACCACCGGGGAGCGCCGTCGCTCCATTTTACCAAATTGGAAACTTGGGGTGATAACAGAAAGATATTAAAAAAGGTTAAAAGCCAAGCACTCTATTTTTTCATAAGACTTTTTTTCCAAATTTGGAAAACAGTAAGATCTTAACCCTGATTTTTCACTGGAGTTTCAAAATAAATTTCCCATCACAGTTATAGACTCACAAAAATAGTTGAAAATTAAACACGTGTGAACATGTGCTCGCTTGAACATTAAGGAATCTAAATAACTTCATGGAAATGTATCATTAAATAATTACATTACAGGAGATTTCCATATCAAAATATTTGTAAGAATAAAATTGACTGATTTTTCAGAACAATACACACCTGTTGCAAGTAATAGGAATTTCAATTTTCTCACAAAAATCCCCATTAATTGCGGCTGCTCTCGCCTTTGTTCTAATGATGTTCATTCGCCGAAATTCTAAAAAGTGATCTTTCTGCAATGGACCCAGGCTTATATTACGGACAAAGTCGGCACGATAGATGTCAAATACACTGGTGTGAGAGTCGAGAAAAAGAATCAATCAGACTTTTTGTTCTTTTTCAATTTTAATAAATTACGTTAGTTATGAAGAAAACTGAAAATGCATTAACCGGTGCAGCATTATTACAATAAA
The DNA here is from genome assembly GCA_030265395.1 of Rhina ancylostomus. Lineage (NCBI taxonomy): Eukaryota > Metazoa > Chordata > Chondrichthyes > Rhinopristiformes > Rhinidae > Rhina > Rhina ancylostomus. The sequence goes on from JARFYF010000001.1 coordinate 45,359,643, forward strand.
TGGCGCATCGTTCGAGCTATCTTACTAACATTTATAAATAACAGTTGTTACAATTATTTCTGATTTTTTTCGTGTATTTCAGCCGTTAAAGAGTACAACAAATAGAGCCAGTTCCACGATTTTTTTTACTATTTGCTTGACGGCAAATTTTACATTTTTCCAACAAAAATACTTCTTCCAAAAAATGTAGAAGTTCTCCACATATTTCTGAAACATTTTAAAGCGTTCTGAAGCAGATGTATGATTTTAAAGTGAAATAGAATAAACCACATCACACTCACAGAATAAACCACATCACACTCACAGATTGAATGTCGCACGGTCTTGACGCGGGGACGTGTCTCGGAATAAACCGACTTCAATTACAATACTGTTGAGCGTGACAAAGGGGGAATAAAATATTCAGATGCATTTTAAATTACAACGTCCGTTTGGAAATGAATTTTCAACAAAAAAGTCCTTTCCTAAGATTCGGACTGAGACGCTTGCGCTTGATTACCTTTTCCAAAAAAAAGATGCATTATCTTAAAAACATACCCAGCAATATTGTATAATTGCAGATAATTATATTTTCTATTTGTTTATCGCTGATAATTGGGAGAATTATTCAATTCTCCCAATTAGTATTAATTTCTACTTTTCGGCTTTCTGACGTACCGTCTTTTGATTAAAAGTGGCTTTGCAATCGTTTTTGGAAAACAAAAAAAGATGTAAAATGGTTAAAATTAAACTAATTGCGTATGCATTTACGCTTTGCAGCCTGAGGGGGCCTGAATTCTAAAATATTAACATAACTTGAATAGTTTATATAAAAAGAGCGCCAGAAAAAAATAATTGAATTTACTTTTCAAATAACTTTGCTTAAGCGAAGCGAACATTGCGGTAATTCAGATATCTTGTCGAAAATCAAATGTATACACGCAAATATGTGCGGAACAAAATTAATATGCAGTATATTTTGTATAACAAATTAATATAAATACCGAAGATTTACCGAAGACTTTAACTGTGGCTGTGTCTGAGTGTTTCTCGTCCACAATAGAGTTAAAATTGGGCAAAATATCGCGTTTTGGCCTATTTCTATCTTTAAAAGTGGAAATGTTTTGTTATAATTACGCGAAGAATCGTGTTGAAAATTGCGAATTATCAGCTGAGTTTTTGGTTTATACAAATAAATGAAAAAATGCAGAAAAATAATATAGTTGCAGTGGTCCATTAAATAATCGACTTAAAATGACTGATTGTGTCCACTTTGAACGAACATACAGTGCATGCATTGAGGAAGAACTTGAATTCTTTTGGTTAACAGTTAGTGAAAACATTGCTAATTTTATTTCCCTGCAGCATTCTGTGGGTTGAGACGACCACCGGAGCGTGAGGAACAAAGTTCACTGGTGAATTCAAGTTTCACCAGATCAAGCAGTCTTTTCGATTAAACTTTAAGCGCAGTGATTTGAATTGGGGAAGGGGGGAGCGGGGGTGGGGGGGGGTGGCTGGTGAGGAATGGGATTCGGCGTATTCCTG
>JARFYF010000001.1:45388632-45400586 GCA_030265395.1 Rhina ancylostomus
GGAGGTAAACATTAGTAAGACTGCGGTGGGATTATTATTAAGGCGTAGTTTTGTGTCCTGAAATGGCGTAGATTTTACGGTTTAGTTGTGCTTTATTGCAAACAATGCCGGCTGTCATGGCATCTGCTGCCTATTTGTACACAGCGAAGTAGAGGCCTGAGCTTATATTGAATACCACGAGTCATATATTTTGTGTTCTTTGAGACGTAATGGAAAGTCTGTAAATGAGATTCAGCGAGAACAATTGCAGGTACTTACGTCAACAGAAAATATATTCATGGGCATTTCGTGCCTTATATTTTAGTCGATGTGTTGCTTTAAAAGATGAAACAAATGTTTCCTTTGAACCTACGGATTTATTTTTACAGTTAATTAGTATTTATTTCTTACAATGGAGGCTAAACGAGTATTCACAAACCCTTAAGTGTGCGTTAGGCTCATTTTAAGAATAAATGGTAATGATTGATACCCTGAACAAGAACAATTATGGGTACATTTTATAAGGCAATAAATTAACACAAGTCTGATTTTCTGTATCTTTGTTAGTGTGAGGGACTGCATTAAAGTATGCTTTACATATATTCTAGATAATAGAATGCAGTAAAGTACATGCATGATCTGGCTTTTTATTACTGGCTATTTTGCAGTGACATGCAAACGTTTTATTACCAGGGTAAAGATTAAAAGTATATTGTCAGTAAACATTTCAGTTATAATACTGAGCAGAAATGTAAAATCTTGCTGTAAGAAAAGAGAAAGGATTCTCCAAGCCAAATCATCATAAATGAAGTAGCAAAGAATGTGATCGTATCATACACCAATAAATATTCTTCAATAACTATAAATTACACTATAGGGTTTAGTGGCATACCATGACAGCTCTGTTCCTCCACCTCTCTCTAAAGGTGTAATTAAACTGTATAAATTACTGTGGCAAATACAGATGTCTTTGAAAAAGGATTTTATTAAATTGACTGGAGATATTTTACAATATGAACCTCCGCATTTATTGCTTCCGTTGCTTTTGTCATAGCGCACTTCTGGAAATTGAATTTGTGCTGTCGTCACGTGTGTAAAGTCGACGTTCGTTTCCTTTTTAAATAAATTATGCATTAAAACAATAACCTATTAATTCAGTTATTCGCCGATGACAAATGCAACGCTGTTTTACTAATGACAAAGCTGCGGTTGTGAAGCCAAGTTGCTTTTTTTTAAAACTCACTTCAACTCAGTATTCTCTACCCTTAAATTCTGATCCAGCAAAGAATCAGGCAGACAAGAATCAATGAAAACGGTTTAATTACAACTTTTTCATTAAATCGAAATAAAGTATTATGGTGTGGAGGGTCAAGAATTTCCAACCCTGTTATAAATCACCAGTAGTAATTCCTGAAAGGGCGCAAGGCTGCCGAGGCCAGGCGAAGATTGTAAATCTCTCCGTTTTATTGCTCTATGAACATATGCTGCGGTCGAAGTCGTCTTCGAATCCCCGTTTGATTATATTCCTCGTAAAGCCGAGTTCTCACAGTGGCAAGCATTAGCACTTAGTTGCTTTTTCTTAGTCTCCTCATAAAATTATCAGCGAGGGCATAACTTGCCGTAATAAATTGGTCTATTTACATTTGTGGGGTCGAACAATATTATAACAGGAGCTATTTCAAAGCCACAAGTATCTTTAATGATATAAAATATTTATTATCTTTACTAATTCCCAACGCATAGTTGTCATGTTATGGACGTTCACCAGAAGATAAAGATTCGAACTTGTTCAGCATAGTTTTGGTGGGAAAGTAATTCTTTAGCTAAACAGTGAGATGTAACTGCTTTATTTCCTTTTAAATAATTTATACTGCAGTAATTGCAAAGCAATATTTCTATAACGACCATATAGAGCCACAGAGGGTAAAGTAATTTAGATAAATGTTGCGTTAAGCCAGCGCTAGGTGCAATAAGGTCATGCATTACTGTCAATAGAAATGTTTTTTATTGCTATTAAATTACAGACAAATGTTTTAGAGGTTAAAATAGTTTCTAATAGCATTTAACAGAAATATTAAGCAGTTCGATAAAATGCAACTGAAAATTAATTTTCCATAACTAAAAACATTATAATTCAACAAAGCAATTGCAGGCGAAAAAAAACCAAAATAAGAACGGAAGCAGAATGAACCATTTCCAGCGCCCAGTTGCTACTGGTCCAGTGATTTAAAATGCCTCGCCTGAAAGAGAAAGGGAAAAATCCCGCATTAGTTCCTGCTCTACCGATATCAATTTCACTACATAAATCTACAGTTAAGAACGATGATTAGTTTTTCTTGCCAGAAAAGAGAGTAGGTGAGATTGAGCTTCAGGGAAATATTATCAATGCAGAGCTTTGTATTATAAAGTTTCCACTTAACTGCTTCAAACCCTAACCCGGGTAAATAGGAAATTCCCGTTCATTCGCCGGACTTTGTTGTAAAACACTCCAAAATACCTACCCGAACAGAAGTTTATTTTGCTGTCATTGCTGAATTTGTAATTTTCTACTCATATTCCGAGGCCAAATTATAAATAGTGCTTGAAAATGTTAAAATATTTTAAACTAAATTCAGTAATTTATGTCAATTCTTTGCCTCAGTTGCATTTATTTACGAAATCTAATTCTACAAAGGGACTCCTTTGTACGGTTGAATAAATGGGTGCAATAATTAATTCAACACGCCTGGAACAATGATGATATAGAATATATGGATCCAGAGTCGGCGAAATAGCAACAATATACAAATCTATTGTTCAATTTAGTAAACGTGGTACCGCTCGGAAAGACGATGTCAAAGAGGTCTAACTTTACCACCTTTTTTAAGTACAGCACAGAATATTAAATTTTCACTTAACTCCCCATTAGTGTTCATGTAAGAAGTGACTCAAAGCTCCAAACTATCCATATTAAAGAGCTGTTAGTGAGGTAGCGCTGGCTCAACTTACTGGCTCAATCAGAACAATCTGGTAACACAGATCACGTGAACAAATATGCCTGTATTTTAAGGCAGCGCCTATATTTTCTGATTATAAAAGGTATCCGTTGCACTATAAAATTCATAAATGGCAACATTTTAAAGGAATACATACCGGTTTATAAATACCACTTTGTCGTTGGTTGCTCGATTATAAAGTCTCGATTTAGATTTAAAGCAAAAACACCTCTGTACGCCGTTTTTATTGGTAGTTGTTCCTGAGACTGAAGCCATTTCTATCGGGAATACCGTCTGCTTTTCGTATCGAAATGTCTGTAAAGCCGCAAGATCTGGTTTAAGACAGCATTGTCTGCAGAAAAACGGCAGAGGATATTATTCGCAGCTGCAGGCTAAGAGATTGTGTTTGGGAAGCACAGATTTATGATAAATTGACACACAGGTAAGCAATCGCATGATAAAATGCAACCTTTGGCAGTAAGTTTGCATAATCCCTGCAGCAGAAGGGCATATTGTTCTTTCCAAATTGTATGAAATTCTGATACAAACGTGCACTCTTTCCATTTCTGTAGAAGTAGATAAGAAAAATGATTTTGTAGCCAAAAAAGTCGATTTTAAAGAACATTTTGCTGTTTCACGAAAGTGCGCCATTTGAGAAAGGTTAGATCGGGCAAACCAGAGCAGTTCCAAATTTGTCTTGTGGTTGTATTTTAGCTGATTGTGCAGTTTTATGTAAAATGAAAACGAAATAAAAAGGCTCAGAAACCCAGGGAACTTTTCAAACTGTCACAAGCAAACTTAGATCGTAAATCACATTAATTTGTTGTCTCTAGCTTATCGTCAGGCTGCAGTCTTCTGTGATTTATGCGCTTCAGAAATATATTGCGGGCTAAAGTTATTGCGGCAGCCTGTATAAATTATTTCTCAATTAAGGTTATTGTAGTTCAAGGAAAACAATTTGTGAATTTCGAGGAACTTAGTATAACAGTAGTTCAAAATTTATTAAGTACAAAAGATCGAGTATTATTTCATCTTATTGCGGTCACGTCAGAGGATAATCTCTGCAACTGATTAACTTCAACATTTTTGTAATTATACACTTCGTTTGACCAGCTTTTGTAAATGATGAAATCATCCCGTTTTGATTCCATTTGCAAATAATTAGGAACCGTTTCAGTGGAATTTAAATACTAAATGTTAACGTAGTTCTTTTTTCCCCTTCCAGTTCCAGAAGCGCATTCACTTACTTTTGTTAAATACTATCTAGGATACAGTTGTATTACTTCCCATCTTAAAATACAAAGTGCCTTGCAATTTCCACGCCTAGACATAATACCTTGATGTTATTCCCGTACCTAAGATGCTGTTTGGATATGGGTAAAACGTAGGATCTAAAGTATGATTGAAGTTACTGTTTTTAAAATAAAATCCATTAAACAGTACATCTATTGTATTAATCGGTGTAATTATGAAGGGAGTTCCACTAATTTCTTTAATGTAAAAAGTGCATGTAAGTTATCCGGATCGTTGAGTCTGCATCTGTTTGCGGCATTTTCTCAGAATGTCCACAGGTATTAAACTTGTGTCGTTGTGTGTGTGTGTGTGTGTGTGTGTGTGTGTGTGTGTGTGTGTGTGTGTGTGTGTGTCTGTGTGTGTGTGTCTGTGTGTGTGTGTGTGTGTGTGTGTGCGCGCGCTCTTCGGTCGGTTAAAAAAAACTTTTGAGTCGAACATTTTTCATTGCTGCATGCCTCGAAGCTGCTGGTCTGCCATGTTAGTCAGCTAAATCCAATTACTGTGAGTAGCATTTCATTTTGCTCGATGGGGCCACTCACTTATAACTTCACCTAAAATTTCAATAAACATCTCTACAGCTCTCGCCATGGTAACTATCAACATTTGCCTGATAGTCTGGCTTTAAACTTTTCATCTCTGAATAAAGTCAAAACTTTTCATGTCCCAGTACAGTAACTGCCTTGGACTTAGAGGTGCACCCGGCTGCAGTAGATTCTGGTGGGCGGTGAACGTAATAAACACATAAATATTCTCGACTTTTTCCTGCCAGCCCAGTTTAGCAATTTAGTAAAGTGACGAAGAAAGTTTCCAAAACTTTCCATGTACTTATTTTACTAACACTATTTACATGATTAGACTGCTTATAAGGTTTTAGGGCCACAGTATTAGAGCTCGCTCGCACTTCTGCGAAATTAATAAGCAAGATGATTAAAAACTTACCGTTCAGACCATGGCTGAGCACATTTATCAAAACCACCTGAAAGCAACCAACTGTTTAAAGTTTGTCCAGCTTACTGGTTTCCTTGGAAAGTAGCGAGTTTACTCTGCAAATACTTACTTCCAGTGATTACAGGAGAAATAAAAGCTTATAAATTGACGTATGGCCACGTGAATACATTACACACATTATGGTGGGAGGCATTGGATCCAGGACCTAATGCCTTGACGACTGTGATTTGGATCCTCTTGTAACTTCAAATTATATCGACACAAGTTGGTGATGCTAGTTTGTAAGGTGCTGCGTCTTAGTGGGATTAAAGAGGGATAGAGAAACCATGGTGAAGTTGTGTGATGGGCTGTATTGTGAGGTAGTGGAGGCGCTTCCGTTGGTTGTTCATTAAGTGGTGAGTTATTGCTGTATAAGCCAAAGGTCATTTCAAAGGCTTATGACTCTTACATTTTGTCAGCTAATGACTGGGATTTCTTTGTGCATTTGATCTGCCACAGTTGCTATTTTTCTTAAGTGTATTTCTAAATTAAAGCATGCATTTTAAATCGGTATAATATTCAGTGGTACAATTTCTGCACGACCAGCTTCGGTGTATGTTCTATCTGCCTCTTTCACGGGAATTTGGAATTTGGAGCCTACTTGGAGGCTCCAGGAGTGCTATGTTATTGTATTTTAGTGACTTTTTGTATAACCAAGCTGTTTCTGTTATTGTGACTATGCCCAATCGATATAAAATAATACGTACGTGATGTTTGGTATCCAAATGACAAAGCATAACCGCCTGTCAATATAATACATTATTCATGAGTTTTATATATGGCGCCAGGCTCTTTCTCGCAATCCTCCATATTTGTATTGTTTTGTGCGTTTATGTTAAAATGTTCGACAACACCGACAGGTTTTCATTAAATACACATATCTAAACATCAACGGGAAAATAAATAGTTATAGAAAGGAGGCATATTGATATCGTCAGGTTGGAGTAGGTTTGAGGAAACTGAAAGACTACACGATACAAATTCGAGATTTTTATTCAATACGTTGTTTAGGCCCGTCTTCTATGAAAAGATCTCCACAGATATACTTTTCTAGAAACGTGTATAAATCCACCCTTAAGGGACGCTTCTGAATCTCTAATTGCGAGTTTGGATACAAAATCCTCGATGCTATTAATACATTTATCATTCGACAATAACACTTTGAATTAAGAAAACCGCTTGACATAAATGTTCGGTTATTGTATTCAAATTCTCATGAAGCTTAATTTGTCAAATAATTCCCCCAAAAATTCAAATTCTAATCTTTACCATTATTAAACCTACTTAACCCGTTCTTTCACTTTTTAAAAATTCACTGACAACGTGACTCCCAGTCATTAATCACACAACATTGCAATCAGTAACACTTTGTTTCTAATTTTCGAAGGAAAAATAATGCTTAGTTTATTTCTGCTTTTGTTTAAAAAATAATCAATGCAATAGTTATTTTGTTAAAGCCCACAAGGAAGCATTGTTTTTAAGACTTCTTAATACAAACAATAAAACATTTCTTATTAAAAAATGAATCTTCGCCGACTGCTGATGGTTGTTTTCTTTGATAGGATCCGGTGAGGTGGCCTGAAATATATGTGATATACAAAAATATTATTAGTGCATTTGAAAAAAAACTGTAATTACATTTTCTTTCAGAACAAAGCCAGCGGCCCCTGGTCAATCCGGACAAATTCCAAATTCAATCCAAAGAAAAGCAGATAGAAACATTGCGTGTGGTGAGTTGTTTGATTTTTGCTCCTTTTTGCTTTTAACCACACTGAAATTGGTGCTCCTTTGGATTCTGTATGTAATTGAGATTTGCCAGTGGAGAACTAGTTCGTAATATATGAGAAAGCATATAGAATAAACGAAACACGTTGTTTGAACAGGCAAGGGACGCGATCTTTGGATTCTTTATGTATGGCTCTTCTCGAGTTATCTGTCATGAATCTGTATCTACTTCGTGATGGAACCATAACTTTCGTAAACTGCTCGGTAATTCTAATAGCTAGGTTTGCATCTGTTAACACTTTTAACATGTAGATCATATAGGCCTTCGCTATAGCCAATAGAATTGAAAATAAGATAAAGTGAGCTTTTGCTTAAGCTCACCACTTTACTGCTATTCTTCATGCACAGAATGAGAAATGTGTGTAGTCGGTCTTTAAATCTGGGCCCGTTTCGTTAAGCCTGCATTATTTATCTAGGAGAAAGATTTATGAAGTCTTGGAAAGTGATTCTTTCGAACTGTAATGTTGCCTCCCTCCCATTACTTTTACTCCTGTCCTGGTTACATTGTTTCTCATTAAATACAAAATTGCATATTCGTTTTCATGAAATTTCCTTCTTTTACATCTTACATCAGTCTTAGTTAAGGGATCGACACATTTGCTTTATACAAAAGTACATAGTTTATAATTTAATTCAATTACACGGTAGACTCGTAAAACCAGCACATATTGCAATTTAGATATAAGAACAACATACTTCACAGGCTGTCCACAGTAAACCCGAATAAAGCAAACTTCCTTAAAATAAGTTGAAAGGTGAATCGGGATGCATGTTTCTATTATGTAATCTCTCTAGCAGCCTGGATTGCTATACCAGGGTCCTGCAAAGAGTACCGAAATAATTCCATTTTAAATCCAAGTTCTTAAACATCTACGCAGCAGGAACCAGCCGCAGATTTGGAGGAGAATGCGTGATTCAATTTGAAATATGGGCAGATGTGCCGAGCCAGCCGAATTCCTTGTCAGAAATGATCCGCAAAGTATAAACAAAATCAATATAGTTAGATTCCAAAAATAATCCTCTTCTCGCGAGCAATGGCTGGGGGGCAATAAATGTTTTCGTAGGGATTTTAACAAAACATATCACATGATTAAACAAATTGTAGTATGTTACGTTTAAAACACTAAGCAGATTACATTACACTGAATATGCCCGCTAGTCGCTGAGTATAACAGAATAAAAACATACGTTTTCAGTTTCCCCCTTTTTTCTGACTTCATACCTGAAATCAAACATTTGATTTCAAATTTGGCTCCCAGCTTGCATTTATCAAGGACAATTTTCAAATCCTCCAGCTCGAGCCATGCGATTCTGCTACATGTGAAAAGTTTGTCAGCTAAAACGTATTTAAAACTCCTGGACTACTTTCAATGCCTTATATAAAATCCTACAAGAGCTGGCGAAACGCCTTGTAGGTAAGAAACTTGCGGAGTATGGACATTCTTTTTCTGGCCTTTCCTCCTACGCTCTTGCTATTTTACACTTCTGAAGATAGCAGCTCTTTGGAAAGTGTTTTTTTCCCATTCTGTAGTGAAGCGTTTACGACTATGGCACAAGCAGCCATAAATTTTGCGTAGCACATAATGACAGGTGCATTGATATGCACTGCGAGATTCTGGCTTCTTAATAACATTAAATTGCCCACCCTTAGGAGATAGCTTTTAAATTCTTAGGCTAATCGGCTACTCTATTAATACATGACTGAAAGTTAAAATAAAACGGAAGTAGTTATTTGCTTGGTGTTTGAGTGATATAACTGCTGTTCAGACGCCCAGCCTTATACAAATGAAACAGTACCAGAAAGATTAAATAGTTGGGCAAAACACAGGGAATTATAGATAGGTAATCTATAACAAATGGCGTAATTCTGATGTCTCCTTGCGTATAGAGCGATGTCACAGAAGTTTAACTTGTGTTACACCGCCCTCCACATGGGACTTGAAATTTTCGTCAATAGGAAATGGAAATTTAGCTCATTGTCCTTCCATCGGTTTATGGAACAGCACCGTCCCCTCCTTCGGGCTTCTAGTTTTCGTCATTTTGAACTTACATTTTACACTTTTGCTAACAAAAGACATCTAATAACTTGCTGCTTTATTTTTCGTCCACGCGTTCCGTGATTGTAGATCATGTATCTGAGAACGCACCGAAAAAAGTGATGGTCCATACAAGGTGTTACTTATCAAACCCCATGTATTAGGTGATGCACCCTTGCATTTAGAAAACATGTAAGGTAAGAAAGATCTGAAAGATGAACGCAGAAACAGTTGACCATTGTCCAAGTGATTTATGGCCCATGGCTGCGATTTAGGTTCAAGCAGAGTTCACAAGCAGTTGGTGTTTCTGAGCCAGATTTGCAGCTTCACCACAGTCTTTTCACATTACCTTAATATTAATGTTAGTTTTGATTTTCTAAAGATAACACTTTCAAATGCACTACAAACGAGGACGCTGGTTGTGGTGGCGAAGGTTCAGACCCCATGGCAGTAAATAATACTGGGTTACTTTCTTATCTCTCACACATAATGCTGATTAGATGGAGAGACGGGGTGGGGCAAATAGAAATGTAATTAGATTTCAGATAAAAAGTCAAGCAAAGGGCAGAAATCTAATGCCAAATTTATTAAGCTAAAATGGCGAGCATGGACATGACGGGAAATCTGGGTAGCAGAATACAATAAAATATATCGAAATGCCTCGAAACAAGTAACGCAAGCACGAAAGGAAAATAAAACATGGAATTACTTCTTTGAAAAGAACAGCAGAGATGTGCACGTGTGCCGAGCTACAACTTTGGAGGCCGCAGATCATAAACCTCATATTTCATGTAATGTCAGGTCTTGTATGGCTGAAGGCTTTTTTCCAAATGAATAGAAAATCTATTTGTGACGTGATATAGTAGCCAGATAAGTCATACGTCCAATACTTGTGACGGTTTCTACAACAATGTTTTATTTTAATGGTTTTAGAGACTAAGATTTGAAACTTAAATCCAGGCCAATCATCTTCGTGTTATGTTTCAAGTTTATGTATTTCACTACGATTTGTTTTAATGTGGTTTTGACCATTTAATTCTAATCGCAGCAATAACCGTCCAGTTTAATACATAACTTACGGCAATCTAAACGAAAACAAGGCACTTGCTTCAATCAAAAGGGCCTGATTTTATTGCTGACCACAACAACCAACCCCCAAACCTCCACCACCACCTTCCCCCACCCCCCACACGCCCCACACCGCCCAGTTCAGGCAGACATCGGCCTTTTGGGAGGTTTTCTTACTACGTCAGGTTAATTCTGTTTTAAAAGGCTTTTGCCAAGCGTTTGCGAGAAGTTAAATGTAATTAGCTTGCTAATGCCTTTGCAAATAACTAAAGAACGTTTGTCTGATTGGCAATAGGGTGGAAAAAGTGCACATATAAATACATATTTAAAGTCTATATTATAAATTGTGATATCTCAGTTTGCTTATATGTGACATAGCTTATTTAGCCAGCTTTTGGTCCAGTTTCAAAAGTCTAATTTTCTCTGAATTCGGTTCCAATATCATAAAACGTCTGTTGACTGAAAAGTTGATGGTTCGTTAATACTAAAAAAATATATTCATTCGCGTTTTATGTTTCGGTTTAGTTGGCTTTTGTGTTTGTTTATCATAAATATATTGAAATAGGGTTATCCAATAATATGTTACTTTGTAGACAAAGGCATAACTTAAAGATGCTGTAACAGCAGAGTGCAAATGGGAAATGCTGACTTAGGTATTTCTCTGTTTTAATTAGAACAAAGAGTTTGAATAGATGCTAGTTATACTTTAACTACAATGCCTATCCCCTGTCATAAAGTAAAACGTGCAACAGAAAGGAACATTCGCTTAAAACAAACCTCTCTTACGTTGAAGAAAAAGAAGCCAACAATGGTGAGGGTACACTTCGCTGGTTTTTCAGGTTTTGGAACTGGTCCGATCCATCATGTCGTGTGTAACAGCGTCCAGATCACAGAATAAAACGGTCTGTACCCACAGCAAATGCTGCAGGCAAATAAGTCGCCTGTGACTGTGGTTTTTTCGCTCTTTTTAAAAGGGGCCTTTTTGTTTCTCACCATTATAAAAATGGCCTCAATCAGTGAAGTCAACTGGAATAGCACTGTGTGTCCCACCGAAATCCACTTCTATCAAGCATGACAGCGACATATCTAGCGTTCTGTAATTTCCATTAACTTTGAGGTTATGGAATAAGGAAACAGTATAACGTTTGTTTTTTTTATTTCTACATTATGTGATATATTTCAGATGGTACAGCTCATCACTTTTCTTAACATTCCTTTATATTATTAATTGGTAAATGAGTGAAAATAGAGGCGTTATAAACGGATAGTCTGTCTGTAGTGGATCTTAGTAAGTGGATAATGCAGTGTACATTCAAACAATAATAATAAATTGCCAAAGAAGTGGAATGCCATTGTAATCATTCATACATCGTTTGAACTATGAACATTTTATACAGTGTGTGCAAATTATCACTAAGAGCTGAGTATACAAACTGAGGCTATTTGCTTGCAACTCAGGAAAGCACCAACTCTTAAATCTATTAGAAAATTATAATACTCTCCCTGAAATTGTCACATAATGTATTTTGCATTTCACCAACTTACTAATTGTCTCAGAAAATAATAAGTCTCAAACTTGTAGGAGAAGAAATGACCAAATCTGCTAATGGCATGATTATGACATGTTATTCATGGGATTTTTTAATTTTATTTTATAGGCTGAATTAATTATGTACCTAATGTTTCACCCTTATTGTGTTTTGTTTCATAACCTCTAGGAGCTCTGCATTCTGACGATTGTTGTAAACGTGCTGTGTGATCAAAGGTGTCAATGCTATTCGATAAGGGTGTCAAGACCCTGTCATTTCAAAACAGCGAGATGCAAAAAACA
>JARFYF010000001.1:45487775-45500407 GCA_030265395.1 Rhina ancylostomus
TGAGCTTGGTGGTATGTGCTTTCAGACTTTTGTATCTTCTGCCTGATGAGAGGGGGGAGAAGAGAGAATGTCTGTGGTGGGTGGGGTCTTTAATTATGTTGGCTGCTTTACAGAGGCAGCAAAAAGTATAGACAGAGTCTGTGGAGGAGAGGCTGTTTTTCATGATGTGCAGAGCTGTGTCCACAACTCGCTGTAGCTTCTTGCAGTCATGGGCAGAGCAGTTGCCATTACCAAGCCATGATGCATGCGGATAGGATGTTTTCTATGGTGCATCTATAAAAATCGGCGAGAGTCAACAGGAACATACTTTTTTTTAAGCATTCTGAGGAAGAAGAACTTTCTCGGCCTTGTCATCTATGTGTTTGGACCAGAACAGGCTATTCGTGTTGTTCACTCCAAGGAACTTGAAGCTCTCAGCCCTCTCAACCTCAGCACTGCTGATGTAAACAGGAGCATGTGCACAGTCCCTTTCTGGAAGTCACTGACCAGCTCTTTTGTTTCACTGACATTGAGGGAAAGGTTGTTACAATGACACTATGCTGCCTCTACCTCCTCCCCTTACTCCCACTCATCATTATTTGAGATTCGGCCCACTTTGGCAGTGTCATCTGCAAACCTGTAGATGGAGTTAGAGCAGAATCTGGCCAAGTGTATAGGAAGTAAAGAAAGGAGCTGAGGGCACAACCTTGTGGCACAAGTGATGAAGATAATCATGGCAGAGGTGTTGCTGTCTATCCTTACTGATTGTGGTCTGTGGGTCAGGAACTCAAGGATGCAGTTGCAAAGGAAGGTGTTGAGTCACAGGTCTAGGAGTTTGAGATGTGTTAGCTTGGAATTATGGTGTTGAAGCTGTAGTGAATAAATGGTAGTCTGACATAAGTGTCTTTATCCAGATGCTCCAGAAGTGAGTGTAGGGCCAGGGAGATGGCATCTGTCATGGATTTGTTTCAGTGGTAGGTGAATTGCAGTGGGTCAGGATTGCCTGGGAGGCTGGAGTTGATGTGTGCTGTGACTAGCCTCTTGAAGATGTAAATTACCATGGTACCAGTGGCCTTGGTAATATGTTTTAAGTTTTGTTTACAGTTTTACTTTTTTTTCGTATAATCAGTTTTACTTCTTCTGAGGTTGCTGGTCAGCTTTGAATTTTGTAAATAGGAATGTATACAATAATGCCTCATGAGTGTATTTTTAGAATCTTCACATTCTTAATAGCATATTAACCACTGGTACGAGAACTTGTTATTTCTTTGTAAGTGAGTGAATGTAGCTGATGTTTAGTTTAAAATAAGATACTTGGATGACTCCAAGTAATAAATATTTGAACATGATTTTAAACTTTATAAAAATTCTATGTGGAACTTAGTGGATAGATGATAAATGGGAAGAAAATTGAAGCCCTTCTAACCAATCTGTAACATCCCACTAGAACTTGGATTAGCTCAGTTACTAGCAGAACTATACAGACAAAATAAAAAGAAAAATGTTTCTTATTGTTAAAATTGTTTGAGTGAGCTTGACTGGATATGGTGGCAGATAAATTCAAATACATTACATAAAGTACATGTATTCATTTCATTATTTGTTATTTTTAACCAGTTTTCCATACAACATTTTGAGAAACTGTCATATATATTTAAGTTAAGTCAGTTAGATTACTATAATATTTGTTTTTTTATTTTGGTTCTTACAGCACATTTTTGGTTTTTTGAATAATTTTATTCTTTGATGAAAATATTATCATTATTCATGAAAACTGTGCATTTCCCTTATAAAATTTATGTAATAATCCATGTGATCTTGTTTTGTATTAGGAAAAGCACCCTTTATACATGTGGGTAATCATGTTGTCTCAGAACTTGGCCCTATTGTGCAATTTGCAAAAGCCAAGGTAAGAAAAATTGCCTCTGTTAGTATACCTGTTAACTGCACTGCATGTATTGTTTCAGCAATCTATAGAGTTATGAATGGATAGAATGCTTACATTTATTGTGATATTAAGTATTTTATACTTGTCCTTCTCCAAAATTATGTGCATCCATGAAGTTAGGCTATAAGTTTAAATTAATTGGAAACTTTCCATTTTAATTTGATGTATTTATCTCTGTTTAATCTAATAATGGTGTTTATATTCAAGGAATAGTTTTGTGAACAGAAGGTTTATGTGCCTTTTTATAGTATATAGTACAATCTACAGGTGTTGGAACTGCTTTGTTGTGTAAAGTTGGTACATAAGAGCATTTAAAAGATAATCAATTATGACTTGATTGTGAATTGACGTACTATAAGCACTTACATCTGCAAACCATGTCTCTTTAGGGTCATTCACTCACTGATGGACTGGATGAAATTCAGAAGGCTGAGATGAAAGCTTACACAGAACTGGTGAATAATATGCTGTTGACAGCAGAGGTATGTCACATCAAAGGATTATTATATTGCTTTGCTTTAGTTAAAATTGTAAGGCAATGACAAACAGCCCAGTTGGTCTTGCCTGTTTTTGTGATTAATGATTGCATCTAAAGCTGTCATGTTTTATATATATTTATATGTCAATTTGAAGTCATATGTGTGATTAATTTTGACTGACTTTGGCAATATGTTTTGTCCGGTAGCTTTACATACAGTGGTGTGATGACAGCACTTCGGCACAGGTGAGAGATTCCTCAGCATTTGTAAAGGTTAAAATGAAATAAGATGAGCCTTTAATTTGCAAATGCACCAACTTTGATGGGTTAGTTCATCCTGCAGCCATCATTACAAACTCTACTTCCATTGTAAAAGCAGCCTCTGTCAAAAATACAGGTGACCTCCATGTTATGGCCATTCAGGTTATGGATATTCGGCCTTACAGAATTCACAAATCACCACCCAAAAATTTGAGATACAGAATAAACTTTGTTCTTACAGAAATTATGAGGGGAGGGGTGGGGGGAAGGGAATGCACAGATGACACAGCTTTGTGTTATGGAAAATCACAACGTGGACCATTTTCCATGAGTGCAACCCCCTGAGAATGCAGAGACTGCCTGTATTTTAATGTTGCATAATTTATTCAGTATTCTGAATGTTATTGGATACATTTTGTAAAGATCAAGAGAGGAAGGTTGCAGCATATCATTAATTTTCTATGAATGTGACTTGAGAAAATGAGCACGATCCCATTTCACGATATTTATAGTTAAGCCAGAAATGTGAACTTTATTTATGTGACCCATATCACGTTTCCTAATGCAATATATGTTTTTATTAATATCAGTCATGGGTTTTAAGGCAGCTTTAAGGTTGGCAAGTAAGTAGGAATGTAAAATTCATGCTGATTTAAAACTAACAGCTATGTAAAGACAATGATATAATTTTGCAGAGAGAATCAGTAAGCCAAGATTGCTCAGGTTGATTAAGCGTGCTGTATTCATATCTCAGATTTAAAAATCATTTCAATGGTTGATAATTCTACTGTTTCCTTTAAATAAAAGATATACTGGAGCTTTATGATTCATGAATATTTAACACTTCAAAAAAAACTTGTAATGATTTGAACCTTTTGATCTTTTAAGATAACTCGTTCTAGATATGGCTCACCGTATCCTTGGCCTCTAAATCATATCTTGGCCTATCAGAAGCAATGGGAAGTAAGACGCAAGATGAAAGCAATTGGATGGGCTGGGAAAACTATTAAACAGGTTAGTCATGAACATTTCTCCATTCTTACATTTATAACTTGTTTTCCGCCTCTGTCGCAATGGTAATAATACAGGTTTGTATGGCATTTCATTTTTAAATGTTAATTTGCGAATAAGAAAAATCTATATTTAAAAATGTTCTGAAGTAAATTTTATTCATTCATATTTTACAATCCCTGTCACTATCTCCATTTGTGTTTAATCATCTTGACACTTACCTTTTTGACCTCGTGTTCAGTTACCCTTCTCCTTTGGCTTGGTGCTTATTCTTGAATGATTTATGTATAGTAAATATTCTGTATAAATGCAAGGTATAGCTGCTTTCGATACAATTTCAAAACTTCTATTTTTAGCACCAGTGGTTATAAAACTGAAAATATAAGAGGAAATGATGTTAGTCGTTTACAACCCAAAACTACACAAGTGACTAGGGTAAACACACTTCTATTGTCTCAAATACACAACACAATCAAAAATTCAGGAACGTGTTATACTGGGCAATATAATGGTATAGTTAGTCATACCACATAAAAACATTACATCATTTCCAACATAAATATATTTAAGCAAATTTGCCATTACAATTTTAAACTCCCTCGTGTTTTTTGACTTTATAAAGTGTACAGTTATAAACTGGTCCTGCACTTTGATTAAACACTATAGCCTGTGGCCCTGGCAGCTAATCTACTGTGAAACTGTTTATTGCCTTCCACACTTCTGACAATTTATTACTTAACTCTGTAATATGATCCACACAATATTAGTCATCACTTTATGGTTTCAACATGCCATCCTTTAACTTGTGATCTATAGACTTTGAAATTTACTTCAGCATTTATTTAGTTTGTTAATTGTTGCTCAATAATGCAGGACATGCAGTTGTTTCCTCGATCTTCCAGGTCTAATCGTAGCCAGTTCAATACCATTTAAGGAGTATGCCTGTCATCCTTTATTTAAAATACGTAATACCATGTTCTTGACTATCTTGAATTTTATTTACCAGGGTTATGCCCAAGTGCATTATTTTCTGGTTCATTTCCTTATTATTCAGTTGCTCATCAACCTTAACTGCAACTGTCTGTCAATTTATTGTCATCTGTAAGTTAACTGTTTTGAATTGTTTAAGAATACAGTTTGAAGTTGTGGATTAGAAGCTGGGGTATGCCAGGGGTATAATGGCAGCAATGATTGTCACAAACTGGAGGATGCCATGTTGAAAGATTATAATGTATCACTTGGGTTGTACCCAAAATACTATGTTCAGTTTTGGTCACGAGGGTACAGAAAGAACATTAAAACCCTGAAATGAAAACCACGTGCATGGATTCTGTCTGTCAGAAAATTGAAAGTTTGGGAAAATCTTGGAGACATTTGGGTTATTGAGCTTTCTTTCAAAATCATGCAGAAGCAATCTATTGAAATATGCAAAGTAATAAATCATGCATGGATAAATAAGTCTAATCCAGTTCAATGTAAACTGAAGGATGAAGAAGGCAACACAACAACATACTTAAAACTGCTCTTAAGTCTCAGTGTGGACCTTTGATTAAAAGAGCTGAATCAGAAGGCTGTGGATTCTGGTCCCATTACAGACTTGAGTGCATAAGCTGACACATCAATGCATTACTGAAAGAGTGTTGCACAGTCAAAGGAACCAGCTTTCAGGTGCAGCATTAAATTATGACCCCTTTTCCTGGTTAGTTGAACATAAAATGTACCATGGTACAGTTTGAATAAGGAATAGTGACCTAGACAAGATTTGTCCCTCGATAAACATCAATGAAATTCATTGTATGTTATTTTATCTCATTGCTGTTTGTGGGATTTTTTTTTCTCACAATTATCAGTTGCATTTCCTGCAGTGGCTCAATTGCTACAGTGGCTCTGCTTCAATAGTGTTTTAGGGTTGTGAATTTTATTTGAGCAAGAATGTTCATCATAGTAAATTCCTCATGTACAGATTGGTACAGAAAGAACTTCTGTGGGAAAAGCCCTGCAATTAATCAAGAGAATAGCATTCCATGATTTAGGGTTGGAACTTTTCAGTTAGGCTGTGGTGCTTCTTGACTTGTATTTAGCTTGCAATTTTGTGACATGCTGAGGGATTTATTACAGAAAGTGGGTGATACCGTGGCGCAGCTAGTAGGACTGGTGCCTCACGGTGCCAGATACCCAGGTTCAATCCTGATGTTGGGTCAAAGACAGAAGTCAAAGAAAGCTTATTGTCATGTGCACAAGTGCACGTAGGCACAGGTTCTCTCTGCAGCTTCTTGCGTTCCTGCGCATTCAAATTTTCTTACCAGACTATGAAGCAACAAGTCAGGCTATTTTCACAGTACATCTACTTACTTATGTACATCTACAAACTCCAGAAGTTTGCTGGAGTGTTCGGTGTCAAGCCGAACCTCCTAAGAAAGTAAAGACACTGTCTATCTGGAGATTGCATGTACTCCCTGTGACCTCATGGGTTTCCTCTGAGTGCTCTGGTTATCTCCCATGTCCCAAAGATGTGCAGGTTGGTAGAATAAATATTTATTCATGCAAAGTGTCTCAGTGATCAAACACTTGACACCCTCTTGATTATTATAAAGCTTTAATTGCTAGCATTGTGTTAAACACAAAATTTAGTACTGGTTTTTTACAGGCTTTACTGACACACCAGCTGTAAGACTGTTATCGCATGATTCATTGGACATTCAGTTGGAAACTATTTTGTGGTTATGAAATAAGTTTCAACCATCAGCACAATACAGGAAAGGTAGAGAGAGTGCTTTGAACAGAATCATTGTAATTAGCCTTTCTAAATTATTATATATTTTCAGAAATTGGAATTTGTTGGTTTTCCAGCTAACAAAACATCTAGAATCTGAAGATTGGCATGCATCAAAACTTGTAGCAATGGGAACTAATCTGCAGAATGTGTTTAACTTTGCTGGACTATTCCGAAGCTTTATACACTTGCTTGATATTGACTAAAGTTGTGGTGCCAGAATTTGGGGGTACAAGAGAAATGGATACAGAGTGGGAGAATTCCAAGATGCACTTTGACATCCAGAGGAAGAATATGCACTCTTAAATAATAAGGATTGGTAGCACAAAGCTGACTTCATTCCCTCGAGTTTCAAAGGTTGAAGAGTGATTTAGTTAAGGCCATAGTGCACAACAGGCAGAATGTTTTCCTCTGGTATGCCTCAGGAGAGTGAATGCAATCATTGGAGCGATGAAAAAGGTTTAAATGGAAATACACTGGCAGGTTTGTGAAGGGATGTTTTGTTAGCTTTCACTTTTTCTTAAAGAAGTGCTCATTGTTGGACACACACTGCTCTTGGCTAGGAGATAAAATCACTCGTGTTATACATAAGATTTATTTTTGTTCTGCACGTGGGATTTGCTGCAGGAAGCATCAAAGTAATTGGATACAGAATGGCTTTTTATATATCCAGTAGCAGTGCTAGTGATCAGAAAGCCATCCATTTTTAGTTTGTTGAAATACATTGGTGTTTTGTTGTTAAGTTCTCCCAGTTATAAGCAATTAATTAGCTACTTAGCAAAGCATTTGTGAAGTCCTTTTGCAAAAAAGCTTTGAGGCAATTAAAACATGTATGGAGTTCAGAATAAAAATTTAGATGAAACCACCATGACTTCAACCCACTCCACTGTTAAAGAAAATTGTTACTGTACACTAGTTATTTAGTCCTTGGTCACAACTCTGAGCCAGAACTAAGTACCTCACATATAATAATTTACTTTGTGCTGTGATTTCAATTTAAAATGCAATGATGTTTTGCAGTCTTTAGCATTTGAATTTGTGATCTGAGTTATCAGAGAGCTACCAGAACTGCTGGGCTACTATATTCTAGGAGCACTTTGTGCTATTGGCCTCCGCCATTATTGGATTGTTAACTATTAATTCCTGTGCGGTTCATACGCCTCTATACTTCCTCACAGATTGTTACCCTCTGCCTGTTGGCTCTACTTCACCAATTTCTTTATGTCCAATGTGAAAAATGTTTATTTGTGTGCCTCAATCTGTTCTGAACTACGAAAGGTGCAAGTATTTGGTATTCCAGCATTTTAAGTTACAGCAAATACATATCCCAGTGTATTGTGCATAAATGTTGCTTTCTCATCACAAGCATCGTGTTATGTTTTGTTTCTTGTAAAAGAAATTTCCAAACCATGAAATGTGATTGTGAGTCCTACTGATGATTCTGGAATCCCATTAAATAGATTGAAAAGTATTTATTCTATCATTTTCAAATTATAGCCTGGTCAAAGGCCTATAGCCAGAACTGTTTCTGAGTTGCTCATAACTCCAGAATAATGGAAGTAAAGAATGGGCAGTGACTCTGGGTAATAATGAAAAAAATGGGAGCTTCAGCAACAAGCTAAGATCCAGTGCAACGGGGTGAGGGGGCAGTGGAGCTGGCAATATTTTGGTAAGGATATTATAAGTTGCAGAATTTAAAGCACGCACTTCGAGTTGAGATATGGATGAACCATAATGGTTGGAAATGTGGGCAAAGAAAAGACAAATGGAGTTTAATCTGGACAAGTGTGAGGTATTGCACTTTGGGAGATCAAATGTAAGAACAAAGTATACAGTAAATGGTAGGACCTTGGGAGTACTGATGTACAGAAGGATCTTGAGGTGCAAGTCCGTAGCTCCCTGAAAATGGCGACACAGGTAGGTAGGGTGGTAATCAAGGCATACGGTATACTTGCCTTCATTGGTTGGGGTATTGAGTATAAAAGTCAGAAAGTCACATTGCAGCTGTATAAAACTGTGGTTAGGCCACATTTGGAGTATTGTGTGCTGTTCTGGTTACAGGAAGGATGTGGAGGCTTTGGAGAGAGTGCAGAAGAGGTTCTGCAGGGTGTTGTCTGAATTAGAGCTTATTAGCAATAAGGAGAGGTTGGACAAACTTGGATTGTTTTCTCTGGAGCTTCGGATGCTAAGGGGGAACCTGATGGAAGTATATAAAGTTCAGAGGCATAGATGGGGTAAATAGAATCTTTTTCCCAGGGTCAAAATGTCAATTCCTAGAAGGCAGCGCTTTAAGGTGAGAGGGGGAATGTTTAAAGGAGATTTACGAAGCAGGTTTTTTTTTGCAGTGTCTGGTGGGTGCCTGGAATGCGCTGCCGTGGGAAGTGGTGGAAGGAGATGCAATAGCGATGTCTAAATACCTCTTAAACAGACACATGAACAGGCACGGAATGGAGGGATATAGATTATGTGCAAACAGATGGGATTAGTTTAAATTGGGATTATAGTTGGCACAGACATTGTGGGCAAAGGGTCTTTTCCTGTGCTGTATTGTCTTTTGTTATGCGTTCAATAATAGAATTGAAGAGTGTAATAGGCCTGCGAGATTGAAGACCTTGTTCCTATTCTGCAAAGTTGGAAATATCTTTGAAATGAAGCATCTGAAACTCAGTTCAGGGTTGAATAAAGTGCCTTGGTTGTGAATAGTCTAGTGTCTAGTTCAGCTCCAAATATGTGGTGACAGAAGAGTAGAATTCATAGCAAGGTTACAAAACTTATTACAGGAGCCAAAGACAAATGCATCTCTTTCAAGAATGGATGCATGTCAAATAGTGCTGTCTAATGAGTGTGGTGGCTTGATTTGGAAAACCTGAACACAAATTCTGGCATTTGTCCCCTTGATTAAATGATTAAAAAGTCAGTATCTGATTGCAGATGGTTCAAATCAACATATCTCAAATGATTGTCCCTCTGAAATCATTTGGATTTCTGTCCAGTTTTCTCTCAAAAATTGTTTACTAGTGATAGTTAAAAGGTATTTAAAATAATAAAGTAATGGGAGATTACCAGGAAGATGGAGGAAAAGACTCAAATATGTGCTTAAAGCTCACATGAATAACTGCAACATCCCTACTGATTTCTGGAAAACTCTGGTCCACATCCACTCAAAGTGGAGAGGGTATATACAGGATTGTATTAAGAACCTTGAAGCCATGCATTGGAACACAGAGAAGTCCTGGCTAAGTAGTGGACCCAGGTCATGAACTACCACTCACTTGCCCCATCAGCCACCTCCTGCCCAGTCTGTGGAAGAATCTGTGGTTCCAACACTGACCTAATTAGCCACCACAAGCACCAAAAAGAACCACAAAACCACAATGAAGCAAGTCATCCTCAGTCCCAGGGATTGCCTAAGAAGAAGAATGTACCCACTCATGATAAATAGTTTGTTCTCTTCCTGGAATTTTTATTTCACTATGGGATGCATTTGTCCACTAACCCAACTTGTCTAAATTGCCGGGTAACTTTGTGTCCTCCTCCCATTTTTCCATTCAGTTTTGTGTCATCAGCAAACTTACAAATATTATATTCAGTTCCCTCATCCAAACCATTGAAATATATATGTTGAGAGTATCTGTGGACCAAAACAGGCCCTTTTAGTACGACACTAGCCACGACCTACCATCTCAATTAAGACTCTTTAATTCTTGCTCAGTTTCCTGTCTGCCAACCAGTTTTCAATTCATATCGGAATCAGAATCAGGTTTATTATCACTGACATATGTCATGAAATTTGTTGTTTTGTGGCGACAGTACAGTGTAAAGACATAAAATTACTATAAATTACAAAATAAATAGTGCAATAAAAGGAATAATGAGGTAGTGTTTGTGGGTCCATGGACTGTTCAGAAATCTGATGCTAGAGGGGAAGAAGCTGTTCCTAAAGTGCTGAGTGTGCATCTTCAGGCCCCTGTACCTCCTCCCCGATGGTGGTAATGACAGCATGTCTCAGATGGTGATAGATGCCGCCTTCTTGAGGCACCTCTTGAAGATGTCCTTGATGGTGGGGAGAGTTATGCCCATGATGGACCTGGCTGAGTCGACAACCCTCTGCAGCCTCTTGCGATTCTGTGCATTAGAGCTACCATACTTGGCTGTGATGCAACCAGTCAGAATGCTCTCCACCGTACATCTATAGAAATTTGCATGAGTCTTTGGTGACACACCAAATCTCCTCAAATTCCTAACGAAGTAGAGCCGTTGGCATACCTTCTTCATGATTGCATCAATGTGTTGGGCCCAGGATAGATGCTTCAAGATGTTTCACAGCCAGGAACTTGAAGCTGCTCACCCTTTCCATCACTGGCCCCTCAATGAGGACTGGTGTGTGTTCACCCGACTTCCCCTTCCTGAAGTCCACAATCAATTCCTTGGTCTTGCTGACGCTGAGCACAAGGTTGTTGTTGCGACACTACTCAACCAGCCGAACTATCTCACTCCTTTATGCCTCCTCATCGCCATCTGAGATTCTACCAACGACAGTAGAGGTATTGGTGCATTTATAGATGGCAGTTGAGCTGTGCTTGGCCACACAGTCATGAGTGTAGAGAGAGTAGAGCACTGGACTAAGCATGCATCCTTGAGGTGTGCCTGTGTTGATTGTCAGCACGGGGGAGATGTTGTTATCAATCTGCACCGACTGTGGACTCTTGATGAGGAAGTCAAGGATCCAGTTGTAGAGGGAGGTACAGAAGCCCAGGTTTTGAAGCTTGTTGGTTAATACTGAGGGGATGATGGTGTTGAATACCTAGCTGTAATCGCTAAACAGCAGCCTGTCGTATGTTTTGCTGTTGTCTAGTTGCTCCAGAGCAGAGTAGAGAGCCAGTGAGATTGCGTCCATTGTAGACCTGTTGTGGCAGTAGGCAAATTGCAGTGGGTCCAGGTCCTTGCTTAGGTGGAAGTTAATTCCAGCCATAACCAACCTCTCAAAGCAATTCATCATGGCAGATGTGAGTGCTACTGGGTGATGGTCATTGAGGCAGCTCACCCTGTTCTTTTTGGGCACTGGTATGATTGCTGCCCTTTTGAAGCAGGTGGGAACCTTAGACTGCAGCAGCGAGAGGTTGAAGATACCCTTGAACACTCCAGTCAGTTGGTTGACACAGGTTCTCAGTACCCGGTCAGGTACACCATTTGGGCCTGACACCTTGCGAGTGTTCACCTGCTTGAAGGATGTCCTGACATCAGCCTCCAAGACACAGATCACAGGGTCTCCGGATCTTGTGGGGATTCACACAGTTTATTGCTCCCAATGCCTTGTGCTTTAATTTTGCATGCAAACCTTGTCTGTGGAACTTCATCAAGGGCCGACTGAAAATCTATATATACCTCATCCACTGGATCCCCCATTATCCATTGTACCAGTTTTCTCCGCAAAAAAAACTCCGGTAGATTTATGAGCCATGATTTTGCTTTTATAAATCCATGTTGATTTTATCTCTGATATTTCAGAAATGTCCTGTTATCACATCTTTCATAATAAACTAGCATTTTCCCTACTACTGATGTTAGGCTAATGAGTCTGTAGATTTGTTTTCTTTCCCTTTATTTTGGGGAAAAAAAAGATTGGAGCCACATTTGCTTCCCTCCAATCAACAGGAACCGTTCCATAATATACAGAATTTTGGACAATGTCAACCAAAGCATCAACTATTTCCATGGCTAGCTCCTTTAGTAAACTGGGATCCAGAGTATTGGGCCCTAATAAATTAAAGATGGTCTCAGATTAAAATTAATGATTTATAAAGTTTGCTTAAGGATTCAAAGCATTTTTGAAATCAGCAGAGCTTGACAAAACAGTTGATAAATTTAATCTAAATTAACTAGATGTATAAAGAACAAAGTTAGCTTCTACATGCAATTAAAAGGGAAGGGAATTACAAAAGCAGGCATTCAACTCTTAGAATTTGAGAAAGTAGAATTAACAACAGAGATTGAGGAACTGTAAAGATGTTGATTTCTTTTTAAGTGATTTTCATGGTAGAAGGTGCTGAAACTGTACCCAAAACATCATATAACAAATTGTTAGAAAAGATTGAGGAACTTGGGTAGTAACCATGGAAGAAAAAACATTAAGCAAAAGGACACATTAATTGTGATCTTTCAAAATTTCCTGGATTCTGCTA
>JARFYF010000001.1:45505167-45516287 GCA_030265395.1 Rhina ancylostomus
ACATCCAGTTTAAAGTGTACTTTTTTGGTATATTTAACTTGTGTTCATTTGGGAAAAATGTAATTAATCTGTTAATGACAAGATTTTTTTATAAGAACAAGTACCTGTATAATAAATTACTGTAATAAAAAATTAAGATGGTCTGCATCTGTGAAACCTTTAGAGATTGGCTTAATTTAGTTAAGAAATGCCAGCAGTTTTTCTGGGAACGGAAGTCCTATGCCAATATCCCTTGCAATGACCTTTCCTTAATCTTTTCCTTGTTATAGTATATTGCTACAGGTCTCAGTGTTGCCTTCAAAAATAATGGTTAGCTAACCTTTTAATGTTTGTGCTGCAGGCCAACAGAACTGGATGCACTGGTGTTTGGTCATTTGTTCACAATCCTTACAACTCAGTTGACCGATGATACACTTGGTGAAAAGGTGAAAAATTATGAAAACCTCATAAAGTTTTGTAGAAGAATAGAGCAGAACTACTTTGAAGAGCATGATCGAGAGAGTGCATTGAGTTCAGCATCCAGATGCTCGAGAGGCTCTTCCACCAAGTAATTTTTTAAAAAAGCAAAATAAGTAAATTATTGGAAACAAAATAATCAATATTGCATTGTTGCAAAAAATAAAACTGAAGAGTATTTAACAGGCTGATTGCCATATACAGTGTGGTACAATTGCAGTTTGTTCTTTTGTAACATTTTAAGTGAAACACTATACAAGTCTGACGTATGATGAGTTAGTATGATGACCCAGTCCTTTGTTTTCTCTTGAATATAAATGTAACAAATAACTTGATAGAGCTGTACTGACTTAAAATATATTAAAAAAAATGCAGAAAATCTAATGGTCCTCTGATTGTAGTGATTTTAAGTATGAAGCAAATCCCAGTGACTTCTGATTATATCCAAAAGCGCAAAAAGAAACTCAATTTGCATTGCAGAGAGGATTTACATGTTAGCAGTTACAGCCCTAAATTTCCAGTCTGCTCTCTTCAGGATTTAACAACTATACCAAAGGAGGATTGTTGTACTTACAAGCTGATTAGTCCCTTTTATTTTATTCAAAGGGTGGCTTTCTTCAGCAGTGAGCTAGAGAGTCAGCTCACGGAAGCCATGTGCTTGTCCAAATCCAGCCAGCAGTCTTAAGTCCTGTTCATTTAATAGCTCCATTTGATTATGGCAGGCCTTGTACTAGATCTGGTTGGTCTGAATAAAATCTAGATAAACCAATTATGTTTTTACAAAAGCTGCTCATTAAAACTTTTTAATGCCATTTTAACAGATTGTGGTATCCCTTAATTTACAAATGCATTTTAGCTCACTCAATCATGACCTCAGACACAAAATGTACAATACTGTGTAGTTGAACTGCAAATAATATTGAAAATATGACTGAAGTGAATAGCTGAGACTTGCACAGATAACACATTTTTAACAAAGCCTTCTTGACTTTAGCATTAAAGAAATGAATGTATGGTTCAATGACTGGTGTGGTAGAAGTGGGTTCTGATTTGTAGGACACTGTTACTAGTACTGCGGAAAGTAAGGTGTACTATTGGGACAGTTTACACCTGAACCACATTTATACTATGTTCTAGCAAGCCATATATCCAGAAGATAGAGAAGATTTTAAACAAAGTTGTGTGGGCAAGAAACCCAATTGGGAAAATGGAAAACAGGCTAGAAAAATAGGTAATAACATAGGAAATGAGAAACAGACTGTGAGAGGAAGGGATAGAGATTACAAATTAAAGAGTAAGTCAGGCAAGGCTAGAAATTTTAAAAATAAGAAAAGGGCAAAACTAAAGTCTGTATCTAAATGCACAAAGCATTCAAAAGTAAACAGGTAGAACATATAAATTAAAGATAAGGAGACAATTTGGCCGCTCAGGCCTACTCCACCATTTGATAAAATGACGCTTAATCTAATTGTGATCTTAACTCCACATTCTTGTCTACCTGCATTAACCTGTCACCTTATCCATTTTATCGTTCATTCAGAACTACCATGATGTAGGGTTTTGACCCGAAACATCGACAGTTCCTTTCCTCCCAAAGATACTGCTCGACCCACTGAGTTCCTCTAGCAGATTGTTTGTTATTCAAAGACTCTGGTTCCACGCCATTTGAGGGAGAGAGTTCCAAAGATTTGTGACCATCTAAGAGAATAATTTGTCTTAAGTAGTCACGTATTTAGCTTTAATCACTGCCCCCCCCCCCCAGTTCTAGATTCTGCCACAAGAGGAATCATCCCCTTCCTATCCAACCTATCAAAACATCACAGGATCTTGTATGTTTTAATTAAGTTGCCTCACTCTCTGAACTGTAGTGGATAAAAGACTAACTAGGAGGGTAGATTGAAATGGCTATCAGATTATATTTATTTCTGAGACATGACTGCAAGATGATGTAAGATTGGGATCAGAATACTGAAGGGTACGTGATGTTCAAGAAGGTCAGTAACCTAGGAAATTGTAAAGGAGAGGCTCTGTAAATTAAGTTCAGGAAATTTGGATGCAAAGATGGTTGGGTAGAAGTGAGAAACAAAAGCCAGAAGTCACTTGTGGGAGTGATATACAGGATTCCTAACAGTAACCACACAGTGGGATCGTTACATATAGAATGTATATAAAAAGTGGGAGCATGTCAGAAAGGTACAATGATTTTAGTTCACAAATAGACTGGAAAGATCAGATGGGCAAGGGTAGCCTAGATGAGAGTTCATAATTTTTTTTGGGATTGTTTCTCACAGCAACATGTTCTGGAACCAACCAGAGAGCAGGCCACACTGGTCCAGCAAGTGTGCAGTGAGATGGGATTTATTAATAACCCCATAGTAAGGGTACCTTAGGGAGCAGCAATTGTAATATAAATGATCTTTGCATTCTATTTGATGGAGAGAAGAATCTGTCCAGGGCTAGTATTTTAAACTTAAATAAGATCAATTATGAGTTTACAAAAGCGGAGCTAGCTGAAGAGAACTAGCAAATTAGGTAAAGGGATTGATCAATTGAGGCAATGGCTGTTATTTATGGGGACTTTTTGGAATACACAGAATAAATGCATGCCAATAAGGAAAAAAAAAAGTCCAGTGGGAGAACTTGCTATCCTTGACTGAAATTTCTTTATTTTTAAAAAATTAATCATCAAAATTTCAGGAAAAAGTGCATAATTTTGAAAGGATAGATGATTGGTTACAAGCTTGTACAGAATATGAACAGCAGCAATAAATGGTTAAAGGATTAATAGGGATGGAAAAAATGCATGAGACAGCTGGATAGAAATGCAAGATGGAATTTCTATAAATATTTCAAAAAGTGAGCATTGATCCTACAGAAAACAAATCTGAAAAATATACTGATAGCAGGAGAGTTAAATGGGTATATTTGTATCATTCTTTGCTTTGGAGCATTAAGTAACATCCCAGAAATAGCTTCAGTCAGGAATTGGAAGGGGTGGAGGAACTCTGGAAAATCACAATCATCAGAGGTGCAGTACTGAGTGAACTATGGAACTTTGGGCTGACAACTCCCCAGTGAATACTTGGATTTGCAGAAGGCATTTGATAAGATGCTGCATCAAAGGTTATTGTGGTAATAAAAGCTCATGGTGTAGAAGGCAATATGGATAGAACATTGGCTGGCTGACAGGAAACACTAGGCATAAATATTTTTTTACTAGTTGGGTAGATATAATAAGGGCTCTGCCACAGAAATCAGTGCTATAGCCTCTTTTTTTTACAGTTTGTGTGAATGACTGAAGGCACCAAAGAAAGTTGTGAAGAGGACATAAGAAAACCGTAGGAGATATGATAGGTTCAATGAGTGGGAAAAGATCTGGAAAATGGACCACAATGTGGGGAAATATGAAATTGTCTACTTTGGCTGGAAAAATAAGAAAACATAATTTAAATGATAAAAGATTGAAGAGCTCTAAGATGCAAAGGGATTTGGGTATCCTAGTGCAACACACGCAAGATGCTGGAGGAACTCAGCAGGTGAGGCAGCATCTAGGGAGAGAAATAAACAGTCAATGTTTTGGGTTGAGACCCTTCATCAGGACTGGAAAGGAAGAGGGCAGAAGTTGGAATAAGAAGGTTGGGGGAGAGGGAAGAGCACACGCAGGCAGGTGATAGTTGGGTCCAGCTGAGAGGGGGAAGGTGGGGAAGAAGTAAGAAGCTGAGAGGTGATGGGTAGAAGAGGCAAAGGGCTGAAGGAGGAAGAATCCAGTAGGAGAGGACAGTGGACCATGGAATAAAGGAAGGAGGTGAGGAAGGGACGGGCAGGTCATGAGGGCAGGGGAAGGGAAGGGATGGGCAGGTCATCAGGAAGGGGGAATGGGGCCAGAGGAATGAGGGAAGACAGAGAAAAAAGGGGAGGGGAGAAGCGGGGGCGGGTTACTGGAAATTAGAGTAATTGATGTTGAGGCCATCAGGTTGGAGACTACCAAGGCGAAACGTGACGTGTTGTTCCCCAACCTACGTTTGACCTCAACCTGGCCGTAGAGGAGGCCATGGATAGACATATCAGTATGAGAGTGGGACATAGAATTGAAGTGGCTGGCTACCCGATGCAGATTGGGTGACCTCTTCGAGCACCTTCATTCCATCTACTGCAAAAACAAGGATCTCCCAGTGACCTTCATTCCATCCACTTCAACACATCCCACCCCCATGTACTCCTCCCCTGACCACCTTATTCTGGGTTCTGCCCTCTTCCTTTCCAGTCTGATAAAGAGTCTCAACCTGAAACGTTGACTGTTTGTTTCTCTCCATAGATGCTGCCTGACCTGCTGAGTGTCTCCAGCATTTTGTGTGCTCCAGATTCCAGATCTGCAGAATCTCTTGTGTCTTGGGTGCCCTAGTTCATGGTTCACAAAAAACTAGTGTGGAGGTAGAGCAAGTAATTGGGAAACATTACAGAATGTTATAATTATTAGGGGAATTGAATGCAAAAGTAGGTGATTGTGCTTCAGTTATATTGGGCATTGGGGAGACCACATCACGAGCACTGTTTATAGTATTGGTCTTATTTAAGGATGTAATTATGTTGGAAGCAGTCCAGGGTATATTTACTGGACTGATTACCTGGAATAGGCTTTTTTTTGAAGAAGGATTGGATGTGCTAATCTTGTATCCACTGGAGACTGGAAGAATGAGAGATCACACCTTTCAAGGTCTTGTGTTTCAGTTATGTTATCAGGGTGGATGTGGAGATGACATTTCTTTTTGCAGGAGAATCTGGAACTTGGGATCACTGTTTAAAACAAAAGTGTGTCCATTGAAGATAGACAAGGTGAATTATTTTCTCTGAGGGTTGTCATCTCTAGAACACTCTTCAAAGAGCAATGGAAGCAGAGTCTGACAGCAAGTGTAGATTGATTCTTGATGAACAAGGGGGTGAAATGTTAGCAGGGACTGGAAACAATGTGGAGTTACTGTTACAATCCAATCAGCCATGATCTTATTAAATGTTGACACTATGACACTTGCTTAAAGGACCAAGAAGCCTCTTTCTGTTCCTAATTTGTATATTCATATTTTCTTTCTTTTAATGCATGAGGCCATAAGAGTTCAAACTATTGGAAATGCACTAGCATGTTATTGTTTGTCTGATTATTGTATGTATTATAAAATCTATGTTTTTAAAAATAGGTAAACGTAGAATACTTTGGGGTGGGGGGGGGATGCATGTTCAGATTTGTTTCAGGTTAATGGAAGCAAACTTTCTAAGCTGGAGTGCAACTCCTGTCCAGTGTAGAACCTGGTTTAAAAACTACAGATATAATGATACTAGATTGATCATTGCATCAGTATAATTGTGATTGTGTGTGTATGTATGTGTATATATATATATGTGTGTGTGTGTATATATGTATATAGCATAATTGCATCCATCACCTAATGTATCATTATTGAAATGCAGCATAAGATTCAATGAAATATGTAATGATTACCATCTGTTGGAAGTCTGATTGCTTCTAAATACAAAATAGCAGAAGGAAATATTTTTTTTAAAACAGCATTTCAATCAATATCTTTCCTAAAATTGGAGTATTTTCTAAAGTTCTCAATCCCTTCACTTCACTTAATGTTATATACTGTAAACCCCAGCACATTTTTACTGAAACTTTCCTGTCTTATCATTTCTCTTATTTATTCTTTTGATAAGAATAATAGTGTATAAAGCTATGTTTTGTGGAATGCTTTTTTTTGTTTATATATTTTACAGAAATTATTGGATTATGTGCTTCATTTAATCTTGCATGATATAAAAGCATTTCACTTAGGTATAAAAAGTTGAAGTTAAATGTTTTCCACAAAATCTAAAGCTCAGTTTTAGTATCAAACAAACATGATGATTTGAAAAGCAAATTACTATTTTGAAAATGATGGACTTTTTCTTCTCCATTTTAGATATTGCCAAAGATTTTTTAATTCAGTATCGAAAGTCCGCCACTATAGCTCAATGTCAAACTAATGATACAAAAATTAATGGAAGAAAGATCATTGTTTTTGAAATGTAACAAAATATTGATTTTTGCATGCAGCATAATTTGCCCTTATTAAAGGATATTGCCTGCATATTTTTGCTAGTCCAAATCTGGCACTATTGAGCTAATGTTACCACTAATGCTTAAAGGAGTAGTAAAAAAAAACAAATGTAGCTGAAAGGCTGAGAATCAAATTAAATATTGTCTAAGCAAACAATAACACATTTTGTATTAATGAAATTTGATACCAAATTAATTGTAATAATACAAGGAATGATAAGGATATTTTAAATTTTTAAGAGCATCCAGTCCTTTCTGATCCATAGGAATTAATTCCTTAGGTCATAATATTGTTATCCTGAAGAAAGCTGCATAATACAGATAGCTAGACTGTGATATCTCAGTGGAGATGTCCGCTGATCAAAGCTCATGACTGGAACAAGACATAATTGATAACAGTAGTTATTGTTAGTACAGCATTTTATGTTGAATTTTGCCCATGCTTGAGAGCAATTCAAATGAATTTGAGCCAAATATAAAAATCAACCCTAATGCAAACTTATTTTTGACCAATTGCTTCAAATGTACAATTAGGGGAGGAAAGAAAGGGGATGTTCAAATGATGGTGCTGGTGATCTGTCTCTAATGATGCCTCTTAGGATCAGCTGGGCTACTAGTGAGCACTTCATTTCCTGCAGCTTCTTTTACAAGCAAGACCACAGCTCCCATGGCTCTCACAACAATTATCACCCACTTGTTCTGCAGGTTTTGGTTTTTACATTAGTCTGGTTTTGAAATTCACTGTATTAATCATGGCTGAAGTTGTTATTTATCACCTGCTGGGTGAGAAATAATAATTTTGGCACTAGTGGGGCAGCAGGCCAGAGGTAAGGAATTAAGTAAAACATCTAAACACCAGCAAGGATCATTTCTTTGATTAATGATTCACTACAGAGAAAAATCGCTGCTCATTATCTGGTCTTACAAATCCAAACTGGGTTACGAGCTTGAAGAATTGTTTCTGTTGTTACCTCCAGACAGTGACAGTAGCTTTCTATAAAAGTTAGATATTTTTGAAAAGATAAATCCACAAATGTAATGTATGGATACTAATAGTCCAGCAGACACATTGTTTAGGTTAGCCAGCAGCAGAAGGTTTGTTCAAAAATCTATATACCAAAATTACAACAGAATGCCACCTCCTCACTGAATGTCAGAAGCCATCTTGTTGTGAATACCTCACCCATGTTCGAGCGCAGCTCCTGGAACTGATGAGGTGAGGAGTGTTGTGCCACAGCTCTGAGCTGGTAATCACAGAACTGAAGAAACACATACATCATCTGCCACATGGGTTGGCGTTTAAAGTGAAAAACCTTCAGATCATGTGCAGTCCAGGACAAATGACAGCCCTGTGTATGTTCATTCCTGTGCAGATTGCTCAGCACCCAACTATAGGAAAAGGCTGAGTTCAGCTTTTTTTTGCTGTGGTGTTACACTGGCAAGCAGTTTATGTGCTGGGAACACTGGAAAAGTGACACAAATAATTCATTGATGGTTTGAGATTTACAGGGCATCATTCACACAATAAGTATCAAAGTGTCAGTTTAAGATATTGACAAAGTCACTGCAGTTTGCAACAATTTGGTAAAGCCCTCAAGTTTGTCATTTGCAGATTTCACTCCTGTATGTGCTAGCTTTCCATGCCTTCACTATAATATAAAACCACAAGCATTGGTAGCTGAGGCAAGGTAAGGAACATATAATGGTGTTAACAGTACATACTTAATAAAGAGACAAAAATAATAATACAACTATATTGCAGGTCCAGAATAAAAATGCAGTTGCTTCGTGATAAGTTAGCTGAGGCCTAACCAATTCTCTTCACCAGTACCTGAAGGCTAAAATTTGATACATATTACAACAAAATAAGAAAGATGTCAATTTCAAAAAATATAATTTCAGCATTATCACATTTTCCAACAAATATAGAAAATTATGATCTGCTTAATTGTGTACATAAAAACATGAATCATAAAAATTATTATATGGGGTTTCTTTAATGTGCAATTTTTGTAATAAATTAGTGGGTAGGGTCTATCAATCTGTTACTGGAAATTATGAACACCAGAACCACTGAAGGTATGTAAAACATTCAACAGAGATCTGTTGCTTTCTTGGACCCAAGGAAATGGAATTGGGTCAGACATGGAAGTGCCAAGACAGGGAGAGAGGGATTGTTTCAATTGGTGCCAGTGCATCATTGGAAGAATTTTTTTTCAATAAATCAGGGACGTATACAAAAGGATAAGGATGAGAACAGAGGTTGCGAACAGAGAGCATTGCAAAAACAAAATTAGAGTTAATTAAGTGATTTGAATAACGGGAAGAGCAATGCCACCTGACTGGGAAAAGTCAAAAGAGGTAGCTGGGAATAGAGGCTTGGTTGTTTGCATCAGAGAGAGATTGATAGGAGGGTGTGTGACTACGTAGAAAGAGACTGATAGAAAAGAAGAATGGTTGCAGCAAAGAAGAAGGTTGTTAAGCCCATTGTGTCCACACCCCCTCTTTTTTGGAGAAACTCAGTAGCTCCACAGCTTCTCCACTCTGGGCACCCTCTCCGCGGCCTTACAAATTTTTCTTCATTATAAACTTTGCTGACTCTCTCTTGAAGATGACAATGAAGGCTTCCTCTACCATATCTGCAGGAAGTGCATTCCAGATTCCAAACACATGCTGCATGACTTTTTGACTTTATATCTGCGACCTCTCATTCCCAACTCCTCCACTAATGAAAGCAACCACCCACCATTCACTCTGTCCAGACTCCTCATCACTTGTATAATTTTATCAGATTCCCCCTCCCCCACCCCGCCTGACTTCTTTAAAGAAAACAGCCCCAGTCCTTCTAATCCAACCTTGTAACTTCAACTGTCATGCCAATCTTTTCTGGGCTCTCTCAAATGCCTTCAAATCTTTCTGATAGTGAGGCAATCAGAAATAAACACAAAACACTCCAGTTGAGAGTGGACCAATATTTTATGATGGTTCAGCATGATTTCCCTACTTTTATACATTATGCCTATGTTGAATAAGCATGCCTTTTTGTCTATTTTCTCAATCTGTGCTGCCACTTTCAATGACATGTGCACATACCCCATGTCCCCTTTATTTCTTCACCACCTTTAGATCAATATCCTTTATTCTATCTGCCTCTCCTCTCTCTTCCAACCAAAGTGTGTTACCTCACATTTCTCTGCATTAACCTCCTCCTTCCACCTGTCTGCACATTCTACCAGCCTGTTTATATCTTGTTGTAATTTATCTCTATCCTCTTTACAGTTTGCAACACTACCAAGTTTTATGTCATCTGTAAATGTACAAGTTATGGCTTGCACCTCCAAGTCCAGGTCATTAATATAGATTGAAAAAAGTAATGGCCCCAACACTAATCCCTGGGGAAGGCCATTATTCATCTCCCTCCAATCCAAGAATCAGCCATCCACCATAACCTTCCATTGATTTATTGAGCTAACTTTGTGTCCAAACTGTCAAAGTCCCTTTCACACCACATGGTTCAACTTCACTGGAAAGCCCATTCTCTGGCATCTTATCAAAAGCCTTCTGGAAGTCCACGTGCATCACATGAATTGTATGTAACTTCATCAACTGTATCCATTACCTCATCAAAACATTCTATCAATCTGGTAAAACACGATTCACCCTGAATAAATCCATGCTGACTTACCTTAATGAATCCAGTTTCCTCTTGGTGACTATTAATATTGATATAATAATATTTCTAAAAGCTCTCCTACAACTTTCAAACAGGCCTGTGGTTACTGGGTTTATCCTCAACCCATTTTTTTGAACAAAGGAGTAACGTTTGCTGCTCTCCATTACTCTGACACCACCTCCATATACAAAGAGCATTGAATGATTACTGTCACTGCCCCGTGACTTCCAAGGATGCATTCCATCCAGATTTGGTGACTTACTAACTTTTAAGTCCAGCCAACTTTTCTAATGCTTCCATGGAAACAATTTTTTGCATATACACTGTGTCAACTATCTCCTGCTTCAGTATTACTTTAGAAAAACCCTCTTCTTTGGTGAAGATGGGTACAAAATACTCATTTAGTACATTAACAATGCCCTCAGCATCCATGTGCAATTTTCTATTTTTATTCTTAATCAGCCCCCCCCTCTAAATATTGCCCTTTTACTATTAATTTGCCTTAAGAACACTTTTGGATGTCCATCTATATTGCCAATTTTGTTTTCTTATCACTCTCTTTGCTTCTCCCAGTTTTCATTCACGGTCCAATTCTTCCATAATGAGGCCAGTTCTCACTGATATTTGCAAACTGATATGTATCAGAAGCAGCCTTCTCCTGCATCTGTGGAACTCTGGATCTGTTTGTTCTTCCTTTACTTCCTGTGGGAAGGTAGCTCAACTATTTCTTCCTTAAAGGCAGCTCCATGTTCTGCTGAGATTCAAGAGATCCTGCAGATGCTGAAATCTGGAGCAACATGCACAAAAAGGTAACTTCCGGTTACCCCTCCCCTCTTCTCCCCCCTTTTTTTATTCCCTTTCCCCTCCCCTTATTCCTGAGGCATCTTCCCCCCTTCTCTT
>JARFYF010000001.1:45829410-45839422 GCA_030265395.1 Rhina ancylostomus
AGCTACACTTACTTTTTGCAACAGTATGGGAGGGCTGTGCTGGGGTCCTCCACGCCATGACCCTGTGAGGAGGCAGAACTGGCCAGGAGTGGTATCCAGGTCCCAGGCAGCAGAAGCTTGAGGTCCCATCATAGGATCAATCTGATGGCCTTTGTCAGATTATAATTTTAATGAAGGCTCTATTCTCCATTTTCAATCTTTTTGTCAATGACTCCATTCAAAACATTGGGGATATTGTTTATCTGTTGGCCATGGCTGACATAAAGCTGAGGGAGCTGGACACAAAATATTTGCATGATTCAGCCCATTATGCTTCGGGGCAGCATGTCACTCAAATGACTGTTTTATGATTGTTTTTTGGCAAGAAAACCATCCGGACTGCCAATACTGCTCAGGTCAGCTCACCCTGGATAAATTGTGCCTCCCTCTGGTTGGTCACACAATAGCAGTGATGAAGACTTTTACTATTTAGATCGTTTCCTGGAAGTAAAGCAAAACAGCCTAAAAAGAGAATATCTCTCTCAGAAAACTCCTGCTGCACCTATAAAGCAAACAAGACCTATAATCTAACATGTTAATTTAATTGGAATTATACATATAAGGTCAACTTCCAACAAGACTTTTGAACCAAGGACATGTCAGTTCCACAAATACACAAAATGAAGGTAGATAGGAACATTTTCATACTTGGTTTTTGAAGCTGATTGTACTTGAGAAATTTCTGCAGAGTTGAATATAGAATAATCACTGAGATTTTACTAATAATTAAATTTTTAATTGGTTCCAATAGCCAAACTAGGCTACACCTTTCAAATTTTCAAAAAATGATTACAAAAATTATGGCTGACTTCATGAAATGATGGATGGCCCCAATTTACCTCTTTCATTTGTATTACTGGACAATATGTACTAATTTACTACCATATTCTATAAGACATCCTAAAGTGCAGCCCTAAGCAACTGAATAAATGGCAGTGCTCTGCAATTTTTTTTTATGGAGTTTTAATGAATCTGCTTAGAGGGCAACTTCAAAAACCCACCAACTTTTTGGGGAAAGATTAATAGAAATCTTATTTTAACAGGTGTTGGTTGTGCTGTAAAAAAAATCATAAGGAGTGTTTTTATAAGAAATAAGAGTAAAAGCAATTACTAGCTTACTCTTGGGACCTGACTCTCCACACTATCTGTGTAAATTGTTAGCCACACGTATTCGCACAAACAGATCAAAAATTTGTGCTGTACTCCTAGTCATGTGGAAAAGCTGCTTTTAAATATAATTAAACATAATTAAACAGGACCGTGAGATAGACACTTGTAATGCAAGTCTATGACCCTGACTGCTCAGTATATTTTTAATTTCTAGTCAACTATTCTGTTTCAAAAAGAAAAATGTTTTTGACTATTTCAATAATGTTTGTTTAATTTAATATAAGAGTGGATACACAGGGCTCAGCTCTCCACTTGCCTTTAATCCATGCCATTTTTAGCACTTAATCCAGTCACATCCTGTGTGCCTTGTTCTAGAATTAGAACAAGATCAATCCAAATGGTAATTAGTGCTGTACCTTAATTTATTATCCACTGAGTAATCACACTACCTCAATTCAAATGGTAGAAATCAATTTTATTGCAAGATTTATTAACTGCATGTTGCAGAATTTCTTAACACTAATAATAAATTTCTGAAATTTCTTTTACATGCAATGTTTCCATAATATTGATATTCATTTCATTTTAGACCTTTTTCAAAATTAAATGCACATGTGTCAATTTGCAAATTCACTATCAACCTGTAAATTTCTAATTATAAAACAGGATAAAGTAACATCATAGAAAGAAATTTCAGCAAACTTTAAATTTATTAACTATTTGGAAGGAGTCCTAATTTAAGAGAAGATATTTTTATTAGTCACATGCACATCAAAACACACAGTGAAATGCATCTTTTGTATAGAGTGTTCTGGGGACAGCCCGCAAGTGTCGCCACGCTTCCAGCACCAACATAGCATGCCCACAACTTCCTAATCCGTGCGTCTTTGGAATGTGGGAGGAAACTGGAGCACCTGGAGGAAACCCATGCAGACACGGGGAAATTTAATCCTAAATTTCTAAAAGTATGGCAGCCACAGATCTAAGGCTTGTGATTCACTTGGTGGATATGAAACTACTGAAGTCACACAATGATATAAAATTAACTACTAAATTTATCTGCAACAATAACTGTATCAGATCACATTGTGAAATAACTTGAACTGAATTTGAGTGTCAGTCCCCAGTAAGAGTCCATTTTTTGGACATTCACTTCTGAACCATTCCCCATTTTACCCGTCCCTCACCTCCACAACCAAGAAACTCTCATCCAAGAGTTATGCTTATGTATAAAATTTAAAATTATGTATAAAATATAAAATTTAAACCTGACCAAAACCCATCCCTGCCATGGGCAATCCAAACTTGGTCTGAGCCAGAGTGCTAACACATTTTTCCATAAGCAAACTGACCTGAACTGATGCAGAAGTATTTGTAGAAAAGCAGGAAAAATGACCCGCTACACGTGGCGATACTACGCAAATCACCCGGACCTAGATAAAGCATTGAGCTGGGATGGATTGGCCAAACCAAGCCAGACCCAAATCTTATATCAGAATATTCATGCTGCCCAACCCAATACATACAGTAAGGTACCATTGGGCTCAGGTCAGGTAACAAGGCTCCAACGTACATTCTTGTTTTTTGTCACCATCTGACTCAGCTCTTCAAGGACCATCCTCAATGGCTTCCTGAGCTCCACCAGTTCACCCAGATTCTGTTGCCCACATCCTTTTTCACATTTCTGACCACCTTTCGTCCTGATACTTTGCAAATGTACCAACCTCAAACCCTCATCCTCAAAAGCCTTCAAGGCTTTACTCCTGACTTTGCAAGCTGTTCAAGTCCAACATCCTGGCCCAATGTCTCTGTTCTTGTCCCACAGGAATACTGTGTTTCTTTATTCTCTCTCCGCTTCCATCAGTGACAGAACCTTCATGATCTCCCTCCCACACCCAAACTTCTGACATTGACACAAAATGCAGAATCATCCTGAAAGCCTTCTTCTTGAACACTAACTGTAGTCACCTCCTGAGACTCCTCTTGCACCTACTCAGCTCTGATCCATTACCATGAAGAAATGTGGCAGGATTTCCTACATGAAAGGTGTCTATAACTGCAAGTTGCTGTGCAGCCAGCATGAGATCATTTAACCTCTGATATATGAAACTAAACACCCTCAGCATGCACTGGGTCTGTGTTGACAAGATGAAAGGACAACAGCTGTGAACACTAACCACTCCTTACCTGGATTTACTTTGAGGAAATTGCTTTAATATAAGAGATACCTTCCAGCTGCTTGACCATACTTTGTAGGGTCTATTCCCCGTAGAGAAGTTTTGTTGCTCTTGTTTTCAATATTTTCTTCAACATCTCTTTGCAAAACACTTTTATCACCTTCCTTTCTAGTTCCTGATGGATTTTGGTACAGTTGACTCATCGCCATGCAAAAATCACCTCCAGAAGTAGACAGGCCAAGTTTTACTTAACCAGCAATGGACCAGGCATCCATTGCAACTGGCCTTCTCTGAGCAGTCCTCAGGCAACTGTGGTTGCTGTGTGAATCTCTTGAATTCTCTACCCCAGAGAGTTGTAGAGGCTGGCTAGGCTAACTCACCAGGGAGCGTTAGTGAACAGCGAGACCTTGGGATACAAGTATGGAGTTCCTTGAAAGCAGTGACACAGTTAGACAATCCGGTGACAAAGGCATATGGAATGCATGTCGTCATTGGCTGAGGCATTGAATATAGGAGTTAGGACAGTTGTACAAATTGTTAGTTAGGCTACACTTGTAGTATTATATGTGCATTTCTGGTTGCCATGCTATAGGAAAGATGTAGAGAGGGTGCTAAAAAGGTTCACAGAAATGTTGCCTGGACTGGAGGGCTTGGGGAGATTAGGTAGGCTGAGATTGCTTGTGCTGGAGAGATGGAGACTGAGGGGTGACCTTACAGAGGTTTATAATATTATGAGGGACATAGATAGGGTAGATAATCATTGTCTTTTTCCTAGGGTAGGGGAGTCTACAACCAGAGGGCATAGGTTTAAAATAAGAGGGGAAAGATTCAAAGTGGATCTGAGGGGCAAGTTTTTCAGAGGGTGGTGGGTACATGGAACGAGCTGACAGAGGAGGTGGTAGAGGTAGGTACAATTATGTTTAAAATGCATTTGGATAGGTACATGGATAGGAAAGGTTGAGAGGGATATGGACTGAATGCAGACAAATGGGATTAGTGTAGTTAGGCAGCTTGGTCAGCATGGACGGGTTGGGTCAAAGAGCTGGTTTCCATACTGTACAACTCTATAAATATAAGATAAATATTTAAATCGGAGGTAGATAGATTGCTAAAAGATCCTGGGATTAATTGTGACACGGAACAGGTACAGGGGAGGAGTTGAGATCTGGGGTAGACAGATCATGATCATATTGAATGATAGGCTCGGCTTGAGGGGCCAGGTGGCCTACTCCTGCTCTAATTTCTTCTTGTCTGTGATCTTTTTCTGGTGTGTGTGTGTGTTTGTACGTGTACGTGTGTACATGTGTGTGTGTACATGTGTGTGTGTACGCAGTTCCGGTTTTGCTATGCTATGGGAAAGAAGTGTGTGTGTATGTGTGTGCACATGTATATGTACATGTGTGCATGTGCACAGTTCTGGTTGCCACGCTATAGGAAAGGAGTGTGTGCGCGCATGTGTTTGTGTGTGTGTGTGTACATGTGTGTGTGCACACAGTTCTAGTTGCCACGCTATAGGAAAGAAGGGTGTGTGTGTGCATATATGTATGCATTGAGCGTGTGTGCGTTTGTGCACGTATCAGTGTGCGCATGTGTGTGTCTGCCAGCGCATGTGTGTGTGTCAGCACGCACGCATGACGTTTCTTCCTTTGTTCTTTTTCCACTAATTTTGTTCCAAGAGCTCTGTCTTCTCTTCACTCTGTCCTTTCGTTCAATCAGTGGTTTTAATTTATTGCCAACCCTATTTTGCTAGTGATTCCATTTCCTTCAAAGCTGCAATGCACTCCAGTTCTTTCGCATACTTTAATTAAAATCTTGGCTGCTGTGGGGCTGTATTAATTTCCTACCATAACCCCAACATGAACAGCTGGGAAAGTGGTACAAACAAGAAAAAAAATTCTCCCAGCTTCTCACCTGTTTCAGCAGGAAATTGGTAGAACCCTCATGGAATTTTAGGACCACAGTTAGTTTTGTCAAATACAACCAACACCTGTTACCTTTGACTACATTCTTACCTCTTTGTTATTCAACATTTGTAGCCTTCTTACCTTATTTGACCCCAGCTGGGCTTTCGCCATCACATTCACGAGCGAAGTTCAATTTCCTTTTTTTAGTTTCAACAATCGCTCTCATAAAGCTGAGCTCAAAAACTGTTTCACACCTTGGCAGTTGGAAAATACCCTTCTCTTCCACATCTGCAGTGGAACAAGAAGCATAGTGGCTTTGTCATTATGACTTTTACTGTCCTAGTTCCAGTTTGGACAACCCACTGAAACACTGTCCCAGGGCTAAGTTGGATCTCGCCATGGCGATTGTAGATACCAGTGTTCTAGGGAGCGTTGTGGAGGGTCACATCAGCCCGGCAATTGTTCCTCCAACAGAATGTTGGAGGTGCTGTGGCATTGCCCCTGGTGAGTGGCAGCAGTTCTGTGGAGTGCCAGCCCACCGATGGCCCTCATGCTGACCACAGTCACAGTCCCACCTTCATCCCTGGCTCAGATACTGAGGACTGCAGAAACGTGGCACCATGACTGCCCCTCTTGTTACCTCCTGTCACCATCAACCAAGACTGCCCTCCCTCAGAATCAGAATCAGGTGCGTTATCGTGGACATATGTCATGAAATTTGTTGTTTTGGGGCAGCAGTACAGTGCTAGACAAGGCCATAAAAATTACTGTAAGTTACAGAAATAAATAAATAGTGCAAAAGAGGAATAATGAGGTAGTGTACATGGACTGTTCAGAAATCTGATGGCGGAGGGGAAGATACTGTTCCTGAAACGTTGACTGTGGGTCTTCAGGCTCCTGTAGCTCCTCCCTAATGGTACCATCTCATTCTGAGGTTGTGTGGCTTGAAGCAGGCCGCCTGCTCTTAGAACCACTGGAGGGGATCACACCAAATCATCTGCCATTTGTTACCTCCACTGAAGGTCAGCAGGCTTGGGGCAGCCACAAGGTGCAGAGCAAAGGGCAGGCAAAGGCACACTGAAGACCAGCACCAAGCTAATGCACAAGGACCAGTGATTAATGTTGCCATGTAATTTAGCATCTTTTGTCTTAAGTTTGCTTTGGAATGTTTTGTGTTGGCTTTTGTCTCAACAAAATGGCCAAGGGGACATTTTGACCAGAGGAAAGGCAGACGCGTCGGGTGGGGAATTGGGGCTGTGTTCACTGGTCACCACCTAAGAGGAGTTCAGGGCCATTATGCCCCTGACAACAAGGTCCTCGCTCTGCCCAGAGGATGGTGTTGCAATTGGACCAAGGGCCATGTGACACTGATGAACCACAGACGTTTCAGATGTTTCTCCTTATGAGTCTGGGTAGGGATCACTCCAGGATTATCCTGGGTAGATCTGGTCTTCACCTGATAGCCTGTCCTATGCGAGCACATTCTCTTCATCCCCTCACCATGAAGCACCCCAAGAGGAATGGCTACTAATATAGTCAGGTCTGAGAGCAAGTGAAGCTTAAAAAGAGCAAACAAAGGAAAGATTACAGGTCAAGACAATTCCTCAGTACCTGCCATACCAATTCAGCAACTCTAAAAAATTCTCAAAAGCATCAAACTGTTGATTAATCAATGCAACAGCCAGTAAACAAAAATCAGTTAACCAGTGGCCTAAATGGTAGATGATTCCTATGAATGGTGTGGCCTGAGGGTTAGTGGCTGCATATGGGGGTCCTCCCTGCTGCTGTAAGCTTGATGCTCTGTAACAAATGGCATTAGCTGCAGCACTTGGCAGAGCTGGTATCAAATCAGTCTGGCATGCCGATGGATTTCATGATTTGTCTGCTTTTGGCACACATTAGCACTTACATCCTTCCCAACGTGGTGCCTGGCGTGCCTCAGTACAAATGGAAGCGTGTGCGCTGTTGCCTATATTAGAACCAATTCACCAAAGTGGCATTAATGAACAAAGACTGTGCAGTGGAGGTTTGTGGCTTCTGTCCCTCCTCTGCTCCCTCATTCTTTCAAACCCTTCCTAAAACCTAACTCTTTGACCAAGTTTTCGGTCATCTACCTTCTTATCTCCCCTTCTGGCCTTGCTTCAGTTTGTCTGGTTATGCTGTCATGGGATGGCTTGGGATTTTCT
Organism: Rhina ancylostomus; assembly: GCA_030265395.1. Taxonomy (NCBI): domain Eukaryota; kingdom Metazoa; phylum Chordata; class Chondrichthyes; order Rhinopristiformes; family Rhinidae; genus Rhina; species Rhina ancylostomus. The sequence goes on from JARFYF010000001.1 coordinate 45,836,827, forward strand.
ATGTTAGAGTTCCTATATGAGTGCAATTGTTGTTGCAAGTTATTTTTACCATCACTATATTTCTTAACAGTCATCAAGGTCAGCTGTAACCTTCCTTTTGTTTGTTCCCTCGATGTTTCAAATATGCTACCTCACAGCTTTATCCTGACCTTGTCCTGAGAACCTTGCTCTGACTCAGTCTTTCCCAGGCCCTCAACTTTCCTCAAACTTCTTTCCCCCCTTGCAATGATCACTTCTGGCATTACTCAATTATTGGATTTTAAGTAGAGACCTTTTTTTTCCTCCTCTGTGGTACTGAGCAATTGCCTCTTGCCTTCCAGTCTGACTTCTCAATTTCAAAATATTTTATAATTCTTAAAGGAAATTAGCATAATGCGGGACTATTAATCTCAGCAAATGGTAAATAGTACCCAAAATAGTTTATTTTGTATTGTTATTGCTCAGATTGCATTAAATAAAGTTACAAAGCATCAGCCACTGTGATTTTCTTTAACTTTCTAGATGATTGATATTTTGCACTACCACTTTGTTTTTACTGACCTTTTAGTATTATTGATGAGTCTCCTATTACTGATACATGCCTAGAATTTCCTTGGCCATAGATGGGGCACTTGTTCACTTTTTGCACCAATGACTTGCACCGTGGCCCCATGTGGTAGGATTTACTACCTGTTCACAGAAACACACATTGACACTTTGTAAGTTTTCACTACCCTTCCCCTTGCTCCTGAAAGTATTGAGTTATGCTTGGGGCTGATCGCAATGTATTGGCAACCTTTCAGCACCTGTAGCTCATGAACTTGATGAAAAGTAAGAAGTAAGACTGTAACTTGGGATGGAAATATGGTTCTTGATCAAGAAGCTTACTTTCCTAGCACGATGGCTCAGCACCCCTTTACTGATTTTCTTTCCTTTTGCTCTTTAGTCTTGGAATGTTAGAACTTCTGAGTTAAAAAAGGGGGCAGCTGATGGTCTCAAGTTATTGCCAGAACCGAGTTTCCACCATCATTCACTGCTCGCTACTTGCTGCATTCCTAGAATGGAGGACTGTTCTTCACATGAACAATGCAACATTGTTTGGCATCCAGTGTAGGATATTTGGAAAATGATGTCTGAATTGTGATGGCTGTGCATACAGCAATTATCAGAATCATAAAATTATTAGCAGTGTGCATGTTGTCAATTGATCACCTGAGATAGTTTCCTTATTTTTTTAAGTTTAATTGCTTGTAAGTTGATTCTACTACCTCATTTGTGAATATAAAGTTCCCCCCACCACATCTCCAGCACTGCAGCAACTTGGCAGATGTAATTTACTGAAGCATAGTGTGAAATGTTATATTTTGGTCAGAATAATGAGGGAGACAATATAAACTAGAGGACTGAAATGGGTATATCAAAAGAGAGATATTGAGGTGTGTGTGTATTACCCATTGAAAAATAGAAAGGCTTATTGAAAAAATAAAACAGCACACAGAATCCAGGGTTTATGAAGAGGCAGAGAACAAAGATATTATGGTGAACCTTGATAAAATGCTGATTTAACTATAAATGGAATGTCATGGCCTATTCTGGCCTTCACACTTTCTGAGAGATGTAAAGGCTTTAGAGAGGACACAGAAGAGATTTCTAGAATAATTTCTAGAATGGGAGATATTAGTTATGTGGAAAGTCTTGACAAAAAGGGGTTATACTTGAAATAGAGGAGTCTGATGGAGGTATTTAAAACCAAGAAGAGTATGGAGAGAATAAGTAGCAACTGTTCCCATTGGCAGGAGGGTCAAGAACCAAAGAATGAAGGTGATTATAGAAGAATCAAAAGGGTGACATGAGGAGAAACCATCTTATGCAGTGAATGATTCAGATCAGGAATGTGCTGCCAGGGGTAGTTGTGGAGGTAGCTTTGACTGCAATGTTCAGAAGGATAAGTATTTGAAAGAAATGTGCAGATCAATAAGGAGGTGAGGGATGAGTACTAACTGGATCATTCTTGCATAGAGAAGTAGGGACCTAATGGAACAAACAGCCTCCTTCTGTTCAGCATTTTTTTTCTGTGATTCTGTGAAAATCAAGGCTTCTTCAACAGAACGTCCCAAATCTATAAACCCCTCCCACCTGAAAGGTCGAGATAACAGATTCTTGGGAATACCACTCCCTTCCAGTTCCGCCTCAGGCCACACATTACCCAAGGTCAAAGTCAAAGTCGAGTTTATTGCCATATGCACAATAACATGTATGCACAGGTGCAAGGAAAAAACTTACTTGCAGCAGCACCACAAAATTTAAATATTCCTCAGCATCAACGGGTTTAAATGCCTGATATCTCTAACACTACTATAGCAAGTCCTGCTACACATGAACTACAGTGTTTCAAGAAACTAGCTCACAATCACCTTTCTCAAAGGCGCTGAGGGCAGAGCAATAACCACCGGTCTGCACATGACGGCCATGGCTTGTCACCGAAAACATTGCCACAGCCTCTCAAGTTTGAATTCTACACGGCGTCTGCTGCCATTAGTGGGCGCTGCCGAAAGTGGTGGGAGAGCCCCTCCTAGTGGCGTTTTACAAGTCTTCTCACCGGGGGGGTTGGGGGGGG
>JARFYF010000001.1:45857794-45872224 GCA_030265395.1 Rhina ancylostomus
AGTCTCAATGCTGTTGCAAAGAAGGAGAATTTGAAGGAAAGGTTCGCAGAATATTAAAGAAACACCTTAGGTTGATAACGCTATAAATAAGCATAATGGAATTTTAGATTTTATCACAATCTATGTGAAATATGAAAAACAAATAACAGTGAATCTGTATTAGGCCTTTCTGTGTTCTCAATAAGAGTATTATGCACAGTATTAGACTGCACTCTAAAGAAGAAAATAGAGTTTTTGGAGGGAATACATTGCATATTCCCCAGCATACAGTCTGTTTGAGAAGAGAGAAATACAAAGAAAGATATGAAAAACTAGAACATTTTCAATGGCACACTGCAGATCTTGAGGTATTAGGGCAGAAGTGTTTAAAATTATGAAATGTAGGAACAAATTAGATATAAGCAGATTACTTCCAATATTTAAGAGAATCTAGAACAAAGGAGAAATAAATAAAAGAGTCTGATAAATTACTGGCATCACAACTAAACCCAACCTGCCTTCAGCCTGTGTGCACACATGTACACTTCCTGCTGGGATTATTTCATGGTAATTAGGAGCACAAATCTTGGATACATTTCTGCTCTCTCTATTAGCCAGAGATATGTTGGCAAACCAGCACACAATCATTTCAAAAGCTCTGAAATATTCGATATTTAATATTCTGAATTGCTAACATATGGCACAATTCCTGACACCAGAATTTATTTACTTTGTTCTCCATTTGTAGGCAAAGCTGCCAAGGCTGGATGATGATCCTTCTGAAGGTAGTCTGCTCCCTGGACTAGTGGAGAACTTGCACTGATGAAACTCACATAATAACATTCTGGGACTTCAACCCGGTGAAAATGATGAACTAGTGTCACATCAGGTTGATGTCTATCTTCTGAGGGATTTCTACAATGCTGCTCTTCCTGCTTGGTACTAGTTACTTTTTCAAAGTATATTTTATTCATAAAATGTTCAAATATATAATATAGTAAATTTATATGTCACTGTACACAGTACAAGACAAATTATCTTCATTCTGTACAGTACAAGATTAACTTACAAGATTAACTTTATATCAGCATGGCATACTTTTTTTGCTTTATTCATATTCTATACCTAGCCATCTAATATATTTTTCCCACAGGTTTCAGCTTCTCATCGTGCAATGGAGGGAGGATCTTAAATTGTGGCCCTTCCCCATGGAGTTTTTGCAGCAACTGTGCGAAGCTTCAGTGCATCCCTCAGCACGCAGTCCTGGACCTTGGAACGTGTCTGTCTATAACCTCCAGTGGTGCAGAGATCTCTGCAGTGGAAGACCGGCCAGTTCATTAGATCAAAGGGCATCTTTTACTTGGTTAATAATCCTTCAGCAGCAGCTCATGGGTATCTGCGTATCCGTCCCTAAGAACAGTACATACAGCACAGAATCCTGAGTTATGCTGCTGTTCAGGATGAACCTTGACAAAGATCACTGTATCTCTTAACCAGACCTTCTTGGTAAATGCAAATACTGGGGGGGGGAGGNNNCTTGGCAGTGACCACTCCACTGCAACTGCCTCAAGGACAGAATGAGGAGGCTCTAAGACTCTATCTGTTCATGGGGGTTCTAATGGGAGGGTCTGGCAATGTCTTGGTGCTTGTTTGAAAGCTCTGGTGTAGGAACGTGCCAATCAAGCGACTTAGTCCTTCCTGGCTGGTCAAACTTCTTGACAACCATTACAGCTGTTCCCACCCACACAATTATTGATCAGGCCAACAGACTGTTGACTTGACTCACACAGATGGTTCAGAAGCATTGTGGGATCAGGACTGAGAAGAATACCAAGCCTCAGTCTAGCTTTGATAGTCATTTTGATATGAGGGTGGAGTTCAGTTTCAGGTCGATGGTGATTTAGATGTTGGAGGAACTAATAAATGTTGAAGCTCAGAGGAAAAGGCTGGGCTTTGTCTTGTGATGAGCTGATACCTGTGTCTGCTGAACATTGTCTGCCACTTATCAGTCACAATCTGGATGTGGGCTCAGTCCTACTGCAGATGGAATGCACAGTACAGAATTGTCGGCAAGCTGCCACACATTTGATCTTATGACTGAACTTAGATCTAAGTAATCTAAAGGAAGTCTTAATAATTCAGCTGTTTTCACACCAAGAGGCCAAAATGAGCTCTCGCGCCACTGCAAAGGAATGCTGAGGGTACCACGAGCACTGTGGAACACCTGGCTCCATTACCAAATGATATAAGTTAGATAAGTGTTGTCTCATGCTGATACAATGGGTGTTGCAAATTACCTTGTGTACCACCGTGAGGTTCTGCACATTTTGTTTTCACTGTACACCATGTTCCACTGAGTATCACTATGTGAAATCAGAGCTTTATACTTCTGTTTGTTGGGCTGTGAACATACCTAACACGCCAAGTCGAGTGGCACCAAAGGGTTCATTTACAATTTGAACCCGAGGCAATGTGATTAGTGTTAGCAGCTGAAGTGCAATGTTAAAATGCTATGGGAAATGAAAACATTGTGCTCTTACTGTTAGACAGAATTGACTATCAGCAGCTTTATTCTTTGTACATGCAGTGTATTGTTATTTATCACTCTAATTACATGCTGACTGCAGATTGTGGTGTCTAAAGGAATAAGGTCAACTAAAGGCAAATACTGGTACAGATGCATATCCAGTCACAGTCCTCAAGTTGTACAGCATAGAAACAGGCCCTTCGGCCCAGTGCGTCAATGCCAACCATCATGCCTATCTATACTAATCTCACTTGTCTGCATTCAAACCATATCTCCTGGAGTCAGTACCAGGACCACGACTTTCCTTAATATGTGTGAGGCCTGAGTGTTGAAGTTGCTGATTTCTCTCTATCTACCCTTGAACGTGTAGTGAACTGTAAGGAGAAAGATCATAGACTTCAAGGAGATATGGCAGAATGTGTAGATAGGTTGCAGAGGATATTTAATACTGAGAAATGCAAAGAGTTACATTTCAGTGGGAAAAATTAGGCAATATAAGCCGGAAGGCATCATTGAAAAAGGGAAATAAGAGATCTGGGAATATATATGCAGAATTCCTTCAAAGTGAAGGGGCAGGTTGATAAAGTGATTTAAAAAAAGCATATAGGGCATGGGCTTTATCAAAAAAAGAGGCATAGAATACAAGAGCAAGGAAGTCAAAATAAATCCTTATAAATTGGATCAGCAACAACTGGAATATTGTGTCCAGTCCTATCCAGTTGAGAAAAGATGAGAAGCTTTTGGAGGGGATGCAGAAAAATTTACTAAAGTAAGTCTTTAGTTCTGTTGGTAGGGTGGAAAAGACAGGGTTGTTTTCCTTAGAATAGACAAGGTTGCGAGGGGATCTGACCGAGGTACTTAAAATCAGGAAGGTTTAAACTGAGTACTTAGTGGAAATATGTTCCCATTGGTACCATGGTCATAAACTCAAGGATTCAGAATCAAGGTGATTAGGAAAGGAACCAAAAGTGAAGATTCCTTTTACACAACAGATGCCTTAGAGTCTGGAATGCATGCCAAGTGTGCCAGTGGAGGCAGATTCCATTATATCTATCTGGATAAGTAAATTAATTGGAGGGCCATAGGGATAGGGCAGGGAAGTGGTTCTAGCTGGATTGCTCTTACATCCAGTGATGTGAAAATGAACCATTGATAGTTTCTATGGAAATGTAGAATAAAAATGAGGAGTAATATGAACCTTGCCTGCATGGAGGGAAATGGCTTAATTTTACTTACTTTACTTTCCAGTTTAGCTTAAATGACTCTCATAACTTATCATGGTGGACAGGAATTATCACACTGCTCACATCACTACACTGTAGCACGTAAATCTACCACATGGCTGCCAAAGGTTCAGCAGCAAGGAAATTGCCAGTAAAATATCTTTTATCTATCTATCTATCTATCTATCTATTTATTTATTTTGTGATTTATGATAATTTTTATGTCTTTGCACTGTACTGCTGCTGCAAAACAACAAATCTCGCATCATATAAGTTAGTGACGATAAACCTGATTCTGTTCATCCAGGGATTATTTGAGCCTTAAAGATCTGGCCTCTGTCCATGCCCTAGCCTGAGATGTGGCCAGTCAGCCAGTCTTCTTGCTGATGTTTCCATACCCGGACACACTACGCAGGAACATGTGCGGAGATCAGTTTAAAAAAAGGAGCCTGGGGAGTACAGTTTCTACAGACAGGTAACTTGCTGGCAATTACACTCACAGCTGAATGTTGGACCTGGCTTTGGAAGATAGCAGGTGCCTATGAAACTGCAAATCAAATAAAGAATGGAAGATCTTCAGAATAAGCTTTTGGTATAGCATTTTCTTTGAATCATTTTCAAATGTTTGCCCTTGCCAGGAGCAAGTACTAATTCTTAAATAGTCATACTCTTAGAACGTTTTCACTGCAAGTGAAATAATGGTTATAAAATTACTAAGAAAGCAACAACATACTAACAAGAGAATTGGTATTACCTCTATTAATTATTTTCTATTTTGCAATTGAGTACACAAGAATAAAAAGACACACTTGGCCATATGTGCTTCATTGATTGTAAGTTTATTAATGGGGTTTTAACCAGTGATACTGCCATGCTCACATCAATCTGATGGCTTTACACACACAGCATAGCAATAATAACAATTACAGCTGCCTTCTTAACGTGTCATGCTGTCTACTGCTCTCTGGCTTACAGTAATTCAGTCATGATATTAAATCAATGAAAGTCAAAGGTTAAAAAAATTCCTTCTCTTTTGTAAGGAGGATATATGTGTAAGGAAACTACATGTCTTCAATGTCCTCACTAGCACATGAAGAAAGTAGTGATGGTTCTTCCAACAATCTGACAATTGCAGATTGAATTCAGGTGAACACTCTTAATAGTAAAATCTCTAGAATGGACCATCTATGCCCTGGATAGCGGAATAGGCATAAACTTGTTTGGGACTATCTTAAATTGAATGAAAGATGATGAATTACTAGCGCCACCCAAGGGCCCAGGCTGATATACACATGCAGAATGGATTTGGAAATGAAGATCCATCACGTCTATTCAGCATTGTTCATTACACTCCACGCACACCCTTCTGTAATAACACACTAGAAAGTGTTGCCCACTGATGACATTATGTAAAGATTTACTATTTCACACTGCAATGTGATGATATATTTTATATTATCAAGCCTGCAAGAATGATCCAATTAAGAGAAAGGCTATGGCTTGCTCATTATGTATCTCCTAAAATGCAGCATTGGTAATCTATTACAGTCCCTGTTTTCCAATGTAGACAAGCAGATAAACAAAAATTCCACCTAAATCGTCAGACTTAGATCACACAATGGAGGAATCTTAGATTCTGCAATCATTCTAAATGATATATGAAAAGAACACACATGCTTCCATTATTCATGTAGAAATAATTCCTGCTCACTTGGAGCACTTCCTGAATGACACAGTAAATCTTCACACCTTATAAAAACATTGTGCCATTGGGGCTGTTTGGTACAAGCTGACAAATATCCAGTAAGTTTTCAAAATCAAGCTGAAAAACACATTCTGATATAGAGCAATGCAAATGTGATGGTTCTTATGAAAATGTTTACATTGACTTAACCACTGCTGTTAATTCAGAAATATTTTGGAGAAAATGCAATAATTGATTGGATCATGTTAAAATATTAATATTAATTATATTTATTCCTCTCACTAACTGAATTACCAACATTTACAATATAATGTGCTGTTACAATTTGATGGCTAAGCCTTTAGAAGGATTGGCAAAAACAATTTTCTACAAAATTTATTACGGCTGGCATAATTAGTTCTGTACAATCCTTTTCAAAGTGCTTATAGAATGTTACAGCCCAAAAGGAGACCTTTCAGTTTCTCTTGAGTAAATTGACTGTGAAAATAAAATCGACATAGCCGTATATCCCCAGTCTAACCATTCAATGCTTATTTTTGCAAATACATAACCATTCAATTTTTCACAGCTATAATTTATACCATCAAAATTTGGGCACATTTAACTTGCATTCATTCTGGAGGATCTTTCAAATAGCTCAATCGGAAAATAAGTTAATTAAAAACATTTTTATCAAGGAGATAAATAAGGTATTTCAAATTTCAAAAGATGGATTTAATATTTTGATTGTGATTGGAAGGTGACAAAAAAAGAAAAAACTTCAAAAATATTGAGAGCAAGGAACTTTAAGCAAGTGTTATACACATTACCAAAAATAATACCTAAATGTCCTTGTGAATTCAGTCTCACAATGAATCTTTGCCAAAAATATGTTTATGCAGAATTGTCTATTGCGAATGCTTCTTCATAATTATATTTGTGGAGGCAATGTAAATTGACCGTTATAGAATTGTGTGTTTTATTACTCAGGAAATCATGGGAAATGCATGTTCTAATGTGAGATTACTGCAAATGAAGAGAGGGCAGATTCCATGAGCTGATTGGATCTAATAATTAATGTATCAACTCTATATACAAATAATCAGGGGATAGTATAATATTGTACTGACTGGAACTCTGATTTGCTTTCAATTTTCAAGTAAGTTTGAGAAGTTCTTTTAGCATCAAGTATACCAAATAAAAGCTGTGATGCATGGAGCTGGAGGGAGCCACAGGTGCGGAATGCAAAGGAAGAGGATGAGAGACCTTGTGCATGAGATGGAAAGGGTTACATTTCAAAAGGTTGCTGAATTTTGCTTTAGGGGAAATGACAGGAAGAGATTTGTGGAGACTATGCCCTCAACAAATTGTCGAACATGGACATTCTATTCAAGCTTAAATTGATACATTTATTTACATTTACTGGCTACTTTCCCACCATTGTTAGCCCAAGGATGCTGATCCAAAAATGTATCAAGGTAAAGCTGCCCAAATCATGATTAACTGAGCTGAGTCAAATTAAAGCTCAGTCCTTCTGGTTTTACGTTTGGCATGTCCAAATGTAAAGGTATTGCCATACATCACTCCCCTCAGCCAAACCTCCCAGTGTTGAGCACCGTCCTGCAGACCAACGAAAATCTAAGGCTCATTTTAATATCCCCCTAGAGGTTGCTAAGATTGAGACAATTTACTTGGATGCTGCTTCTACTCTATCCTGTTCTCCCCTTCTTCGTTCCCAACTCCTGTCTCCTCCGGAGCCCAGTGATGTCCTCTGGAGGTGTGGAATAATGGGGAAAAAATAGACAGACAGGAAAGCAGGAAAGAGATATGAGGGAGTGTGCATTGGTGTGGTTAGGAGTACTTTGGGGAGGTTTGGCTTGTAACACAAGAGGAAGAAGGAAATCAGTGGATATAACTGAACAATTAATATCCATCTATCTTATGACCAAAAGTCCATGAGCTTCTTGCATATGTAAATGTTGATAGCTTTAAGGAAACATTTGTCATTGGGAAAAAACAGCCAGGGATTATTTAATTTCCAGAGTGATCCTAAAATCATGAGCAGTTTTGATGGAGGAGATAGAGGAAATTATTACTGTCCAAATTGGGCAGTGACGAGCTCAGCCTTTTCTATGCCAGCTATAAGGTTTGTGCCTCTCCAACAAGGAAGGTTCAAAGTCATTGTCATTGACACAAACTCCATTCCAGTGCCATTGACACCATTCCATTCATGGGTATCAGGGTTCACAGAACCAGACTGCATGAAACCATGTTAACATGCTTCAAACTCAAATCCTGTCAATCATCAAAATCCTTCACTCATTTCCTCAGTGAAGTACTAGAGTACTGTTGGAGGTGGTGGTCTTTGGGTGAGATGTTAAACTGAGGTCCTTTGCCCTCTTTGATGAGGTTTGTTGAAGAAAACCTGGGATGTCCAGGTGAGTATTTATCCCTCAGTCAACAACCCAAAACCAGTTGGTCATCAGTCTCACTGCTGTTAAATGGACATTGCCATGTGAAAGTTAACAGCCACATTTCCTTCCACTGCCACAATAATCAAAAGTATTTGGATGACTGAGAATAGTTATGGATCATTAAGGTCTTTTTCCCTCTCTTTCACAATATTGTCAGCTTCTTTCCCCACCTCACCTCACCTCTTTTGAAACCCCTGATTCATGACTTAGTCACTTCTAATATTATCTTTAAAAAACAAAATGCTCCAAATATTTAGCATGTCAGGCAGCAGATGTAAGGTCATATGAAACATTATATTTCTGTCTCCACAGATGCTGTTTGACCTGCTAAGTGTTTCCAGCATTTTCTGTTTTTATTTTAGATTTCCAGCAGCTACAATTTTTTGCTTTTCTGTTTCTAATGTTACCTGATCCACTGCTGGTCGTGCTGAAGGTGTAACCTCTGTAGAGTCATTAGGTTGCCAAATTTAACAGTCCATTGAATACATCTTTAGCAGTTAAAGGAAACTAGAGACAGAAGCCGATCACCTAGCTTCTCAAGCCTGACCCAGCATTGAATGAGATCAAAGCTGACCTGTGACCTAACTCCATTTGTCTGCAGTGTGCCCGACATCAATTTACAAAAACATTAGAATTAAAATTAGCAGGTGATTAACATCAATTGCCACTGGTGGAGGACAGTTCCAAGCTTCTACCACTACCTACACACATAAGTGTTTCTGAACTTCACTCCTGAAAGGCCTGGGTCAAATTTTTCAACTCTGTCGCTATGTCCTAAATTGCACAAGTGGAAGTAATTCTGCTCTTCTACCTCTACGGTTCCTCATCATTATGAAAAGGTTAATCAAATCACCCTTTAGCCTTTGAAGTTCCAGGGAAGTTATGCACAAGTTGTGTAACTTCACCTGATAATTTAATCCTGAATTCCAGATATGATTCTGGTAAAACTGTGTCACATTTCTCTCAAAGTCAATTCATCCTTCCTGAGATGTGATGTTCAGAATAATTATTGTCAAAGCAGGGCTTTGTGTGGTTACAGCAAAATTTCTACCCCCTTGTATTCTGGTCATCCAGATACAAATATCAGTGTATCTTCTGTACCCATGCACCACAGCTACATACATAGTCCCCTAAGAAAGGTGATCTAAATGGTTTCACGTGATTTGAAAAGTACTGTCTTCTTGACTTTTCAGGTCCAGAGTTGCATCCATTGAAATCCATGGTACACTGTATGTCCATTTACTTAAGCTGTTAATATATTTTTCTAATCTTCCATTTACACTGCTTACAATGTGCCTACCTTTATGTCATAGGCAATTTAGATATATGACATGGCATCAACTATCTGAGTAATTTATAAATATGCTAAATATTTCAGGCTCTGACACAGATCCTTGTGGGATAAAAGCAGTCACACCCCGCTCTGAGTAACTTCCCGTAATCCATTTTCCCTGTCCCCTGCCATTCAAGCAATTTCCTCACAAGATTGACTATTCACATTCAATTCCATGAGCTTCAACTTTAGTTAATTATCTCATGTGAAGCATCAAATGCCTCCTGGAAGTCTAGATAAATAACATCTATAGACACTTCCCTGTCCTTTAGTCACCTCCTTAAGTAAAATAAAGCAATTGGATTCATCAAGCACAATCTCCCCTTTACAAATTCATGCAGGCTCTTTAATCTGATAATTTCCAAGATATTCAGGTTCCTCTGCCCTTAACTATAGACCCTAGTGATTGCCCAATCATGGATGTTAGGCTAATTAATCTGTAATTCCCTGATTTCTCTCTCTGACCTTTCTTAAGTAGTGGAGTGAGATGCACAATTTTACAAACTAAAGGAACGTCTCCTTAATCAAGAGAGCCCCAGAAAATCACTGTTTGGGCATCTGCAATGTCCTCCCCAATTTTCCTTAAAACCCTGGAATGGAAACCAGTTAAGCATGGTACAGAGTGTGGCAAGGGTTGGGTCATGAACACTGTTCCTGAACACCAACTATGCAAGTCATCTATGCTAAATACCATTAAAGTCCACCAGCCAACCAGGAAAACCCTTTGAATATAATATACATCTTTTTGAAAAATGAGTTAAGATAAACAGTCTTGCTGTTAACTGTGAAAAGAGTCACCTGTGTCATGTCCCATATTGTCATTAGACTCTGACCATGACAAAACAATAAGTTCAAATCTCTTCTAAACAGCTGTGTATATGCTGAAAGAAAACATGAATTTTAAACTACTGTGCAAGACTGCAGTGTTTAATTTTAAATTATTTGTAAGCCACTCATGCTCCAACCAACAGAAGCAATCTATCATACTTTTCTCTATCATAATGTTTGAGACTTTATCAGATCACTCCTGAGTCTAGTGGAGTTCTTTAAAGTTACGTTGGGGGAATTTAGGGAGTTCCCTAATCCCAAGCCTATCTTCAGAGCTGTAACTCTTCAACACTAGCAGCATCCTGCTGAGTCCATACCATGCCTTTTTATTTGGCTCAGGTCCCTGGCAGACCCCAAACTTGTCTTTCTGTCTACAAACCATATTATTCCTGCTGAAATTGACCAAAAATCAGGCACAGACTATTGTAACGAGGCATGACTTCATGATTGAGTTAGTACAAGATGTTACTTTCCCTACTACCCACTCGTTGAAACCAGCTGTAATCTTGCTCACTAGTTGTGCCAAAAGTCCAAGTACCTTCTATACACTGAAACATTATTGAACAATGTGGCAGTATAACCCTCAATACAGCAGCCTTCACAGGTGAATAGTTTTTACATATTCAGCATTGTACCAAATTTGAATGAAGACTACTTGGGGCTAAATTTATCTTTGTGCTTTGGTGCATGATGAATAATAACAAATCTAGTGTGCTGACTTAAACTATCAAAAGTTGGCACATGTATAAAATGGGCTATCAACTTACTGTCACCTATTTTGCACCATTTCACTAAGTAAAGACCTATTCCCTTTGTATGATGTAGAAACATTCACATCTGTCTGAACCAGTGAAATATGCTGCTTAAATAATGCAAAATATGTATTTTAGGGTATGAATTATTAATATCATTGCCTCCTAGCATAATATTAAATTGTTACATGAATTTAAAGTTGCTCCATAATGTACAATTGCTCAATATCTTGCTGCACCTGCCAACACACACTTTAATTCGTGTAAAAATGTAAATAAGCTTCACTTTTTGTAGCTGTGGGAACGTGTACATTTAACTACAATATACAAAAGGTTAGCAATGTTAATTAATTTTGTTGCTTCCACTTCAATAAGTCTGTAATTCATAACTGATTTTCTCCATTAATATTCACATGCAACATACTGTAGATCTTGATGTAAAATGTGTACAGACCTATTGGCTAATTAAGATGAAACAAGTTCTTATACTATTAGTAAAACATAACACAATTAATAAACTTAAACTTTTTATTAAGCAATCTTGGTGAAGGGCCATTGAAGATTGTATTGCCTCAGTGAGAATGATTAAGTGGCAGGCAAGACAATTAGGTAACTATAAATTGTACAAGGAAGGGAATGGAATTCAAAGGGAACATGAGGTTTCCCGGATTTGAGGTTCTGTAAAAGAGCTGGATGAGGCCACAGGGCACTGAGATTTGATTGCAATGTGAAGATGCAGGAAAGATTAGAGAATGGCCTTGTTGTCAGGTAGGGGCAGGTGATCTCTTTGTGTAAACTTACATCATGACCAGGGCATTCTATTCAGTTCATATTTTTCTGAAATCATAGAATAATACAGCATGGAAATAGGTCCCTTGGCCACATTTATAGGTCATCATTTGCTCTCTCAGCTCATTGTTTGCCCTGTCCCTTCCAAAACCGGATGCCTTATTAAAAATTGTCATTCAGATAGCCTAACTGTCCACTCAAACTATTCTTAATTTCAGATTAAACGGTAATGCCAGCCCTTTATAATATTAGCACCCCGAAGTTTACAGAAATTGCATGGTCTATGACTAAATTACGGGATGTAAATTGGCAGCTGACAGACTAAGGGCAATGGCCCATCCCACCAGAGGAAACTCCTGTCCTTTGTAAGGGCTCACGCAAAGATGTAACTAGCTGCAGTTTGCTGGCTCCGGGAAACGTCAGACAACCCAGAACCTGATATGGGAAGATAGGTACAGGATGGGTTGCATTCACGGAGGGATGACACCAGTCCCCTTTAATTTTGTGGATGAACACAAACACACTAAAATAATCTTAAATGTATTTTTATGGGGTATCTTTTGCTGTACTGTTCATCAAGATTACAGTCTATATTGTTGCTACATTCTAAGGCAAATGTAGAGGGAGGACTACTAACAGAACCTTCTGTATTGAAGGCAGAATACCTTTCAACTAACCACAGTGTATGGTATCAGAATCAGAATCAGAATCAATTTTATTGTCACTTCCATATACACATTCAGCATGCATGGGAGCAAAATACTGTACTCCACAGATCAAGGTGCAGGACACATTAAAAAAAAGACAAAAAGACAACAGCATTAAAAAGAAACTCGAATAAAAGCAGCTTAAAATGAATGTACTGATGCAGCAGGTGTCCAAGCAGTCATTGGAAACTTAAAGTGCTGGTGCATTTTTGTATGCCTAATATCCTTTGGTGTTGGAGGGAGGGATGGAGGGATTGGGAGCAGCATTTTGAGGGAGTTATAGTTCTAATGGCTTATGGGAAAAAGCTATTGCACTGTCTAACCTTGCATAAAAGTATAACCTTGCATAAAAGATCATTCCACCTAGTTCTTAAAAGTTCAATTACATATCTTGCAAACACAATAAGATCCCAGTTTATATTTTAAAGCTCCTCGTGGTTTGAAATAGCACCACTCTGTGTGCCCAGTAAAAGGCCCATTTCTCATGGTGTTCACCAGAATGGTGGAAATGGGTTGGTAAGCTATTTTCAACAGTGCTGGGCTATATTTTGCTGGATGGCCCAAATTAAAATCTACTCCCAAGTCTCTTTGATAATTTATGAAGTACATTATGGCAATTTTGCAATCCATTTTGAAGTCTGTCCATTAATCTTGATATTACATGCTGAATTCCCACTCAGTGGTTGGCCCATCAGTTCCTGACCCCACCCATCATAGGGGGATTTCTCAATTGTTTGGACTAAAAGATGTACTGCAACGTCAGCAAGGCAGTAGGATTTGTATGGTGCCACATCCCATACAAATATGCTGTCAATCAGACAGAACTGCAACCTGTAACATGGCACGTGCTCAACACCTTTAGCATCTGGAATCCATTTACACAAATCAAGCTTGTGAACTCCAAACAAAAGAAGGAGCTCTCATTTAATTCCTCCAACAGGAGTTACCAGCAAATAAAATCTGAACCAGTTAGATATTTATGAATTTGTTCTGCTGCAGGTTCAGTGATATCAATCACCCAATTGGATGGTTACCTGCTTCAGTTTTGCAGAAGTTGAGTCCTGCTGCCCTCTAGGTGTAATGCAGGAGGGGGACCGGATCAGACAAGAGCAGGCACATGCTCCTTTAATCAATCTATCTGTCTGGGTGAACATTAGCAAGGTCTCTATTCATTTAGCCCATAAACTGATTCACAGTAAATAAAAAAAATAAGTATGATGTAAGTCACGTACACGGAATGCATACCACCGAAACAGACTACTTGGCTGATCCAGGTCCTGTGGCACTTATATCCACTGATGCTTCTCCCATCCAATAGCTTAGTCCTCTATTCCTTCTGCTTCCATCCTTGCCTAACCAGTTTACCCATAACCACATCCACACTGTATTCTTCTCAGCTGCTCGCTGTGGTACCAGATTGAACATACCCTTTTTGATTTTCTTGGGACCTACCTCAAAACAGACTCTAATTTTGTTCACATTCTGCTCATATATAGAAATATTTCTTCTCCATCTAGATACTTCATAACTTTATCATCTTCTTTATTAGGCCAATGTACCGTCATCCCTCTTTCAAGAGAAAAGAGATCTATCCTGTTCATACTTTCTCCATAAGAATATTTTGCATTCCTGATATCATCTGTGTAAATTGTTTTTAGTACCCTCTTGAGATCCTTTATATCCAGTAATATTGGTTTCTGAACTGGACACCGAACTCTGAGTATAATGTAACCACACCTCATTTTCTTTGGATTTGGTGGCACTGGCAAAGCCTGTCATTAATTGTGTAGAACAATGAAAAATCGGTGATACTTTACCAAGTCAGGATAGTGACTGACTTGGTGGAGAAGTTGTAGGTTGTGATGTTCCCATATGTTTGCTGCCTTGTGAGCAATAGAGTCACAGATTTGGTTGGTGCCGTTGAAGAAGCCATGGTGAATTGTTGTAGGACCTCTTGTAGATCATAACTCCACAGCTATAGTGTTCCAAAGATGAAAAAACTGTACATTTCAAGAGGGGGTGCCTCAAGAAGGTGGCATCCATCATTAAGGACATTGACCACCCAGGACATGTCCTCTTTACATTGTTACCATTGGGGAGGAGGTACAGAAGCCTGAAGACCCACACTCAATGA
>JARFYF010000001.1:45990231-46001718 GCA_030265395.1 Rhina ancylostomus
TCTCTTCTCATGGCCCTACCAAAAAAAGTTAGATTATTTTGGTACTTTGTTATATGTAATTTTTCCTGAAATGTGTAATTCTGTACATTTCTTTATGTCACCTACAAACTTAAATTATTAATCTGTAGATCTAATGCCAGATCACTACATTATCAAAATATCAATGGTACCAACACTGACAATTTAGGGATACCATTGCGCACATTACTTCAGTCTAAAAACCAGCCATTAACGGCTACCTTCTGTTCTTCAGCCAATTACATATCCATACAGCCAATGCTGGTTTAATTCCCTTGGCTTCAATTTTTCTAATAAACCTATTACATGCTGTTTTATAATAAAACACACCCACCATCACATAACTGCACCAAAGAACTCAAATAAATTAATCCAGCACCATAGACTTTTAACAAATGAAAGCAATGCTGATTTGTTAATCTTCTTCCCATTATGTCTCCTCCAGTTTCTCCACTATTACCATTAAGCTGCTTTATCAGTCATTATTGCATTTATCTAAATAGGCAGTATAGTGCCACAGCAGATAGCTCTGCTGTCTGACAGCTCTGGTGACTCATGTCTGATCCTGGCCATTGCAAATTCACCCCATGACTGTGGGGGTTTCCCCGGGTACTCTGGTGTTCTGCCACGTCCCAAATATATGCTGGGAGATAGGTTAATTGGCTACTGTAAATTACACACAGTGGAGATAGGTGATTAAAAAAAAACTGGAGGGGGAAGGTAGGCATGAGAGGGAATAGGTTACAAAAAAGGTGGAGGAATGAGATTGGTGGGTTTACTCAGAGCCAGCAAAGACTCGATGGTCTCAATGACCTCTGTCTATAATTTAAAGAAACATGGGTGCAAACGTTACTATCTTACGTTCCTCTTGCACTGCTCCCATATTTCCATAGCAATGAAGGGTTCTGGGCAGTCTTTGTATTTACCACCTTGCTCCCTCAGCAATACAAAATGTATCTCAGTCAGATGTGACATCCTTTCTACTTTCAGGACCTCCCAAAGCATTTTCAAGAACTAATTAAATATTTCTTAAGTATAGGCACTGACGCAAGTAGGAATCAGTTTTGTTTATTGATGAAAATTTAACAGCACAGAAATGAACCATTCATCATACAATCATGCTGAATTCAAGACAGCAGTCTAAACTAATCTCACTGTTTATGTGTGTATCCAATTTTCCCTTAATGATACCATGGTTTCCGCTTAAACCATTCCTTCTGCCAAAGTATGCAATGTTACAACAATCTCTGCACAAAAAAAAATTCTCTGAAACTCTCACTTTACTGTGGTAGCAACTCTAAACTGGTGGCACATTCTTCAATCAAGCTTCATCAGCCTTTTGTCCTATTCACTCTGTCAGAACACTTGGATGCTTTTTTTAAAAAAAAATCAAATCCCTTCTTAGTTTCTACTACAACAGCAAAAATTATTTCACTACCTTAAAACTATGCAGACAAACTGATTTTCCACACAAACACCAATAATGTGTCTGCACTGACTATTTAGTTTCCTAACATATAATGAGGCACCAAAAGTGCACACAATACTCTAAGGCTTTGCTCTGTTTTGTTCATCTGATGAAGCCCTCATCTATGTTACAACTGGTTATAATTATTCCCGTGTTCTCTAGGCCGGATTTCCATTGCCCCAAACTCACAAGCTCATCTAAAAAGGGCAGACCAAATCCCATTCCTCATCAAGTACTCATCATCTACTATCCCTTTTCACGTTGGTCTGTTGGACTCTGATCCTTTAATTATCTTGTGTTTAATGCCTGTATTGCCTCTCTCCTCCTCAAGACTGTAAAGCTACACTGCATTGCTCTAAATGGGAATGCTTATACATTCTCCCCACACATCCCTCATCCCAGTTTAGCTATCTGCAAGGTCCCAATCTCCTGAATGCCCTTTTAACCTCCCTGTGCCTTTAAGTGGGAGAAGATGGAAATGATGACTAGGATGTGGCAAGGCAACAGCTTTGATTCTCCTAAATTGGAAATTGATGCAAGTTTGAGCTCAAAATGAACCTGGATATTGGACTAGAAATTTTTAAATAGAGAGTGAAAAGGTGATAAAGTGGAGCACATCATATTTTCAGACATAACAATACAGTTGCTAAGGAATTCAGCTGAGAGAGTGAGAAATTGTACTAAAGTTGCCTGGAACTTTGTGTATGTATGTGCATTTCCTTTATTCAGTCATTCCAGAGCATTGAAGTAATCCAAAATAAACTTTAGTCAGCTTCAATCTGGATGAAAATTGCCAGTTCAGAGCTAAGTCACTTGCAAATACATAACCAGACCTTTGCAGCCATTTTCAAGCAGGTTTATCCATTTTCTTGCTAACAATCCCACAAATTAATCCTACCTTTGAACTATGGTCTTGCTTACTCAGATGCAAAATTTTGCTAGCAAAGCTGGAAAAGTAATAGATAGTTGACTAATTTTTCTTTAGGTTCTGACTTCTGAGCCCATAAAATTGCAATTTGCAGCCAAAACAAGTGTTAAAATTTTTCAAACTGCAATACACAATTATTTACAATGTCAAGGAACATAAATATTCCACTTCAATGCAGGTATACAAAGGTGCATATCTCATCAGACTGCTTCCTTGCCTTTTCCTTTCCAATCAATATATAGTACTGGAACTTCATAACTGCTATCAGCTTAGTTGCTAGACAGCAGCCATCAACTCCTGATATTTCATCAGCAGCCAATATAACTTGTATACTACACAGATACGTTTAAATTGAATATTTCCTCCCTGAACCTCCTACATCTTTAAGATTTGTTTTAAAACCTGTTTGGCTAAGCTTTTCACATCAATCCTACTATTTTTCATGACAATATTACTTCTTGCTTGATGCCACTCCTGTGAAGGACATTTTACAATCTTAAAAGAGACTGCATAATGCAAGTTGTTGTTGGATGTCTATAGGAAAACTCTTGGCTCCTCTAGACATATACTGCAATATTTTAATTTTTTTGAAGATCAAGTGAAAGGAACTAGTTATAATATCTCCAGTGAATCCAATCTGATCATCACACATCTTTTTGAAAGGAAAGCAAGGAAATACTGTGTGAATTTTATTCATACATTTTATGCTTATGAACCCCATGGTATTAAGTGGAGTGTTACCTGAAGACAACAGCTTGAAATAGTTCAACCTTCCCAAATGCATGAACAAAATTAATAAAGACTAACAATTGTTAAGTTGGAGGAACAGAAATTATAACAACCCTTCCTTGTCAATTTGGAAATGTGAATTTAACCATTTATAGCCACTGCTTATTTTTTCTACTCTCATTATTTGTGGGCTAAATTTAGGAGCCTGATACATAAACAACGGTCAGGATTGGCTCAAAATAAGTAGATTTCCACTGAAGATGCAGCATCCCCAGGCATGAAACGATTGCTAGGGTTGTCAAACGAAGCTGGGGTTATGATCAATGGCTTACAGCACCCACCCCCCGTCCCGTAAAAATGGTTCCAGCGGCACTGACCTGCAGCTCGTGACCTTAACTATACAGCCAATATTTCACAACACCAACACGCAAAGTCCTCTACATTAATCATTAACTTTCTATAAAAATATTTTCTCCACAAACGCTGTAACTCACACCAAGTGTCAGGAGTCTTAACATTGAATTATGATTGTTGAGGAAATAAAGGAAGTACACTCGTTATAAGCTGGTAAGAGGGAAAGGTTCAAGTTTAAAGGGAGAAATGAACAGAACATCCTCATCACTGTATTTGTTAAGTAGAAATAAACAAGAACCAACTCTTTTCAGGCAAGCTTGTCTATCACCTGTCATTCTGGACTCCTGCCACTCACTTACAGTAAAAGCCTCTGGACGGAAGCAACATCACGGAGACCAGCTGAAACCCTCCCCATGGGGTTATAAGGCAGCCACCACGGAAAGCCTTTCAGAGAGATCACAAGACTGGATAGACTGTACCAAACAAGACACCAGTATTACCATAATTGTGCCAAGCAAGCAATCTCCTCAGAGGCAACCTTTTGGAAACAGCTTGTCTTATCACTACTGTGGAATGACTTTGCACAATTATAATAAGTTTGGCGCAGGATCGGAAATAACGCTCTTGGTGAACGCCCACGTTTCAATGTCTCGCTTCTCATCCACACCAGCTCAAGTGGGAGTGGATGGGCAAGGAAATAAAGTCATTGACCCAAAACTGCAAGATACAGCGGTGTGGGAAGATACGGCATGTAACTCAAACCGTCAGCCAGATTACTTGAACCAAAAGAATGACAGCCACACATTTCAATACGGATTCGCTTCAGCGATAGAGAACATTAAAGCGACGGGGCTAAACTACGTGAAAGTTTACTACTTGGGGCAAAGACTACTTGGATATTTTCTGCCCCTACAATGACCCCGAAATGCAGCCCTTGCTGCCGCTCACAGCCGGAGGATTGACGATCGCACTACCTGCTGCTCCTGCGCCAGCGGACGCTCAATCTCCATCATCCCTCCGCCAATCGCCGCTTTCCCCGGGATAACAGATCACGTGCAGTCGACCTGACTCTTCCAGTTGTTCTGACGCAGCTCCCAGAGCAGCGCAAGCATCAGTTTCGGCCCCGCCCACACACTGACGCCCGTGCTTCGCCGCACGGAACAACAGGTCGATTCATTGTGTCAATCATCAATTACGTCACGCCCAACACCTCCATTCCGTCCCATCCTTTCCAATCATCGGTGCCTTTGTCTGTCAATCATTGTGAGTTGCATCTTCCCACTTGTAAACCATAATCGGCCGGGCGTAGTATGATCGACATTTGTAAAAGAACAAGGCAAACTTGTTCGACGCAGAAAAATAAATCGCCGTTTTTTAAGATGCAGATCTGCGCTTCCGAAAAACCCGCAGCTTAACTTTCTCATGCAAATTTGACATTCATGATCACCGGTAAAGAAGCGGTGCAGAAATAAGAAGTTTATGTGATAGTGACCTATCGTTCCAAGGATATATGAATTTATCTACGCAGACTGCATGAATAGACTGCAGACGATTAAACGAATGAAACATTTATTGTCATTTAAAATGTGGAAAGAATTTAGCTTCCGATATATTGTCCAACTCACTGGCTCAGAAAATCAGATACTTGTACAGCATATGTAATAGATGACTTATAACGTACTTGGATGTAGACCTTATAAAAACAAATTTGCGAAGAGTTACGTGAAATGTTGTAATAATACACCGAAGTTCTTTGTAGATATTCCTAGTTTTAAGCACCGAATTGGAAAATATATCGACAACCGAGCAGGGTTTGCCCTAATTAATTTAAGATGAATACCTATCATAATTTGAAGTTAAACCTATATTTTATTAACATTTTATTTCTTTTCCTGGGAAACAAAATCCAATCTATCACATGATGTCTGCCTCGCCTACACAGACTGTCTCAGAACCTTCCTCAGCAACTGGAAATTATTTTCGAATAAAAAATCCCCACTTAAATGACGTCCTTGTAATTGCACAATGCTCTTGTTTGTCCTATATTAAAACATGGCTATTCCTCAAATCTGATGATACATTGGAGGTTTTATTAAAGTATGACAGCTGACTTGTTTTAATTTATATACCCAGCATTATTTACTTTTTATAATTGCATTTTCTTATTTTTAAAGCACATGTACTTACTGTTCTATATGAGTAATTTCAGATTTTTCTATTAACTAAGCACAGATTAAAATGAAGTGGCGTATAATAGGTTCTGTCAAAGCTGCTGAGTAAAAATGGATCATATTTTCTGCTTGGCATGATGTAATGAATGGTATGCCACAGTGAATGGTGCTGGGGCTTCCATTTTTTATAATTTGTATAAATGACTTGGAACAAGCACCAAAGATATGTTTGCTAGATTTGCTGAAGATACAAAGAAAGATAAGAAAGTAAGTTGTGGAGAGGACATAAGGAGGTTACAGTGAGATAGAGATAGGTTAAGTGAGTGGGCAAAGATCTGGCAAATGGAGTTTAAGTGTAAGGAAATGTGAAGTTGTCCACTTTGGCAGAAATAATAAAATAGAAGCTTATTATCTAAATGCTGAGAGAGTGTAGAGCTCTGAGGTTTGGGCGTCCTAAATCATGATTCACAAAAGGATAATCTCTAGGTATAACAAGTAATTTAGAAAGCAAACAGAATGTTATTAATCATTGCTATGGGAATTCAACAGGACTGAAGATAGGGAAAGGGGAAGCCCAATATATAGGAGGGAAAATCAGGTGGACAAAAGAGGGGAGGTTGGGTGGGCACAAGGTGGTGATAGGTAGATGCAGGTAAGAGATAGTGATAGACAGGTGTGGGGGAGCTGGGGAGAGCAGATCCTCCAGG
Organism: Rhina ancylostomus; assembly: GCA_030265395.1. NCBI lineage: Eukaryota > Metazoa > Chordata > Chondrichthyes > Rhinopristiformes > Rhinidae > Rhina > Rhina ancylostomus. The sequence goes on from JARFYF010000001.1 coordinate 45,996,607, forward strand.
GGATGGGTCAATGGTAAGGAGAAAATAAAAGGTGGGTAGAAAAAAAGAAAGATAGGTTAGGACAGGCTAGTCTATTTCTTTTTACTACTTTTTTCTTTCTTTCCTTATCTCCTGCTGTTTATAAAAGTGAAAGGGGATTGAAATTTATAAAATCCTTAGAGTACATGAAAGTGCATATGTGGAGAAAATGTTGTCTCTTATGGGGGAACCTGGGACCAGGAATCACTGTTTTAAAATAAAAGGACCATCCAGTTAAGGCAGAGAAGGTGCATTTTCTTTTTCTCTGCCAGATCATTGTGAGCCTATGGATTCTCTTTCTCAAAGGCTGTGGATACAGAGTTGCTAAATATTTTTAGGCAGAGGTAGTTGGATACTTGATAAGCAAGAAGGTGGAAGGATACCATGGGTAGGTGAGAATATAAAGATGAGATTACAGTCAGATCGGCCAAGATCTTATTAAATGACAGATGGGCTTGAGGAGCCATGAGGTGTGACCTGCTCCTGATTCATATATTTGTATGTGCAAAATGAATCTGAATTGAAATGTACCTTGTACAAAATAGCAGACAGAGTAAGAATTTTACTTAGGTTATCAATCTTTGGAGTCCTCCATCCTGGGGACTACAGGTGCTCAATAGTGAGCATATTTGAGGCCAAGACTTAATTGTTTGGACATTTAGGGGACAAAGGAATAGGGAGAATATAGGAAAGTGGATTTAATGTAGATGATCATCTCCAGTCTTGTTGAAGGTGAGCCACAGGGTTTTTTTTTCTAATGCTTCCTCTTTTTTACATTTTTAGTTAAGATGGATCAACTACAATTTCACTAAATGATGGAGGAGGCTCAAATGATCAACCCTGCACTTGTGTTCTTACCTTTGTTCCCACATGTTCATAGGCGGCGTGGACTCGTTGGGCTGGAAGGGACTGTTACCACGCTGTAAATGTAAATAAAAAAAATAAAGACTAAGAATTGATGCCACTGTGTTATAGCTTGTTTTTTTTTCAAATTTACCATTTTCATGTGGGTGTGAATTGGCAATTGCCTAGCCCCTTGCCACCAATAGATTAGCACCTGGAAAGAAAACTATTACAAGAAGATCATGCTTCTTAGTTACTCTAACAGTAATATCAATGTCTTTCAGCTGATAATATCAATAAGGCTGGTTATTACAATAGTACGTGTAGCTGTGTTTCATGTTTTGTATGAACTGACCCAGTACATGTAAAAAAAACTGAAGCTGCTTGAAAATTGAAATTAAAAATAGAGAATGCGGGAACAACTCAGCAGGTCAACTACATCTTCTGAAAGAAAAACAGTTTGTGTTTCAGATCAACAACTCGAAATGTTAACCTTTTCCTCTCTCTCTTTTCACAGAAGATGCATGGCCTGCTGAACATTTCCAGCAAGCTGTTTTTATTTCAGCCAGTAAGTTATCTACTTGCACCCATGAATTCAAGAGTCCTTGGTCAGGGCTGTCCAACAAAGATTTATTCCTGATGGTCCAGCATCTGGCTCACTCATTAGTACATGAAGTCCTTGTTATCTGTGGACCTCGTATTCCTGAGTTGGCTGTGCATTACTGAGAGTGTGGGCCAAATGTGCGACCAGAGTTTGGGTTGGGAAAACTGGGTTCACTTGTTGATTATAAGCTGAAATCTACAAGCTGAAATTCATGGGGGTTCTGTTTACCAGGCCCTTTAAACTCACGGGTGTTCAGTTTCCTGCTCCCTTTAAACTCACTGGGTTCACTGGAAAATTTATTATACCAGTGTGCAACTTGTAAAATAAAGTGAAGTAAAAGCGGGCTGGAATAATAGGAGGAACATTCATTGGTCCTGAAAATCTGCAAGTCCAACACCATCAGAGTCCAGAGGGTCCCAGATTATTGGAGTTCTACTGTACTGGGTTTCACTGAGAATCAGTGTTTAGGAAGTTACTTCAGCAGCATTAACATCAGGATAGGTATCAAAATTTCATGCCTGATATTGATAGAACTGAGAGATAATACATTAGATGAGGAAGTGGCTAAGAATCTGTCCTTGGGGAAAGCTGGAGGTAACCATGCATGCATGAAGGGAAACCATTGTCGTGGATGAGCTAGTTGCACTGGGGCAGGTAAAGAACATAATGGTTGTAGTTGTTGAAACTTAAACTGAAAGGATTCAACAGTTTTGCAAGAAGTGGGCACAAAGCTGGAAGGTACAGCAAGAGTTTAGAGATGGAACAGTAAAGAAATGGGTAGAAGAAAAAGAAGATATGCAGATCGGAAAATGGTAGTGTTACCACTCAAATGCATATTGTGAAATCACTGATTGTTTCTTAAAAGATCTTGCAGAGCCTCTTGGTCTCTTTATTAGCCCTGACATTTTTTTTGTTAAATACACTGACACTCCATACATTGCAAATACTGCCAAGCAGAGAACAACCAAAGGGAACGAAAATGCGCGTTGCATTTGCCATGATATCGGCATATGGGCTTAGATTACTGAAAAGAAAAAAGATTTATTTTCAAATAATAAATGGTAATCAACTCTTTATAGACACCATGGAGCCATTTTTACAACAAAACTGGTATTCATCCAATAATACTTCTTTGAGGAATGTTGATGTTAAGTAAAACCTCTGGAGATGCCGGGGATTGAACCCGGGACCTCATACATGCGAAGCATGCGCTCTACCACTGAGCTACATCCCCTCCTACTGGCTTACACTTCTTCGCGCACTTTATTAACACCCTCGAATATTTTAAGGCAACGTTTTATTTTGTTATTTTATTATTTATACAAATCTTTTTCTATCCTATCATTAGTTTAGAGCATTACGTACTTTTGCTGAACGAAATAGTAACAGTGTCGCTACAAGCTTTACAAAGTTACAGTGTAACTCTTTTAGAATTGTTTCGAGTAACCCCCGGAAATGGTTGGTCCATAAACTGATCTCAAAACAGAAGTGGATTGAACCGGGAGCCTTATAAAAACAAAACAAATATTTTACCACTAAGCTACATGACTTACGTATATTTATTTAATCTGGAAAATGTCTCTCCAACAAACAATCTGTGTGTGAATTTAATTTGCTCATTTGATGTATTTGCAAGTTCTGTACTACTAAAATTCAAGAACACAATTTGAACGTTTTTCATTCCCATCATCTGCGATCTCTTTGTCGCATAATTCTCAATTGATCTGATAAAATAATATTATAATTTGATCTGGAATGTGCCGGTAGTTACAAAATATTTTAATTACAGAAAGTAAGGAAAAATAAACCATAGGAATAAGAACTTTGCCTAAAATATTAAATAAAACTGGCAAGCTCTCAGCCAAGTGTACTATCAGGAATTACAGTGAGCGTTTCAACTTACTGTGAGTTACTTTATGCAACAAAACAAAAACAAAAAAAAAACAGATTCCACCGAATTGGCAATTTAATTGACATAAGCGTCAATATGTTTACCAATACTGACGAAGCTTTCTGCTTTCCAGAACTCAAAAGGTGGAGACCATTAAGTCTCCTGTGCATTCTGGCTGCAGTTCATGCTCCTAATTGTTTGATCTGTCTCAAATTACTAATATCCACAGATTGACGTGTTTGGAGTTTTTCACACGAAGAACAGTTCAAAAAAGACTTTCCCAAACCTCTGAATCCCCAAAATTACAAGTGTTGAAACCAGTTTTCTTAGGCAGTCGGCATACGTGGAAAGACAAAACAGAGTTATCGAAGAGTCTTTGAAACATTAACTCTGTTGCTCTTTTCACTGTTGCTGTCTGACTCGCTGAGTGTAACCATCATCTTTGTTTTATATTTAGTTTTCCAAATCTGCAGGTTTTTTTTGCTTTAAATTTTTTAGGCAGTCCCTTGGATCAAGGACAATTTGCGTCCACGCCATTTCTGTGAGTTCTAAGGTGGCTGATTAGGCAATGCGGCCGATAATGAATTCATGTTTCCTTATGATTGCGAATGTGGTTTTTCAGCTCATCGAGTCTACGTTAATTTTCAGTGATCCTCAGGCTACTGTCGCACCTAGTTTGAGTTGGCTTGAAAATGCGCGCAAATGAACTTATTCCATGGTATTCACGATTTTTAAATGTTATAAATAATTAATCCATTTTTGAGATACAGTAAATGCATGCTTAGTCATACAATGCAATTGTTTGCTTAAATAACTAAGATAATAAAGCCACTGTAGTATAAAATATTTCATATTTTCTTTGGCTTCACAAAAATGGATTCCATCTGGGCCTCATTATTTTGCTCCAACCTCAGTCAACAATCGTGGGCAGTAGTTCTCAGCTATTAACCACAAAGACAAATGGCACAATTCTGGATTAAATAGGAGCTGAAGTAAATGACAGTTAACAGTCAAAAGTATTTTTCATGTTCAAACAAATAGGCTGAAAAATATAGAAGAATTTAAAGTAAGCTAAAATTGTAATTAGAAAGTTCACTTAGAATCAAACATTGAACTTTTACAAGGGAGCTTCCTATCCAATTTCTGTGCATAATCACAGACCACAACGTGTTCCATATTTGAAATGTTAACAATCACAGTGCAAGAAGACTTGTTCACTCTGAAGGCATTTAGCAGAAATGTTTTTCAATTGTTAGTATCAATTGGATATGTTGGTGGCACAGCAGTTAACTGTCAGACTAATAAATAACTCATGGATTCAGGTTTTGATTAATAATACATAAACATCAGTTCAAATCTCCCTATGGAAGAATTTAAATTCAATTAATTAGTTTTTTATTTTAATACATGAATATTAGTAATGATGTTTATTAAAACATTACATAGTATACATTAGCAGTCATTATTAGCCCACCCACATGGTAGGCTAGTCTGGAAGGTTGGATCACTTGGGATCCAGGACAAAACCCTAATCACCACAGTTGACAATAATATGACCACTTATATCACTGTGCACTAAAATAGACATTTGTTTTGTTCTAATTGTGGTCTTTCTTGTAAAAATTGTGTATAATTTACGTTTAATTTATATTTTTCTTGTGAATGCTGAGTATATGATGCCATGTGCCTGTGATGCTGCTGCAAGTTAGTTTTTCATTTCATCTGTGCATACAGTACATGTACTTGTGCACATAAC
>JARFYF010000001.1:46069730-46081904 GCA_030265395.1 Rhina ancylostomus
CCCTGCTCTTCTTGGGCACTGGTATGATTGATGCTCTTTTGAAGCAGGTGGGAACCTCCAACTGCAGCAGTGAGAGGTTGAAGATCCCTTGAACACTCCAGCCAATTGGTTGGCACAGATTTTCAGTACCCTGCCAGGTACACCACCAGGGCTTGAAGCCTTGCGAGGGTTCAGCCTCTTGAAGGATGTTCTCACGTCGCCCTCTGAGACAGAGATCATAGGGTTGCCAGATTCCGTGCGGGTTTGCACAGGTGTAGCATTATTCTCCCTTACAAAGCATGCAGAGAAGGCATTGAGCTCATCTGGGAGTGAAGCATCGCTGCCATGTTAGTTTTCACTTTATAGGAAGTAATGGCATACAAACCCTGCCACAGCTGTCGTGCATCTGATTGTGTCTCGAACTTCACATGGAACTGCTTTTTAGCTCTCACGATGGCCGTCCGTAGGTCGTAGCTGGATATCTTGTAGGTTTCGAGATTGCCAGTCTTGAATGCCATAGATCTAGCCCTCAGCAGACTGTGAATCTCCTGGTTCATCCAGGGCTTCTGGTTTGGGAAGACTTGGTATGTTCTCGAAGGCACACACTCACCTTGAGTGTGCGTCTTGATGAAGTTGGTGACAGCCGTGGCATATTCATTCAGATCTGAAGATGAATCCCTGAATATGGTCGAGTCCACTGATTCAAAGCAGTCCTGTAAACACTCCTCCACCTCCCTTGAGCAGAGCTTCACGGTCCTCACCACTGATGCCGTGGTCTTCAGTCTCTGCCTATATGTCAGGAGTAGACATACAGCCAGGTGATCGGACTTGCCAAAGTGTGGGCGCAGGATGTCATGGTCAGCGTTCTTGATGGTGGGGTAGCAGTGATGGAGTGGGTTGGCTCCTCTGGTTCTGCAGGTGACACATTGGTGGTAGTTTGTCAGAGACTTCTTCAAGCTGGCCTGGTTGAGGTCCGCTGCGATGATTGGGAAGTTGTCAGGGTGCACTATCTTGTGACTGCTAATCATGGTGCTCAGCTCCTCCAGTGCCAGTTCGACGGCTGCCAGAGATGGAATGTACACCGCTACCTGGATGATGGAGGAGAACTCCTTCAGCAGATAAAGCGGGGGACACTTGACCGCCAGATGTGCTAGGTCGAGGGAGCAGGACCATGATAGGACAGCCATGTCTGTGCACCACAAGAGTTAATCATAAAGCAAACACCGCCTCCTCTGCCTTTGATGCCGCTGTCCACTACATGGGTGGATGGTGAAGCCTTTGGGAATGCTGTGTCCGGAATGCTGGGAGTGAGCCATGTGTCTGTGAAGCAGAGTACACAACATTCCCTGATGTCCCTCGGATGGTACCGCAGTCTTCCTTTGAGGTCTTCAATTTTATTTCCAGAGACTGTACATTAGCCAGGAGAATAGTGGGGAGGGGTCCTTAAGCTTTGTGTTGCAGTTTTACCTGCAGTTTGCCCTGCAGCCACGTTTCTTGAGACAGTGGAGACATTCCTCGAGCTCCCAGCTGCTGCACTCACTCCAGGGGTGCTCTAGAGTCCTGAGTCTGTCAGTTCTTAAGATTTCTAGTTTTTTAAATGTTTTGAAACAATGTTACTTACTGCAGTCTCTGTGGCTGCAGATTTCAGCTGTAGTAGTTATAAACCAGAGTATTTTATAATTCCCATGGGAGCGGCACACAAAAAGTCACCTCTCTCCAGCGCCATCTTTATATCTTTAATAGCTGAGCCCCACCACTAACTCGTGTGTTGTCTTTCAGTTGGGACGTGTGGAGGTAGGCCTCTATGATATGAAAATAGTATTATGGAATGAGCACGTGCGTGCGTGTGCTTTTAAAAAATGAAAGTTCACCAATACATCCCTGATCCCCTTCCGGAGTGAATGACTGTGTCTTCACTGTCTGTTTGGAATGTTGCTCAGGCTGTTAACTAAATTCTGTGGTAACTTGCCACGGCTGTACTCAAATCCCTTACATAGCAATGATTGAGTGGTTGACACATGAAGCCCTGGAGTGTTGTGGTGTCAGTGTGACTTCAAAGCCTTTATTAGAAAATTTCAGAAAATTGATTTTAATCATAACATCCAAAGAATTTTGTCCCCAAACCTTGACTAATTGAGCTTCGTGGACCAATACTGTGCTTACAGCTTCTGACTGTATTTGATATTGGTATTTGTTTATTATTGCCACTTGTACCGAGGTACAGTGAAGAACTTGTTTTGCGTACAGATTAATTCATTACATGGTGTATTGAGATAGTACAGGGCAAAACAACAACAGAATACAGAGTAAAGTGTCACAGCTACACAGGAAGTGCATTGCAGGTAGACAATAAGGTGCAAGGTCATAACGAGGTAAATTGTGAGGTCAAGAGTCCACCTTATCGTACTAGGGAACCATTCAACAGTCTTATAACTGTGGGATAGAAGCTGACCTTGAGCCTGGTGGTACATACTTTCAGGCTTTTTTATCTTCTGCCCAATGGGAGAGGGGAGAAGTGATTCTGATTTCTGATGGTCAGAATATGTATTTTTAAAAACTCACAAATGTTTGTAGATGTTACTCTGCACCGTGTGAATTAAGCTACCATTAAAGTATTTTAAGCTAGTCATAATTTAAATAATTTTTTTGGTAAAGTGATCTCTTTGAGATTGGATAGTAACCAAGGGTGTGGAAATGTTAAAGTATTGTATTTTTTTTCACTTTCTCCTGTTTTGAGAATATTGTACTGTTACTTCATACATAATTGTTATTAGTGTCTTGTACTAGTGAGTTTATTTTAGATATCCCATTTGGAGATTGTGGTAAGCATGTATAAATGAAGAGCATTTGAATAATTTTTGCCATAGTCTCAACTCCTGCAGCTGAAAATGTATCTTTCTATTATTTCCTCACTAGTCACAACTAAAGGATACCTACCCAATCTCCTTATCAGCTAATTTATAATAGTGGGGAACAAGAGATGCTTATCCAGAACTTTGGTGTCTATTAATTATTGACTCTGACTTGTGTGAAAATATCCTTTTGGCTTTGGCTAAACTACATGGGCCTTGGAAAAATGTGTTTTTACACATAGCTCATGTATAACCACTACTGATATTGACCTGCTGATGAGGCCATAAACAAGTGAAAGTGGATGACTGCTAAAATTGAACCTGGTGAGAATGCTGTAATGTTAGACAAACTGTTCTATTGCACACCTTGATTGATTTTATTTCAGTTACTTCCTATGTGACTTAGTTTTATTCAAATCAGACATGAACAGAGCTGCTTTTAATTGAGGATCATTATCAAGATTTTACCTAAACTACATGAGAAAAGATTCGTAGAGTCTTCTTTGCAATTTCGGTTCAACCCTGTTACTGATCCTCAACTAAAAGGTCTAACTCTTTGTTGCATTCTAAGGATGAATCCTGGACCTGGGGCTTCAGCTGACTGGGCCACTTGATAATGCCAGGGCCTATTCTTGAAACCCACTTGTACCTAGAGTACATCCTTGGGCACTAACTGCATTTGGAAAACAGTTTACTTATTGATTGGCTAAAACCTGTTCAGAACAGTGCCTTTCTGATTGTAACTGGCAAGGCCTATCCCCAACATTGTTTCTGGAGTTGTTTTAGTCCTTTTCCCAGGTTTAGCAACTGTGGAAAAACATTAAATGCGTAAATGTCCATGACCTGCTATGTACCTGTAACGCTGCTGCAAGCAATTTTTCTGATTGTACTTGTGCATGTGACAATAAACTCAACTTTGATTTTGATTTAGAAAATATTGCATTAAAAATTAACAATTTTTAAAAACAAATTAGTATGCAAATTCTGGGAAGCAAACAATTACATAAATAGAAAATGTGGAAACCACTCTGTGGATAGAAGCAGAGTTGATGTTTCAGGTCGTCAGAACTGGAAAAGTGAGAAAACAAGCATGTTTTAAGTTGTAGGCAAAGTGTGGAGAGAACAGAGAATGTCTGCAGACCACAGTTATCGTGCAAAACTAGTAGGTAAAGATAGAAAAGACATATGAAATTAATTAAACAACGATGCAGGCACATCTGAGGAGACGGAAGAGGTTACGTGGAATTATTATCTTGTTGGAGGTGGCAGAAGTTATGGAGGATGATCCATTGAATGTGGAGGCTGGTGGGATGGAAAGGGAAGACTAGGATAATTATGTCCCAGTTGCAACTGGAAGTTGTGCAAGCTGGATTGTAAAATGCTGGAAGCCTTTAATCTACATTTAAATAAACTCCATATCTTTTTCACAAAAGGAATTGTGTTATACTTTGTACAGAGCTATTCCTTTCAGTTGAAGTGAATGGTTTGAATGGGTTTGTGTGCTGTCAAATCTGATGTCCTCCAGCTGGACTCTGTGCAATGGTGGAATGCAGTTGTCCCAGTAGTAGTAATCAGCTGGGGGGAGATTGGGACTTCTACCTTTTTGCTTGAGAGTTCTCAGTTTCTGCACAATTATGGTTGTTCCGAGATCCAGTCCATGGTGACTGTGTTGTAATTGTTTTGTTCTTAACGTTTAATTTTAAACTCAAACCATTTCTAACATCTGTTGAAATTACAAGTTCTAAATTGTTAAAAATTCACCAAAAGTTAGCTGGTTATTTTGTGAAAGCAGCAACTTGCTGAAATTCTTTTGTTTGTATTGAGTAGTCATTTAATCAGTGTTAAAACTCCAATATCTAATCATCGATTTTAATTATCTTTTTTAGTTTGAAAACTGAATTTAAGTTGAAATAACCAGTCGTGGAAAAGCTACTATATTCAGGCTTTTTAGTTGACTTTTTATGGAACTGAATTGTAGTGCTGATCTTTCATTTATACAGATACAGTAAGTGGAACAGTGTCTACCACTGGGTGTGTAGAAAACTGCTTCAACGAAACAATGAATTTAAATGTTCATTCCAATTATTTTTGTTGTTTTTGTATAGAGGAAGCACTTTCAAGTAACTATTTTCCCAAACTTTTTTTTTGAAGCTTAGTGAACATGGTTATTGTACAGGACATGAACCAGATTCAATGGAGTTCAGCAGCCTTGGAGGCTGGGTAGCTACGAGGGCTTCGGGCATGAAAAAGAATATCTATGGTAACATTGAAGATCTGGTGAGTGTTTTTAAAATACTCTCATTTTATTGTTGAGTTAAGTAAAATAGACTAGAACTTTAAAGTTTTTAATTTTCTTTTTCTGGATGTGTGTTATGTGGGAAAACTGCATTTGTTTGCCCATTCCATTTTGCCTTAGATTACTTTAGGCTGCTGCTTTGAATCACTTAAATCCCTGTGCTGATGATAATCCTTCATTGTTAATTAGACAGGATATTAGAAGATTTTGAGAATGGAATGGAGGAAATGTTCAAGCCAGTTCATACATATGGTCATTCATGCCTTTTTACTAACTGAAACAAATCTAAAACCCCATCCATTCTGCTTGTTTTTTTCAAATTGGTTGGAGAACAAGAAAATGCCAGTAGGATAACACTACCTAAAGATTTTCTTTTTAACAATGTCAATAAATTGAAAATAATTCATTGAGTAATTAGTGAATAACTAATTTCAGATTATTTTAACAAAGCAAATAATTTGGGACATGCTATGTTAACAGATTGTGCATATAAAAATGGTTACACCAAGAGGCATAGTAGAGAAAAGCTGTCAAGGTCCAAGAATGTCAACTGGCCCTGATATCTACCATTTCATTATGGGATCTGAAGGTAATATTTCAATACTAAGTTCTTTTTTTTTCAGGTCTTGACTAAATTTGCTGTTATAATGTATAAGGAAGAACTACATTACCCCAAGAGGGAAAGGAAAGTAGTACATTTTAAAGAGAGGTGTAGTAAGGCAGCAGGGGGCTTGTAAGGAATATCAACACTAGCCTAGCCCTCTTTGGTTTGTGAACATTTCTGTGCTTTGAAGATGTATGTGTGCAATTGGCAATTGAGGTGATGCTTTTTGCACAATGAGCAATACCTTTATTTTTGATTTGTGTGTTATGTTGTTGGTAGTAGTTAAAATAACATGAGCTCTTTTGGAGAAAAATGAAAAAAAATGCAAGAAATATTTAGCAAGTTGGGCAGCATCTGTTGAATTAGTTTTAGCTCGGTGACCTTTCCTCAGAGCTGAGGTTAATCAAAGGAGGCTGGAGGCATCAAGCAATATTGATGTTATTGAATTGAGTAGGTAGTCAAGTCATATTGAAGAGTTCTCTGAGAGCAAACCAAGAAGTGAAAAATACAATTTAAATAATATTTTAAACCTTTTGAATAGAATATGAAAAGTTCAAACACCCATTAGATTAGTGTAGGTGAAATATAAACATGTCTTTAAAGAATCTAATGTTAAAGTACCATTCTTAAAGTTTGTTTGGATGTAGTTAGGAGGAAATTACAATTTACACAAAATTGATTTTTTTATTTAGGGCCAGAAAATGTATTAAGTGTGGTTATGGCATAGGATGACATTAAAACTGATTCGTGCAATTAATTCAACAGTGTAGCATTTTCCAGGAATTTTGCAGCATGAATTGTTTATAAATACCTTGGATTTTGTTCAGCTGTCTGATTTTCCTTGATTGTTATGAAGGTGGCTGCAAATCAACATGTCCAATGGCAGAGAAGAGTTATTGGCATGAACTTCTAGATTTTTAACTTTAAGTATAAGTATGCTTATTCTAGGTGCTGCTTCAGTTTTGCATTTTAATGATGTGAAGAACAGCTGGAATAGAAGTAGATCACTTGGGCTCTTAGCCTGCCCTGCCCTTCAATATGATCGTGGCTGATCTGCCCCTGGCCTCAACCCCTCTTCTGAGCCTGTTCCACATAGCCCTTAACTTCCTGATCTTTCAAAATTAGATATACCCTTTAGATATACTCTTTAAATTTCTTCAGTGATCTAGCTTCTACAACCCTCTGCAAGAAGAAATTGCCATGCATCTCGATTTTAAATGATTGCCCTTTTTATCTTGTAATTATGATCCCTCGTTTGAAATTCTTCACTATTCAAAACATCTCAACATCTACTTTGAAACAGATCTTAAAGACGCATGACAAAGAGATCACTTTTCATTCTTCTAAACTCCAAAGAATATATATGTAACTCTTATTAGTCATTGTTGCTCTCATTTCAGGAATTAGCTTATTGACTCACTTCCGGATTGCCTCCAATATTCTATTTTCTTTAAGAATGCAGTATTCCAGGTGCAGCTTCATCAGTATTGTGTAGGATTGTAACAATATTTTATTTCAACCCACAATGGAGCTCACTAGTTCCTACATGTTACAGCTACAACACATCGCCTGCTCTGGCATCTATTTTATTAAATTAGTTATATTGGATATGAGAGTTTTGCCATCATTGCAATAGCAAATTCTGGCCCAAGTTATTTGTGTGCTAATACTTCAATTGTTATGAAGCAACATGTACTGGATCTCCTGTGGGATTCTACACTTGTGTGCTTAAAAATTCCTTTTTTTTATATGCTCTCCTTGGAAGTTCATGACCAAGTTTTTCATCTTTTGTCCAGATTATTTTGTCATGACTTGCTGCATTTCAATGGTCATTGCTAACACACTTTGTCAATCTGCACCAAGTTTTGAAACCTATTAGCTTTGCCTTTCCAAAATTGATTCAGTAGTCAACTTTCTAAACTTGCCCTCAGTTTTCCAGATACCATTTCAGCTGCTAGCTTGAGCACTCATGCCACAAGGTATCATCTGCTCTCACCTTTATCCTGCACGTTCTTTCTCCTTCTGTAATAATGTATTTCCATGAAACCCAGAACATGCTCTTTTTTTGGGGCTAAAAGAAATTGTATCATGCAGTTAGTGTTTGATGGCATCTTTGCTTCAAATGTTGGAGAGTTTTTGGGGGAAAAAAACTTTTTCTGTGTTACAGGTCTTAATTAAATACAAACTTTGCATCTGTTCACCTTTTACAACATTATACAGAAATAGTAAAGCTGTACTTAGATATAGCATTATCTTGTATGGTTTGCATAGACTGACATTTTTCTTCAAAAAGACTTCAGCTTGCTTTTCACTAGGAGAAGTGAAATCATGGTACATAAACAGTTTACACTTTCGTTACTTTCAAAGTACAATGGGCTGTTTCTTAGAGGGCAGTGAAATGAACAATTAGTAGTAAAGTTATTGTGGGCATGCATAAACAGTGGATCAGGATCAGTTATTGAAGTAGAGTAGGATGCAGGCCCTTTGAGAAAACCAAAAAAAACTATTTAAAATAACTTTAGAATTTTAATGATTTAAGCATTATGTATTTTTTAAATCTTAAGTTAATGATTTTAATGTAGAAATAAATAAAATATTTAGTCACCATGTTGGAATGGGTATGAATGCTGGTTAGAACTCAAATATCTGAGTGAGAAATGAAGCAAGATGAGATAGAGGCGCAGGTTGAGTAAATCAGGAACGTAGAATCACAGCTTTTGGTGCAAGATTTTGGTGCAAAATTCAAAATTGGTAAATTGGTTATTGTCACATGTACCAAGGTACAGTAAAAATGTTGTTTTGCATGCTATCCATACAGATTATTTCATCACATCAGTACAGTTCAAGGGTAAAGCAACAACAGAATGCAGAATATAGCGTTGCATTTACAGAGAGTGCAATGCAGGCGGAAAATAAGATGCGCATGACGAAGTAGATTGTGAGGTCAAGAGTCCATCTTATCGTACAAGAGGTCTTTTCAACAGCGAGATAGAGAGTGATTACACAAAAAATGGGAATTGTTTAGTAGTTGTCAGTATACTGTTAGTTTTTAGCTATTGTCAGTGCTACCACATATTAAATATCTTTCAAAGTTTTTCTTTTTTCAAAGTAGTGCTCATCCAAAAGGCTAATTATTAGAAGGTAGCGCTATCAAAGAATCCTGGACCATAATCAAGGGCTTGCAATACTTTCTGTTAAATAACTTGCATTTCGCCAATTTTCTGGTTTCTAACATGCAGGATTTAGGGTGTACTTGCCTGGTGGTTCTACATTCTAGTTAGAGGTTAAGCACTTGGTGTTTGAAGTTAATTGTAGAATACGTTTACCTCTAATAGTTTTTTAATCTTCATTTCTGTTATCAAAGAGAAATAACAATGTGTTTCATTTTAAAAGGACAGGATTCTGTATTTAATGCAAGCCAACGCTCAGATTCATTTCTAGACACTTTATCAAAAAGGTAGTGTTTTCAGACGTGTTTTACTTTCTTTAAAAAAAAGGATATAACGTTCAAGAGTTGAATACTGTGTAATATGGTAGTAGCACCTTGGAAAAACATGCCAAAAACACTACATTTATTTTACTATTAACTCATTTCATGTTTATTTAACAATAAAAACTGCACATCAGTGACTCATGAATGCAATGGAAGAGTTCAGTATGAATTGTCCATCTGGAAGACACCAAGATTGAAACTACATGCTAAATATGATATAACTTAATGTGTCACATTCAAAGTACTTTCCTGTTTTTTGGTTTAAAGATGCACAGAATCTAGTGCTGTCTTCAGTATCCAGTTGCATCTCTTGAATGAATTGTACACCCGTCTGAAGAAACATTGTTGGGTGGAAGGCTAGCAAGCTTCTGCCACATAACTTTGTCACCACTTCACAACCCTCCCACTCATCCCAGTTTAGCTGAATCTGGACATGAGTTTTCACCCTTTTTTTAGACAATAGTGTGCCATTTAAAGTTCTGTGATTTTGTGGTATGAGACAATGTTCTTGTGTGTTGTATTATTCACTTAGAGTATATGCTAATTCATTTTGCATAAGTACTACAAAGAGTACCAAACCATAATTAAAACTATAGTTGTGTTGTGCCAGGGACCCCTGTGCGGTGACAGCAATCAGACTTTCAAAGGAAATTTCTCTTCACAGTTTGTTAGTAGCAAGGGATTTTGTAACCTATGCTCATTAGGAAGTGCTGTCGTTTTGCTGATGATCATAAATTTTGGGTCTTAATATAGTGTAGTATTTTACTTAAATCAGATCCTCTTCTTGCCTTTCAGGAACACTCGGTGTAGTTACAGAAGTCACAATAAAGATCAGATCTTTGCCTGAATATCAGAAATACGGTTCTATTGTGTTTCCAGACTTTGAACATGGTGTGGCCTGTTTACGAGAGGTAGCACGGCAGGTAATTCTCATCTCTTTATTCTTGTATTCAGGACACTTGTGCATTCCCTCAATCAAAAAACCCGTTTGTACCCAGTACAGAACAACTGATTCTAATGTATGTAGAAATGTTATATTTTCTTTGTTAGAGTAAATATCACAGTATATAAAAGCATTAAAATGTTAGTAATTCTGGGAAATTCTATGGTAACTTGTATGTTGACCATGTGTAGAATCCATTCTTAATTATTCCAGCTTAACTATGTGACAACTTGTTATGATTTATCTTTGGTTGTGTGCAGCTGTATAAAATTATAACAGATGCGCTGATGTGTGATCTCTTTGAGAATCTCAAAATGAGTTGGCTACATTCAAATTCCCAAATGGAGTGGCAGTTAAATTTGTCTCAAGATTGTTCTAGTTTCTGAAAAAACATCTACTTGCAGCTTTTTTTGTATGATGTTTAATATAATATTCATTTAATCTCTATTTTGCAATATGAATACATTTTGACAGTCACATTTTTCACCAAGATGAGCAAGAATTTTTGCAAAAAATGCCCCAAATAATTTTGCTTTGGAAAGGAATAGCAGAAGGCCATTCAGCAATTGAGCTTGGTTCTACATTCAGTTGAATTATAACTAATGTATCAGAGGTGGAGTGTGGACTTCAGTTTAGATCTCCTAATTATTTAACTGGAGAAAATATTAATTAATACACAGCTAATTGGATAAGCAGTTTTGCAGTAAAGAACATAAAGATATTAAGTGTAGTCAGCCTATTTCCGGAAGCTCACTCTTTCTTCCTAAGCTTATAAGCATACACTCATCACAAACACAAGCTGAAGTGGACCAAAAAGAAAAGAAGATATTGAAGCTGGCAGTTTTGGTCAAATAAGATAATATCCTTGTATGTCATTCTGCAGTCTGTATCGTAACCAAACTGGATTCCTGGAAAATTGAGGGTTTTTAAGTTAACATATAATTGTGCATTAGAACATAAACTGGAAATGCATCTGTAGTGAAAAAGATTGATTCGAATTGTTCATAATATAGAGCTGATCTTAGTTTTGGGCATTGTTTTAATTTGGATTCAGTTTGAGGTTTGTTGGGTCTTTAGGAATTGGAGCGATATTAAATTCACTGAGGTACGTACAAGTTAAATTGCTGCAAATTTGGCAGATGTAAATCTAAATAATGTGCTCTCCCTCAGAATTCCAATCTTTTGTATTCAGCATCAAAATATTTGTTTCTTCTCTTTACAGCGATGTGCTCCTGCATCCATCCGTTTAATGGACAATACACAGTTCCAGTTTGGTAAGGAAATATAAGCTCTTAGAAGTTTTTAATTACTGAAATATTAAGTTTGTAATTTTGTTTAGTTATTGATCTCAGAATAACAAGTATGCAACTAATCAGCTATCTAGTGCTACATTAAATGACATCCAGACATTATTGGCAATCGGCTCCAAGTTAATGACACTGTCAAATCCATCAATGCAAGTCGAATATTAGTGGTCTTTCCTTAATACAGACTTGGGGCAAAATTGCAATTGAACAAATGTGTATATATAACAGTTCCTGTTGGCGTTTAATGTAAACAAAATTACAAGAGAAAAACTTTTGCTCTGGTCTCAGGATTTGAGCCGTTGGTATGAAATACTAAAACTTGTGGACAAATTAAGACGTTCAGATTACAGTGCGATTTGCATCATTATTGATATTCAACTATTTCTTTTAATTCTTGATCTAAGATTCTGAACAATGAATATTTTTTACTAAATAATTAGAATCATATTGGTATTCTGTCAATAAATGTGATAATAACAACTTTGCATCTTCCAATCTACAATTTTGTTAAGGCAATATTTTTAATGAGGTGTTAATTACTGAGCATTAGAGTAGCTTGAAATGTATTCATTTCCTAAGAGACGCTGTAAAACTTGAAAGCAATTCAAATTACTTCATTTGTACATCATGGAACTGAAGAAACAAATTATCTCAAGGGTTTACGATTAAAGAGCAAATCATATTGTTACTCACATTCTTG
>JARFYF010000001.1:46115964-46126426 GCA_030265395.1 Rhina ancylostomus
CAAGCCTGAGTGACAGGGAATTTAGTCAATTACCTCTACTCTGGTTTCCTAAAGTATCGTCAATGCATGCACCTTTTTTTGCAAAAGAAAATGGTGCTCAAACCATCAAAGGATTGTTTTTCTTCTAGTGCAATGCATCTAAAGGGAGTAGTCCAACTGATTTGAGGAAATCCTCCTACATCAGTATAACATCTTAAAAATACAATGTCTTGATTATTAGAGAAGTTTGGTTAAAACTTTTTTCAGTACAGTTCCATTTAAAATTGTACTTAAGAAAGATTAGGCATTATATAGCTAGCAAGTCAGCTTAATAACATAAAATGCTGAAACACTCAATGGTTCAGACAGCATTCGTACAAAAAGAAGCAGAGTTAGCAGCTTTCATCGTGAAGTGTTAATTCTGTTCGCCTTTCCACAGCTGCTACCTGACCTGAAGGTTTTCAGCATTTTCTGTCTTTATTTCAGATTTTCAGCATTTGCAGTTTATTAGGAAAGGATCTCAGCAAAGTGGTCATATAAATTTAATTAAGATTCGTTTACAATTCACTGAATATCATTTCATTTTTCATAGTAACTACTATTTCCATGAATTAAATGGATTGAATAATGTAAGTGTTGTGAAATTGCAAAGTCAGTATTTTTGTCATTGAAACTGCTTTTTAATACTTGAAAGGATTTGGTTGGAATATATGAAGTTAATCCCTCCTGCCTGTTAATGTATTTAACATCCAGTACTTAAATATCATACTTTAATTAACACTTTCAATCTGTATTTGTATGGCTTCATATTGTCATTGTTACTTTGGAATTTGATTTTCTTTTAAAGAAGAATTTTGGGTGAATTTTGAACTAAAAATAAGATCATAAGTATCAAAAAGAGAGGATGATTGCTGTTTTTCAGATTGGCTAAAATTTCAACTAAGTGCAGGGGTCTGATTGCAGCTATTCACTGGGCCTAAGAGATGAGAAACAGTGAAAGCCGTAGAAATTGAGATTTGGTTCTGGTGACAGTCAGTCTATGTGAAAAGACTAGAGAGTGGTCAGTATTGTATCTTGTCAAAAAGGGACAATTACAGGCCATTTGGTTTAGTATCTGTAGTAGGGAAATGCTAGAATTCTTCAAAATTATACAATTAAACTTCAACATGAGAAAATAATCTTAAAGTAGCCTCTGCTGGTTTGAAAAAAGGAAGATTGTGGTCAACAGTACTGAACAGCTGAAGGCTTTAGAGAAGGTAGATTTGTTGTTGAGGATGAGCGGACAAATGGAGTTTGAATTTAATTTTGGAAAATTTTTGACAGGACTCTGAAAGGATTGAAGAATAGAATTAAGGGGAGGCTATAAGATTTTATTTCAGAAACTAAAAGTGAAGGAATGGTGAGAATTAAAGACAGTTTCCCAGAATGGTTGGGGGCAGGTATTGAAAATCTTAAAAATACAGATGCTGGAAGTGTGAAATACAAACAGAAAATGCTGGAAGTATTCAGCAGGCCAGGCAGCATTTTATGTTTTTATAATGGGAGCAGATTATTGTTGGCCCACAAGGTTCTATTCTAAAAGTGCATTTGTTACATTAATGATTTGGTCTGAACTTACTGACAATTAAAACTGAAATTGTAATTCTGGGGTCTAAATGAAGCTTCAAAAGCAGTGATAGTGGAAAATGAGAAAAAAAAACACATCAAGTTTGGTGTGATAAAGTATGATTTGCCTTTTTAACAATAGGCATTGAAAGTTGGATGAAAGTTCAGTATTTTGTAAGATAATGGGATTGGAGTTCAAATTAGCATCACAACTGCATTATAGCAGAAGTGAAGCTAAAAGAATACTGGGCTTTATGGAAAAGTATGGATTTCATCAAAATATAGCTGTAAGTCTTAAAAGATGACATGATTTTGAGGCAGAGGCAAAGGGCAGGCTGCAGATTCACTTAAATGCTGTCTGGTATCTTAATGTAGAAATAAATACCATTTTAAACCATTCCTGCTGGCCATCGGGGCTTTGGGCGACTTGTTCTAATTATGTGAGTGGACCAAAATAAGCCCAACAGCAAAATAGCTGAGGAAACCTTTGACAGCCAACAAAGCTATGCCCTAAATTTGATGTTTCAAAACTGTTGTGTTTTTCTTAATGTTTCTGACTGGAAATATTTAAAAACCATTAAAAATCAAATATTTTCAGAAAATATTTTCAAAAGAGAAAATCTGTTAAAGCACGTGATCATTAAATAACTAATGACATTATTGTAAACTTTTTTAAAGAATAACTTGCAATATTGTTACCTTTCTTTCTTGTAACCATAAAATCTCTATTCCATTGGAAGTCTAAGCTGGAGTCGGAGCAGTGCAGCTTAGGAACAGGTCCATCAATAGTAATCGTCATCAAGTTCAGGACTTGGGCGTTGAGGTACATGTGCCCAAGTCCCAAACCTGGCATTTGTTAGCCACAGAACTGTGCATCTCTATCTATCCCACTTATGATGTTCACACATCCTTCAGACCTAAGATATTGGCCTGTTTCTTTCCATCCTGGACTAACATACAGAAACTGTTAATTATTGCTGACCACTCCATGCTTTAAAACATTTTGATCAAATGAATGATAGCACAGCATTTTCTCATGATTTGATCCTCCTGCATCAAAAAGTATGCAGATAATTAAACTATACCATTGAGTATTCATGAGAAAAAGGTACTTGAAGTTGAGGGATTGTTTTCAGACTGCAGTATGATAAACATTATTTCAATGTTTACCCTCTAACTTTTTTGATAGAAGATGTGGCGTTTGGAGATTTTATTTATTGGTTTCATGTACTGACCTTGAGGCCTTGCTCTTGTATTCTCACAGGGAATTTAATGTCATCTTAAAAAAAAAATGATCATTTCTTGTATACTTTCAGCTGTAATTGAGATTAATAGTTACCTGGGAAGAGACAGACTAGTTTGTCTGTTTGCAGATACTTTGTGATAGATAGTTTTCTTGTTTTTGGTGAATAAAACTTGATGTGTTGAGGTTTGAAAAGTGGAAATAATACAAACTTCACCAATTCTCACAAGTTATATAGAGACATGTTGTCAGAAGGAAAGCTGAATTTACACAAGTGTCTTTTAAAAAGATTTTACACAGAATTGGTCTGAAATTGATGTGTAGGCAAACATGGCAGCCATTTTGTATATTGTTTTGGCAAACAGTAAAGATATTAATGTATTGGTTAATGAATGTTGGCAGTCTATGCCTTTCAGTGACATTGTGGGGTCTTCAGCGCACCCTTGAATTTAGAGATGGAGTTTTGTGCAATGAGAGCACCTTCAGTAGTGCAGTATTTCTTTGTCCTTTTGTGAATCTACATTATGCCAGAGAAGAGCTGGTATCCATTGCCATCCACTGAAATTATAGATTGGAATTGCATGGAATTGATCAGTAAATATGATTTTAAATGGCATTCGTATCAAACTATTTAAATTATAACCTTAAATTTAGCTATAAATAGTTTATGGAATATTTTGTATATTGTTTGTGCAATAGGTTTATTCAAGGCATGGAACCTACTAACCAAGGAGTGTAGCTCCTCAAAAATTTGAAAGTAAACATTGATCTTAAACCAGGTGACCATAAACTGCTTCCAGAATTCTTAACTTGAAACAGTAAATAAAAGATTATCACAGGATGTGCGCACTAATTGCCCCTGAACCAAATAGCTTTCGGTACCATCTGAGGGCAGGTAAGAGTCAGCCATATTGCCAAAGGTCTGGTGACGCATGATAGGCCTCGCTGGGTAAGGACGAGAGATCAGAATCAGGTTTTTTATCACTGACGTATGTTGTGAAATTTATTGTTTTGCGGCAGCAGTAGTTTTTTTTGTCACCATTACTGATGCTAGGTTTTATTCCAGATGTATTTAATTGAATATAAAATATCCCAGCTGCTATAATGAGGTGTCAGCTTTCAAAAGTCTTTAAGTGATCCTTGTTGCTGGTATTCACAAAGAACCATGACATTTATTATCAATATGCTCGGGCCTCGCATCCAACATATCTTTTAGGTAATGATGGATCTTGCATTATGTGGAATGTTCAGTAATTCTGAAAGTAGGGACTGCTGACTATTTAATTTCTATTGTATGAATTTTATTTCAAATTGCAAGATACTAGATAATTAATATTTAGTAATCAATAATTGTAAAATCATTCAAGTGGACAATACAGTTCTGTATAATAGAATTTTAACCTTTTAATCATTATACTTGGCTCTGAAATATTGAAGCAAAAATGTTGAATCACATAATGTAGAAATTTGTTGTTCTAGATGCTTTTGGCATTTGCAGTTAATGTGGCTTTAAGTGTTCAATGATTTTTAACCTTTTGGCCCACACAATCACTGCAAGTTGTATTCATAACTTGTGCTTAACTAGGTCTGCTCTTATTAAGTTGAAATTTATTCTTGTTACATACTGTTGAACTATCAGTTTTACTACTACTAAACCACTTAATCCTTCTCTAATCCCCCCCCCACCATGTTATATCATTTAACATGCTGAAAACTTGTTCTTGTTATTTTTAATATAATGAAAATTGAAAATGGCCTTATCTATTGAAGGTGACATATTAAACAAATTTTAAGCAAGACTGTAAATATAGAAATGTGACCTACAGGTTCTTGGCTCACTAGTCAAATGAATATTTGATTTAGTATGATAAAAATATAAACTGAGGAAATATGACAAGATGGATGTGCAAATTAATGCTCTGACAGAGCTAATGATGCACTCCAAGTCCCTTCTGCTTTTGGAGCTGTGCATGGCTTCATTTCATATGCAGGGATGTTTGTTTTATGGCTGTTCAAACGTCAGTGCAATTCCATATGGAGTTAGTTGTGTTGGAGGTGTGCAGTCAAGCATGCATATTTTTAATACCCTATAATGTCAACAGTGTTCCAAGTAGTCGACTACTGCTTGCATTTTTCCGGGACTTTTATGTTTGTCAATACAATAACTAGTTGGTATTACTGGGTGCAATTTGAAAATGATTTAATATTCTTCCTTTCTCAGCACTATTTGGACCTGCTTTGTGGACATGTTTAAGTAGTGAGGCTTTAGGATGACTTTCTGAGACAGTACTTTGATTTGTGCTGCATGAACAAATATACAAAGAACTTCATGAAATTTTAGCTGATTTTAAAAAAAAAAGACAGCTTGTCAGTAACTTCAGTATTTATTCCAATGTTAATATGTATTCCTCAAATTTTTGAGTGGGGTGGGAGAGGGAGTGGTGCTGGATAGTTGTAGGGGTGATCATGGCTAATGGAATTCAAGGGTACAGAACAGATTGTCAATCACCTGTACTGGTTACATTGGTCATGAGATGACCCACTGAAATATATTGAGTTGAAATTCCTGTGACCACACAATGCACCCGAAAAGGAATCGAGACATTGTGGCAGTGTTTTCATTACAGCCTTCAAACCATTGGAATTTCTGCATCCAGCTATGAACTCGGGGAGTGTGCAGTGTGGAACTCCCTTGGGAACGCACTGAGCTTAATGGGGTTGCTGGACTGTTGAGTTCAATAAGTCATGAAGCTTTGGATTTCCTCTGTAAATAATAATTTCACACTGCATTTGTCATGTTTTTATGTAAATTATCTCAACATGTTTTTATGCAAATTATCTCAACAATACGCACATTGAAGCATTTTTGTGTCTTTCCAGTGGGAAAGTTGCGAAAACGATGGTTGAAGGAAAGCATCTCTGATGTTGGTGTGGGGATGCTGAAATCTGTTAAGGAGTATGTGGATCCCAACAACATATTTGGAAACCGAAACCTCCTATAAATCAAAATTGTGCTCAGCAATAAAAGCTTGGATTCTTGGAAAGGAAAGAAATCCCATTGTCTTAAACCTGAAATCTCCAGACTATCAAAAAATTAACATACAATTTGTAAAGAGAGCATTTAAGGTAGAATTATTTGGCTGATTTCTTTAATGTGGGATTCAGAGCACATATTTGCAGAAAAGATCTGTGTCAAGTGCAGTGCCCTGTTCCACTAAACCTGAGAACGTTTTTTGATGAATGTGTTCAGCAGCAAGGATGACATACAAATGTCAGAATTAAAAAATGGATGCTTGGAGGTTGCTTATAATTATCTTGTTTTTTTTAAAAGGCATGGTTGGTCAGCTCTGCAATTTCTGCCTATTTAAGTCCTTCAAAAACTTCTGCACTAATTACATAGCCATACCTGCTTATTACAGTAACATTTTTGCATGTTAATTCAATTCTGTAAGCAAATGTTACTAAATGTTAAACTATCAACTTTATACGATATTCACTTTAATTCTGTGATTTTTTTTTTGTTTTCCCCAAAGGGAAAAGATATCAATGTACAGAGTGCATACTGTAACAAACCTCCTTTGTGAATTATGGGTTTCTGATTAAATAAAAATACTGCACTTGTTTACTGTTCTAGGAAGAAGTGGTATTCTTGAGTGTGCACTGGAGATTAAAAGGATGACCTTAATATTTGCATAGGGATACGTGGATGATATTTCTTATATCATCCTTACTAATTATTTTTTGGATTATTTCAATATTGCATATTTTTTCAGTTGTCTTTGTATGAGGCTGTTCTATTAAAAGTTTTGCTGAGCATTAAACAGGCTACATTGAGTTTCTGTAAATGGAAATCTAAAATTACAGCAGTAAGACTTTATTTGTATGTGTACTGGAACTTGTTACACTTAATATATAACATTAGTGTATCACTCATTTTGCTACTCAAGACATCAGCATTTTTGCTTGGTTGAAAATCAAGTTTGGTGCGTGAAAACTTGTAATCAGCTGTGTGCAATGTTCTCTATTACATTTGGAAAATATGTTTATAATTCTTCTGGAAACACTCTTCATTTTGTTAAACTCAGATTATTGAATTGCTCTCATCAGTTTTTCACTCACTATTGAAAAACTGCTTAATGACACCCTCTGGGAGAATGCAAATTAGTTTAGGGAAGATATGCATTAGTAGCTGTATCAGGGTCAAAATAATCATCCCTATACCTGGTAAGTACTAAAGATAAATCATTTAATAACATTTATGGTCAACTCTCCCAATAGTTTTCTGTGTAATCGCATCACATAGCGCAATACTGACCAAGGTTCAATTATTCCACTGAGATAAATTAACTGATCTTTATTGAAGCAACAACAGATCCAACAGAATTGTTAGCAACATTCCTGGACTAGGCAGGGGAAAAATTTACTGGTTCTTGCTCCTGACCATAGCTCAATGTTCTTTGCCAGGAAGTGAAGAAAGTGCATGCATATGAATGACATGCAGAATATAAATGGGTTCTTCTGTGATCTTTCTCTTTGTCGCTAGCTATCAGTATCTGGGCCTACACAAGAACATGGTGTAAAATCTGTGGTCCTTCGAAAAAGGAGTCCAAAAATTACAATACTGGATACATCTTCATGTTAAAGAGACATGTGAAGACTTGGAGAATTGAAGCATCATCATAATTTACAATATAAAATAAACATGTTATTGGATTGTAAAACAAGGGGAAAGTAGGATGATAGAAGAAAATGATAAGACATGAGGAAACAGTCAATTAATGGAATTTGAATTAGTTTATTATTGTCACTTGAATTGAGGTACAGTGAAAATCTTGTCTTGCATACCATTCACTGATAAGCGGAATGACCTGCAGATTTTTGGATGTTATTTAATGTTATCTCAGTTGTTGATAAAGGAGGTTTGAGAAAAAGTTTTATATTTAAAAGTTATACTTTCAAAAACAAAGAGCAGTGAGAATTTTTTGAACTGCATTGAACTAAACAAGATGAATGCCAAGTATAATTAGCTTTGGAGGAGATAGAATTCTGGACACAAAATGCATCGAGGAGCTTGGGGTGAAATTGGGAATATGGAATTGATAAAGAGAATCAGCCATGATTGTACTGAATAAAGGAACAGACTCTAAGGTCCAAGTGGTACACAAATGCTCCTATTTTTCTGTATTTGGATGAAGGAACTGATGGCATTGTGGCCAAGTTTGCCGCCAATACCAAGATTGGTGGAGGAATGGAATGTCACAAAGATAGAGAGTCTGCAGAAGGACTTGGACAGGTTGGGAGAGTAGGCAAAGAAGTGGCAGATGGAATACAGTGTAGGGAAGTGTGAGGTTATGGACTTTCGTATGAAGAGTAAAGGCATAAACTATTTTCTAAATGGGGAGAAAATTCAGAAATCAGAGCTGCAAAGTGACTTGAGGGTCCTAGTTCAGCATTCTCTTCAAGGTTAACTTGCAGGTTGAGTCAGTAGTAAAGAAGGCAAATGCAATGTTAGCATTCATTTCAAGAGGACTAGAAGATAAAAGCAAGGAAGTACTACTGAGGCTCGATAAGGCATTGGTCAGACTGCATTTGGAAATTTGTGAGCAGTTTTGGTCCCGTATCTCAGGAAGGATGTGCTGGTCCTGGAGAAGGTCCAGAGGAGATTCACAAGAATGATCCCAAGAATGAAAGACTGAACATATGATGAATGTTTGATGTCTCTGGGCCTATACTTGATGGAATTCAGAAGGATGAGGTGGATCTCACTGAAACCTACTGGATACTGAAAGGCCTGGATAGACTGGACATGAAGAGGTTGTTTCCATTAGTAGGGGAGTCTAGGATCCAAGGCACAACCTCAGAATAAAGGGATATCCCTTTAAAACTGAGATGAAGAGGAATTTCTTCTGCCGGGGGGGGTAGTTAATATGTGGAATTTGTTGCCACAGAGGGCTGTAGAGCCCAAGTCATTGGGTATATTTGAGGCAGAGATTGATGGGCTCTTGATTGCAAGGGGTTAAGGGTTATGTGGAGAAGGCGGGAGAATAGATTATTAAAAAAATCAACCATGATTGAATGGCAGAGCAGACTAGATGGGCTGAATGGCCTAATTCTGCTCCTGCATCTTACAGTCTTATCTATATAGGCTCTTTCAGGTAACAAATGGGTTCCAATTATAAAGACTATCAGTTTATCTTGTCCACAGGTCGGAAAATACACAAAAATCACTTGATATGGTAACCATACCTCCACAGTATTGTATTGAATTATTTAAAAAGCATGTAAGATTGTAAGATAGAACAATTCCTGAAAAGAGAGAGAGAAGAAACAAATTTTGCCATTCATAGGGAGGAATGTATGCATGCACATCAGACTTTTGAATTGAATAACAATATGGCAGTTCAATTGTGTGCAGGGGTGCCCATAAATTGGGCATTCGTAATCGTGGATGGCCTGAATCATAGTTTTTAGATTAAAATCTATGAAAGCGTTGATCACTTTAAAAAATTTGCATGCTGGAGGTTAGTTCATGGACAATCAGATGATCCATTAATGTGTTCATTGCTTTGTATAATTTTGTGAAAACAAGTGGTATTGATTAAATTATGTAAATATGATTAGAATGAATATTTTGTATGATTGCTTCCTGTGAAATAAGGCAGCTTTATGCTTTATACCTGGTCTTGCTTTTCCTGGTCTGTTCTTAGTTCAAATGGGGACACTTGCAAAAAACATGAAAATAGGTTTCAGGTCACAGGAGTGCTATAGTACCATTGCTGTAACAACAAGGAGCATATTATTAGTGAAGGATGCACGAAAAACACAGAATTGAAAATAGGATGGGCAAAACCTATGGTCCTGCTCATTATGGTAGAGGGGAGAACATAACAGGATGCTTCAAAAGATCTGGTGCAGAAGATAAAAGCATCAAAACAGATGTAGAAGGCAGAAGGCCTGGATACTTTTCACAATGCCACATTCTGGAAGAGGTTTGTTGAGTTAAGAGAAACCTTCAATTTGGCTACAAGTTCTGCAAGGGAAAGATGCTAGTGAAAAGGGATTAGTTAGATCAATGTTTAAGGAAGATGTGAATTTCAGAGATTTTTGAGTGAAGGGTCTAATGTGTGGGTGTTTGTGTCAGTTATGGAAAATAAGCAGAGTCAGTGAATATGAAAGGTTAATGTTGCAAAAACTGATCAAAGAGCGAAAGACAACAATTAAGAAAATAGGTTCAACAAAAATAATTGTTTAGACCAGGGGTTACAGAGTGCTGAAAACGACCCTACCCATGTACCAATAGACAGACAATAGAATGTTAGAAATAGGCTATTAGGGAACAGTGAGTTGGGTGCATGGGGAACTATTTAAAACAGTTGAATCCATAAGTGCTGCAGAATAACTTGCCATTATTAGTCTAACCTCTAAGGCCTTGCGAAAACTGCAATCATGTGGCAACTGCAGATCCTACAATGTCAGGACTCTATTCTAATAGACAGAATTGTCTGACTTGCTTTTGTTCCCAGGGTCTCTTTTTATCTGTCTGTCTGTCTGATGCTCGCTCTCGCTCTCTCTCTCTCTCTCTCTCTCTCTCTCTCTCTCTCTCTCTCTCTCTCTCTCTCTCTCTCTCTCTCTCTC
>JARFYF010000001.1:46194439-46204819 GCA_030265395.1 Rhina ancylostomus
CCTTACCTTACCCATTTAAATTCCACAAGGCTTTGTATTGCAGGCTTCTGTATGTAGAAATTGGCACACAAGGCAATTGGAACCTTTGTAAACATGGCAAGAAACTATCTCCTTAAGACTTAAGGTCTGTGAAATTAACAGCACAGAGTTGGAAACAGGAAATGTAACTTATTCTGCTGAATGCTGTGTCTAACTCTAGTTGGATAGCCCTGGTTGGTGGTCATGTTTGGCATGTTGTTTATTTTGTAGTTTTACTTCAACATTCTGCCTCAGACTAATGTTTTGTACAGAATGCCAGCATCTTGAAACCTCAAAGGATGATCTTCTGTTGACAGCCTTGGAAGGAGCTTTAATATTTTTTTCCTGCTCGGCTTCTTAAAAGACATTAATATGAGCAGTGTCATTAAAGTGAGGGAAATGAGTTGCAGCATGGAATTAATCAACAAATAATTCACAGTGCAAACACTTAGCTTTAATTTTTCTAACTTCATTTTTGAATTAAAAATTTAAGGAGACTTATTAAATGTGAAAACAAATATTTTGCAGATTTTTGTTCTATTTAGCATTACAGAATTTCCCTCCAACAAGGGATCACCCACATTGAGAGAATCTTTTCTTAGTAGAGCAGGGTATTTTAATGTTGGAGGTTCAGTTATGATGTTCATTAGGACTCTCTAAACTTGTCAATCACTTTTCATATTTCATAGTCAACGTTGTCAGTAAACAACTGGAGAGCAAAGCAACAATAAGTAGCAAGCATTGGTATGGGTGTAAGAAATGCAAGGAAAGTGTTCATTCTGGCCGTCAAAAATAACATTAATAAAACTCCTCAGTATCAGCAAAGCCTTGATCTCTGTGCCACGCATTCAATGCCTTATCCTGCAAGTAATTCAGTTTTCTCTTTAACAATCACAGCAAAACAAATAATGAAGTATTAAATGCAGTTATTACAAGCAAGCAAGTAAGGCACAAAGCAATTTGTTAACTGTAGAAGCATATTTGCAAACTAAAATGTGCTCACTCTGCCTGTGCCTACATACCAGCTTTTACTGGATAAGATATATGCAGTATCTTTCTGCAATAATCCTTACTATGCTCATTTTTGTTCTATGATAAATTTTTAAGAGTGGAGGTTTCTTTTTTAAAAATGTGCTGTTTCCTAACTGGAATCTCAATGAAGCATTAATAAACTGTGCTAAAGAGAAATAAAATCGCAGGAGGGGGTAGCAGATCTTGGTGGCAATGAGATGTGATGTGATTGACGTTGTGCTTTTGTAATATTGGGATGATCAGTGGTCTGGGGGCATCAGTGAGGCAGTTGGAACCTGCTTACTGGAATGAATTGATTATACCGGGATTTGGTAGCATCAAGTTAGAATGTGAGCTGCAACCTACAGTAATGTGAAGAGGAAACTTTGGGCTTGGCCAAACTGTATGGGTAATTTGGTGTTCAAATCAGCTGTAGATGATAGAAGTTTATAACACTGAGCAGAGAAAGAAACTGATATCAATTAAAGTAGGGTTTTGGATCTATATCTATTTCCTGTATAATCACATTAAGTCTTTCCTAATTTCGTAATTAAAAATTTTTGCCAAGATACTGTTTGCCTTCCTGTTGCCTGTTGTCCTGTGAGATCACTTTGCTGTATTTCTTGAACCAGCACATCAATATGTCTCTGTATTTTTTAAAGGTTTCTCTTTCAAATTATCTTTCTCTGTTCTTCCAATAAAAGTGAAAAACCGCATATTTGTCATCATTATACTCCCTTATTGTGGACTGGTATGCCTTTATCCCTTTGCAAACTTTGTATCCTTCTCACACCTTACTTTTGCACTTGACTTGAATATGTCATTCTCTTGTTTCATCTGAATTGTTAATATAAATTACTGATCAGTTACTGATACCTTTGGCACCTTATTAATAATACCCTACCAACTTGAAAATGACATATTTTATTTTTGTCCCTTCAACCAATTCTGTATTCTAAACCCGGTAGCCTTTATTTTACATAACAACCTTTTGTGTTGGACTTCAGAAAACATAAATCCATGTATCCTAAATTAACAGATTTGCCCCATATCAACAGTAAAAACCCAGCTATCCAGTGCTTCAGTAACTAGAACTCTCCAGTGACCACACTTTAGAGAGAGCACCCAGGCTGAAAGTTGGGCACCATCAAGGGAGTGCCTTTGTCAATATTGGGGCAGCGCTGTGGAAGCACCCAAGCCGAACTCAGGACAGCACTGAGGTAGCATCTGGGCCAGCATCAAGCAAGACTGAAGGAAGGCCTGGACCAACCGCAGAGCAGCATTGATGGAGCACCAGGTCTGACATTAGGGAGCACTGAGGGAGCACCTGGAACGACCTGAGGGCAGCACCCAGTGAGGGTTCAAGCCAACATTGTGGCAGCACTGAGAAAGCACCCAAGCTGATGTCAGGAGGCATGAAGGAAGCATCTAGACCAACATCAGGCAGCACAGAGGGAGCACCAGGGCTGACATTAGGGCAGCACCCCTGTCACACATCCATGTATCCTTTCTCTTGCCCACTGGGAAATGCAGATTCCCATCTCATTGATGAGTGCTGTAGAATATCATATTCAATTTTCCTCATTATTATTCCTTATTATATTCCTTATTATTGATAATATGAAATCATACTTAACTCCTGACCAACCAGTTCATTTGACAAACAGGCACCTGAAATTCCCCATGGATTCTGCATAATAAAGCTATATTCAAAAAAATACTCTAATGTCAAACACTATTTTCCCTTCATAAAACCAAGGTGACTTTGCTCTGTCATATTATGATTTTCCAAATACCACATTACCAAATCCTTAGTAATGGATTACAGCATTATGGTGAGAACAGGGTCAGGCCAATTGGCCTATAGTTCAGCGTTCCACTCTTCCATTCTTTAAATAGCAGTGTTACAGTAATATCTGCTGGGATTGTTACAGGATCTAAGTCATCATTAATTGCTTTGTTATATCTGCTGCCACTTCATTCAGAACCCTGGGATGCAGGCAATTAAATACCATGGATTTGTTTGGCTTTTAGACTCATTAATTTTAACTGTACGTTCTCCTCTCTAAATCAATTATTTTTGTTTGCTTGATCTCATTAGATATTTGGGCTCCCACTACTTCTGTTACATTTGTATTATTCTCTGTTGTCAACATAGATTAAAAAGGTACAATTACTATATCAGCCTTTTTCTTATTTCCTGTTACAAACTGCCTTTGCATCTAATTTCACTTGAGATACCAGTAACTGTAACTCTGAGTTATCACTGGTCTTTTTATCCTCCCTCTGGACATAAACTATTGCCATCTCAGACATGGTTTCAAATTAAAAGCCCACACAAAGTAAGTATCCCAAAACTAACTTACAGATATAAACCAATCCCCCTGTGGTTTCCCTTGGGATGAGTCTTCCATGTCCCTTTGCCTGTTCTGATGCTCCCCATGCAGACTTACCACAAGTGACTGCAGCATGCACCGGGTTTGGGAAGACTGCTGACCTCCAGGGAAGTAAGTTGCGGTATCCTCAATGGATAATGTTGAGCAGGTTTGGGTCCAGAAGGCCCAGTTTCAGATCGCACCACCTTAGCATGGGTAGCAGCAGCTGGCCAGTTCCAAGGGAAATGGTGGAGGACCAATGTATTCAGTGGAGTGTAGAGACTGAGGGGTGATCTTATAGAAGTGTATAAAATCATGAGGTGCATGGATAGGGTGAATGCACGTAGTCTTTATCTCAGGGAAAAGGAATAAAAAAAACTAGAGGCATAGATTTAAGGTGAGAGGAGCTGAGGGGAAACTTCTTCACACAAGAGGGTAGTGTTTATATGGAATGAGCTTCCAGAGAAAGTTGTTGAGGCCGGTATGATAACAGCATTTAAAAGAGATTTGGACAGGTACATCGAGAAGAAAGGTTTAGAGAGATATGAGGCTAAACTGGGCAAAAGGGACTATCTTGGATGGGCAACTTGGTCGACATGAATGAGTTGGGACGAAGGGCCTGTTTCCATGCTGTATTACTCTATGACTATGGCTTTATGGCAGGCGCTCCATGCTAAGAAAGTCAACTGATTTATGCTTCCTGGAGCCACCGTGAGTGTGTGCCTTCCCTACACAGACTGTCTCTTCTCACCACCACTCTCTTCCTTATTCATTCTCACTTAACTTCCTTTTTCTCCCCCTCATTGTGTTTTAGATATTTCTCATTCCTCATGGCCCTTGTTTTGTCCGCACTGACAAATCCTGATTAATTTATTGCTCTTAAGTCCCCTGTGTATGCAGCTGGAAATAAGCTATATTATTAACTGTTAAACTTGCACCTTGGATTTGTTGTCTTAGTAGAAATCTGTGTTGAAAGATAAAGAGAAAGTACTCCCTGTTAGCCAGAATCTGAAAGAAATATTTTGGGTGGCATCTTGATCAAAACATGCTTTCATCCAGCCTCGAATCAAAGGTTCTAAGGAAAAGCACCAACTGAGAAATAAACACATTTTTCTCTATGACAGCTAATATGTTTATTAGTTTACTGGCTGCTTCTTCTGCAGAGATGTTTATCCGCATCTGTTCTTTAAATAGGATTAGCCATGAAACTCTGCTTTTTCTTTCTTTTCAGTCTATTTGATTCAATTATATTTATCTCCAAGATATGCTTATTATTTCTCCAAGAATCCCCCATGTCTGTAAATTTCGACAACACTAACTAGTACTTGTTCATAATTAAATTAGTCTACATTTGACCATTAAATAGATGACAACCCAAAAACATCAGTCCTTTGCTTGCCTTGTTCACTTTGAAATAGGCAGGAGCTGTGTCTTCTCAATATTTGGAGGATTGTGTATATACAGTTAGGTCATGTTTCCAGTCTTGATTGTTATCTCCTTGATTGCATCAAATTTTTATTCTAAATTTCTCCATATCTTATGCCAAATAACTGTAAGCTATGCCCTCCAATTCATATTATGAGTTAAAGATTCAGTTAAATGTGCATCTTTTAGGGCAATCCGCTATATTCAGTAAAAATATTTGGTTAGATGCTCAACCTGTTATATTTGTTTTGATCAAGCTGTTGTTATTTGTGGGAGTCAGTCTAGCATTGTTATTCATGTTTCTAAGTGTTACAGTAATCACACAAGACAATAAAAACAGGAGCAGGAGTGGGCCATCAGGCTCCTCGAGCCTGCTCTGCCATTTACCAAGTTCACTGCTGATCTTCTACCTCAAAAACATTTACTTGCCCTGTTTCTATATCTCTTGATACTTTTAATATCCAGAAATTTACCATCTCTATTTTGAATGCAATTAATGACAGCCTCCACATTCTTCCAGGATGGAGAATTCTAAAGCTCCACTGTCTATGAGTTAAGAAATTTCTACTCATTTCAATCCTAAATGGCTTATTGTGTATTTTAAAATTCTAACCACTTACTTCTAGGCTCCTTAAGATGGAGAGACAGTGCAAAAATAGTTCTTTGGTGCATTCTCGATGCACTGTCTATATGGGAGTTCCTCAGAGAGGCTATAGAAATAATTGGGTTTCATGAGCAATCACATTAATAGATTAAACCAGGACCAAAGCTGTAGTGGTCCTTGAACTCATTCTTGGGTTTCTTTCTTTCTCCAGTACTTGAAAGATCCTTTGTCAATGCAATCCAGTTACTGGCAGGTGAGGATCAAAGACAACTGTTTTTGACTTTTATCTTTAGATTATAAGTACAACAACAACAACAATATTTCAGATGCCTACTGATTGCAACTTGTCTTTTCTTAGTTAATTGGAAACCTAGATTTCACAGCAATCAATCTGGCACACAATATTGATTTGATGGCCTGTTTTTACAATTTTGTTCAAGAGAGCTACAGAATATCTACACCGATCCTCCACACTAATATTTGATTTACCCCAGTTTCTAAGGTTGGTAACAAAATTTGAATCTTGTGT
Organism: Rhina ancylostomus; assembly: GCA_030265395.1. Classification (NCBI taxonomy): domain Eukaryota; kingdom Metazoa; phylum Chordata; class Chondrichthyes; order Rhinopristiformes; family Rhinidae; genus Rhina; species Rhina ancylostomus. The sequence goes on from JARFYF010000001.1 coordinate 46,200,402, forward strand.
TGCAATTCTTTCATTAAATGATCCAAGATCCCCATTTCTGTTGGAAGAAATATCTGGATGTGAAGAAGAACTATTTTTATGAATAATTTACTTAAATTATCAACTGCACCATAATATTAATGGATTGGTCAGCTTTTATAAGACTTTTTTCTTGTTATAATTTTGAAGTGTAAGTTCATTCATCGTTCCTTCCAAAGTCGTAAAATAATTTTAGATATTCATTTCTATTAGTCGCCTTGTCACCTGCCAAATGGACGTACTTATTCATCCTTAATACAAAATATCTATGATTATTGTACTGGTGCACTAAAGTGGTGAAATACCATTCAAAGTTCTTGTGGTTTTGCTATTAATTTACTTCCAGTGGTGTAAAGTAAAATGCAACTTGGTGAACAAAGATAAAATCAAAGCCAAAACAAATGTAAAACTGAATAACTTGTTCTGATGAAGATCATTGGTCTAAAAAATTCACTGTTGTTTCTCTATTCATTAATGCCACTGGACTTGCTGTTTATTTCTAGCATCTGCTCTGTTTTGTTTAGACTACTGACATGAGTTGTATTTTGCTGTTTGTATTGTGTTTAAGTACTTTACCTTGTTACTAAGAATACTTACTGTCAGCATTGCAAACATGCACTGAGACACATTAAATGCATGTCGCCAGTTGTGATAGAGAACCATTCTGTAGTTCTTCCGGACAGTTAGTAACCATCTGCACAAAGTCTGTAAAATACACTGTGTAAGTACAATGTACACAACAACAACTTGCATGATGAATTAAATGCAATAAAATATTAAAGGTACTTTCCTAGAGGAGACATTTGTGGAAAGGATGAGAAAAGTTGATTGAATACAAGCGTGAAAAGTTAGATTTTGAGATTTTTAAAAGGTAGGCAGATGTTTAGAGAGGAAAGAGAGTAGATGTGAGATGACTGAGTTTTCCAGAAGGAAGAGCTATAAAACTGGGCAGGTCAAAGGATAAGCTTGCTAATTTATGCCAAGGAAAGTTAAGACTATGAGGACTGACGCTAAGCAAGTATTTGTGCCTTTCGTAGTGATGTCACAGTCATACATGCAGCTAGTTAGCAAAATACTATTGAAGATATGGAGTGTTTAAGGAGGCTAATAATAAGAGCACGGGGAAAATGATGCTAAAGGGAATGAATGCATGAATTGTTGAATGAGTGTGGAAAATAATGTCTCCTAAAGTAAAGCAGTGGAAATGTTGGACAGGGAATGGTACTTAAATTGCTTTTCAGAATTAAACATCAGTGTCAGCCTGAACAAATACCTGGAGAGTGGTATGAGGTTCCACGGGGTTAGGTTTCATTGTGAGTCAAAAACAAGTTCTTCATTCCTTTCATTGTTCAATTAGTTAAGTTGTGACAAATCTGACTGAACCACATGGCAGCACAAGTCTCTGTGTTGTTGAGAACAGTGCTCGAAAAGTAGAATTGGGCATGATAAACATGCATTTAAACTGCACCCAAATTTGTTTTTGAAGTGACACACATGAATGAGGAAAAGGAAGGGTTTGGGTGGAATTTGAGGATCATTTTGAAGTGAATATATAGACTACAATTGGAGCCTATAGGCAATATTAACATGGTATTAATGGAAGCAAGCACGAATCGTCACAAGGAAGTTGACTTGAGATGCTATAAAACAAGATATCACAGCTCAAAGACCAGAGCCTTTGACAACGTGGTGTTAATGACTTGTTATCCTGACACTCTTTATGCTGTGGGCTTGGTGGAACCCAGAATAATAGGATTTTAATTATAGAAGAGTAGAACACTGATCTTGGTGCCAATTGTGGAAGGAAACTGTAGACTTGAAGAGAAAACTATGACTGTAAAACAATTAGGAAAATCAGTAATCAGTAATGGGAGATAATCACTATCTAGTAATGGCCATGCTTAATTTTGATGGGTGCTCTATGGGATACAGAACGAAACGTGGGGAACTTCAAGGCACATAAAAAAAGCCAAAGACCATAGCCAGATTTGTGTCAGGACCAGGATCATCTCTTACACATTTTACACAGCATAAGCAAACATCTTGTCGACTACATAAAAGATATCATATCAATTATTCAGCATGTATTTGGATGAATTACCTCATAATCAATTTTGAATTTCTGCACCATTCCAAGCTCCATGAACATTCTGAGAGCTGCAGTGATCATAGCATCCTTGTCAAGGGAGAAGTCATTGAAATAGAATTCATCAATACTGAGTTCAGAAGCAAGTGGGATGTTTGCTGCCTGCAAATGGAGAGAATTCTCAGGGTTTTAATAATTCAAAATTATGGATTCACTTGACTTTTCATCTGTTCTTCATAACAAACACCACTTTGACAGAGGGAGTGCTTTCAAGAAAATTCCCCAAAGGTAAAAGATCCAAACTTTAGACTACAACGGCATCTTCGGGGAGATGTTTAAAAAGTAGACTTAGAGTGTTGGCAAATGACAAATCATGGAGTTTTTCAAAGAATTTATGCATTAGGGTCTCTCTGACAGTCCAGTGTACTTCGCAGCAGCCAGGTTCTGTTTAATGTCATTGTAAAACAATAATTTTGGGGTTTGAGTAAAGCAAATCCATTTGTTTTCCCTGTTGCTATCTATGTGTTCTATAGCACATCTGATTAATAGTGCTAACTTTTCAAACCTTTCAAATATTTTGTTTATTATCCTTAACAAAACTTATTAATTGCGTATATTGAGAACTGGCCATTGATTTACTCATGAAATTATAATATGTGAGAAGCACAAATTTCTTTCATTTATATTAAACAGGTTGAATACTTTTTCTATTTATTTTGTTTTCTTAGGAGTATTGTAAACAAGCAATATTAGAGTGGTAATAGTAGTGCATTTAACAAAAGACTTAGTAGAAAATGTTGTCACTTCACACACTTTAATTCTCTAGGATTGAAAACATTTTGGGAATGATGAATCAGCTGCATGCTTATAATCTGCCTGATTTCTATTGACTTCAATGGAAATAAAACTGGATAGAGTTTAAATGGCACAAGACTATTATGATTTCCCCTGCAATGTCAATCACTAATTGATATTGAAGATAGTGAAGAGCTTCTGCTTTAAACTGCTGCAGTGTTCTCATGAACATAGTCCCATGGTGCTGTTGTGCAGGGAGTTTCAGGATATAGACTCGGTGATGATGAAAGAACAGCATGAGGCTAATTTCAGCAAGTTAAGTCACAGGAACAGTGTGTAGAAAAGAGTATTTGGAGATTAGAAGGAACTACATGAACATGAGAGCTGGGCTTCCATTGCCTGCTTTCATTGTCACCGTTGGGAACTCAGGCTGATGCCATCTTGTCTCTGGGGCACCATTTAGATCTTGCTGCAGCCCAAAGCAAGCCACAGTGTCTTACATTTTGATCATCTGGCTGACAAAATTGTCAGCCTGGTGATCTGCTTGGTTGGGTCACAACTGCTATCAGAGTCCAGGCACAAATTGTAAGCAAACCCATTCCCACAAGTAGGAAAGGAGCTGCATGAAAAACTTCTCTGAGATTGCTTCAGGTTTCTCAATTCCACAGTGTACTTGCACACCAATGCTTTCACTGGTAAATTCCAATAGTTCCATGAAACCCAATTATCCAAAATTAAAGGGAACAAATGTGTGTCAATGTTGCTCTAACTGGTTTAAAGAGGAGTTAAACAGTAACCTGCCCCTCAAATTACAACCTGCATTCTGCACTACAACGAGATCCAGAAGTCTTTCAAGTCTGGAGCCAGCTGTCCAATGCTGTGTCAGTTTTGCTGGTTTTAGCTTCTGCCACCTGCTTTTGCTCCTGCACAATAAAATACAGTCCTTAACATCATTTCCACCACGTCGCACTCCCTGGTAAATACTGAGGCTATGTAACTATTTCAATATTTCTGCCATTTTTCAGTTCATCTCCCACTGATCCCAAAATTGCCATGTGCCTTCCCGCAGACAACACTGTTTCTTCCAGTGAGGTCCAAGGCTTGGTCTTCCCTTGGGAGGTTGGATTCAGCTCAGGACCTCCCCCAGCACACGTGCCCAGTTCAATCTTGGAATGACTCGGGCAGCCATTGAGCTACTCACTGCCTTCACATTTACCATCTGTCAAGGCCGTACCTGAAATTGAATGTGTTTAATCATTCAAACATTCAAGAACAAAACACTTACAATTTAACACAATTTTAAAGACATTTGGATAAGTACATGGATAAGAGGGTTTTAGAGGGATACGGTATCATGGTTCCGAGTAATGGCCCTCAATTTGGCTCCTTTGATGATGCCTTGTTGTACAGCACATGGATTCCATGCTGGACTGTATGCATAGCAACACACACCTGAGCCCCATCAGGAGCCTAGCATAAGTACCTGGGTTTCTCTAGCACTAGTTGCCAGAGTATTGGT
>JARFYF010000001.1:46260569-46271464 GCA_030265395.1 Rhina ancylostomus
TTCATCAGAACCGTGAATGATTGAGAACAAATGGGTTTAAAGATGCAGGTGAGGTGGAGGGGTAAGGTGAGGAAAGAAAGGGGGGGAGGGGGATAACACAGAAGCCAGGAGAGATTAAACAAGAAAATTTCACTTAACACTTCTTTTCTCATTGAATCTCTCCAAAGTTCTACTGTATTATACATCTTCCCTTTTTATGCTTTCTTCCCATTCCTCCTTTCTTTACATCTTAAAATGTGTTTAATTTTAACCCTGTCCAGTCTGATGAAAAGTCAACAACCTGAAACATTAAAATAAAAACAGAAAATGCTGGAAACATTCAGCAGGTTAGGCGGCATCTATGGAAAGATAAACAGAGTAAACATTTCAGGTCAAAGACCCTTCTTCAGGTCTGGGAAAGAGAATAAACAGGTTAGTTTTAAGTTTCTGAGTGGGTGGGGGTGGGATGGATAGGTCAAAGGGAATATCTCTGATGGAGGAGACCAGTGTTACCATGGAGATAAGTTGTAGATGATATCATCTGATTGATAAACTGATGAGGAAAGACAGAGAGCAAAAATGAACAAAGTAACATTAAAACTGAGAAATGAAGACAGTTAGAGAGAGAGAACACAAAGGACTTAAAGAGCTGCAAAATATAGAGCTGTAGGAAATGCACAGTGGGTCATGCTATGCTAGTCGACAGAAAAAACTGAGCCAATATCACAGATGCATGATCTACCACACAAATCAACAGTCTCATAAAGGTAGAGTTACCTGAATTACAGAATTCACTCTACAATTGTAGAGTGTTTCCAGCATTTTGTTTTTATTTCAAATTTCCAGCATCTACAGCTTACTTTTTATTTTCATGACCTGAAACACAGACGTTTGGTGCCTGTCTTATAGAATACTTCTGGCACGTTCAGTTTTAATTCCAATTTTCAGCAAATGAAGTTCTTTGGAGAGGAACTTAGAGATGACAATGTCCTTTTAGACACAATTTTTGGAATGCTGCTAAAGAAGCTGTAGTGAGTGCATCATCTAATTGCAGATAGCATACACACCACAGCCATAGTATGTCCATGATGGAGGAATCAAATGCTTTGGGATAGTGGTTTCCAGGCTGCGTTATCCCTTTGGAGGGTGGCAGAGGGAAAGTCAGAGATTACATCAAGTCTGTGTGGCTTTAATAATATTGAGGTAACTCAGCAAAAGTAAAAATAAATAAAAATATATACTTTGTATGCTGGCTTCCCTGGCCATGGGGCTGCTAGCAGTTCCCAAGAATCCCTAGAACAGCTCCAACTCTATACAAAAAAATGACATCATAGAGTGGGGTTGGGGTGTGGGGATCTGTGTCATTTATCGTATGTGGAGCATGCACCCAAAAAGGTTAAGAATGACTGCTTTAGATCATTGAATGAAATGATGTACAATTGGGCAGCTTTGTTCTAGATGGTACTGAATTTTGTGTTCATGTTGCATCTGCACTCATCCCTGCCTATTGATACTAATCTATCACAAACCTGGCATGATGGTAGAGAGGCTTTGAGAGTTGAGCCACTTGCTGCAGAAATGCTCAGCTTCTGATTGTTCTTATCATGTGATCAATGAAAGATCGATTTAATGATGTGGGAAAGGTTGCAGAAACAACTAAGGATCAATGGCTTAAGTTTGCTGTTTTGAGGGACTTGAAAAACAAAGCTTTCTTCTCATAAGCCAGGAATTACTCCAGCTTTTGGAGATGCTTTCCCCTGAACATCACTAGTTTCAATTTTATTGGGCTGCCACAATGCGACATTCAGCTGAATGTCACGTTGATGTCAAGGCCAATCTTAACTCACGTCCATGGATATGAGCAAGTGAGGGTGGGCATGGGTTAACTGGTGGAGTAGAGGAGTGGGTGTAAGCTTTGCCACAATAAGGATATGTGACATAATGTAAGCAGTGTGCATGTTTCACTCCTAGAGCTTTAAGGGCTTGTTGTATACTTCTCTAAAAGCAGTCAAATTTTACATGACTCCACATTTCACTGCTCAGCTCTATAATTCAGCTCTTGTCTGAATTTGGAACAAGGCTTAATGAACTCTGGAAACACTTGGGTCCAATGGACCTCAAATGTAATAGAGATTTTTAGGAAAATTAAAATACTTTAATGAAGAAAATGCATAGAGATCATGCAACAAACCTTCCAAAGAAATGAATATTATTTATGCACATTACATTTTTTCCATACATAAAATAGCACTTTTATAGCTTGAATAACACTGCGTACTGTGTAATATTAATCTATTTCTGCAGTCTTACAGATTTTTAAGAAAGTCTGTTGGTTTTTAATACTGGTCTTATTTATAATTTTCAGAATTAAAGGTGTAAACAAAGTCATTTCATCAGCTCTTGCAAACATATTTTAAAATCTATGAATAACTTAACATTGGAAATTTAATGGTGAAGTCCTACATGTTTTGTCAGTAAAGGGCAGAGGCAATTATAATTGCTTCTTTACTAGGATTAGTATGATTTATATTAATGTCTGCAATTAAATTTGATATCTGTTATTTCCTTGGTTTTTAACTGAAGCTGCAGAATTCATCAGAGTTCATTAGAACTGAAATTCTGACAGTTAATAGCAGTCCGGTTATTTCATACCCACAGCTTCCAGCCTTCTTCTGTGAACATTGGGAAGAAACCTCATGATTATGAAACATGGGCTTTTGATTAATTCTAACAGATGTTCCTTTGAATTTTTCATTTGCCTGCTAAGGATCAGGAAACCAGCAGTTAGTTAATTTTTTTAAAATATATCATCAAACTGAGATTTTAAAAAGTTATTTGTTTAAATAGCAAATTTTCCAATTGGTAAACAGAGGGAGAAATAAAAGAAATAACGATTGTCTATAGTGAGTTTCTTTGAATAAAGACCCCGTGCAAACCTTGTTGTGCTTTGGTGTCTGCTTCTTAGAAGCACAGCAGTTTGTCCTGTTGACTAGGTGTCAGAGTGAAGCTGACATGTTACACTTCAGGCTGCAGGCTGCTTCACTAATAGCTTGTCACTTCATAGTATTCAGAGGCTCCTTTACACAGCCACAGGCAAATTTCCCCATAATTAACAGGCAGTCATGGAGGCTAATTACTTTAATTGCTAAACAAAATCATGGACACTAGTCAGGAATTCAAGAGAAATTGCTGCAGATAAAGCAATTTCAAATAATTTGCTTTCTACAATAAAATACCTTTTTATTGAAGATAACTAAATAATGCAATTATAATAGTTTAATAATGTTATTTTAACAACTAGAATATATAAGATTTTTTTGTTGTAATATGTCTTTGGATTATAGTATTTCTTGGCACTATGGTGCTTGTTACTGGGCAAGTAATCCAGAGAACATTAAATCAAATACAGGCTGTTGATTTATGGACACCTCTACATATGAACGAGCTCCTATCTTCAATAGTCCCACAAATTCAAAAGTCCAACATACGTACATACGTTCATTCTTACGAACAACAGAACTAGTTCCCTCTCCACTTTTAGTAATTGTTCTTTCTTATCAATCTTATGATATTATCAGGTTTTGGATACCATTCATTGCAATACTATGGAGGTATGGTTACTGTATCAAATGATTGTTGCGTATTTTCTGACATGGATAAAATCAATTTAAGGACATCTGTAAGAATGGAAGCCGTTCATTACCCGGGGACAGCCTTTACTACCAGGACAGTTTGAGAATATGAATGAGTTTAAAAACAAAATCTGGAAATAAAAATTTTTAAGAAGTATCTGCAGAGCCACTGGATTATCAGAAACCCCAAATGATTCCCTGATCCCCTTCAGAGAAGCAAACTGCCTACAGGACATCCAGTGCCATTCCAACTGGGTTAACTGACCTAAGAAGTGCAAAAGCAGGTTCCACAGTTGCTTTAAACCAGCACAAGAAATTGAGCACATGTAGAGCACCTTCAATGTACAGACTGAACTGTTCACTGAGCTACAGCATTAACACATCCAGATAAAGAGAATGGGCAATGAGCACCAGTAATGATGAAGATACAGAAGTTTTAAATGTGAGTTTTAAACATTTTGATAACTAATAAATATTAAGTTAATACACCCACAAATGCAACTGCTACCTAAAAACAGGTAAATAATGAATATGTAGTAGAGCTAAGCATTTCCTTGGTGGCATAATTACTACATGATGCTTTGATAATGGACCAATACCTATAGAGTACGGCATTTAGTCAAATGCTCAACACAATGTGAATTTGTTGCCCATTGAGTCCTTTATAAGTTCAAAGCATGTAAGTGAATTAATGAAACAAGATTTTCATTTCCAAGCTCATGTTTCTTTCATAAGTTGACTCCCTAGATGGCCCTTTCCTATATTCTTTCCCCAAATCCAGGTTTTTTTCTTTCATGTGTTTATCTAATTCCTTTTTCTTTTGAGAGCTACTGGAGAATCACCCTATCAGGCAGTGCATTCCAAATCCTAATTAGGAATGACATAAGATGTTTTTCTTCATCCTGCCTGCAATTCTTTTGCCAATCGCTTTAAATCTAGCCCTTCAGCCATTAGAAACATTTTCTCTGTCTATATGATTTTAAGAACCTCTACTAAATTTTCTCTTCACCTCTTTTCCAAGGAGAACAGGTCCATTTTCATTCACTCAAGGGCTTGACAAGGAAGGTTTTTGAGGAACATCTGCCTGTTGCATCACCTTGTGCATTAAGATTCAAACATTAACCATACTTTGGTTTAATATGACAGGCCATGCCAGCCTGATGCATAATGCATAAAAACCTATAATGACTGCAGAACAACATAATTAGAAGCAATGATCCAATATTTTGGAAGGAATCTGTGGTTAAAATCAGTTCAGATTATGCAATAGAAGTTCAAGGGAGAGGGAAAAAGCATTGGTACAAGGAATGGATTGGAAATCAGTGGTTAGAAAGATTCTGAAATAGGTCATGTCTATCATTCAGAGAGCTTGATTAATGTGTAATTTTCAGTTTTTGCACTATTTTGTAAACCAAGGATACACAGTCAGGTCATAGGAAAACATACCAAGAGCTTGCTTACTTTCTACGTTTTATAATTCTGTATGGCACTGCATGTATCTCAGTGTTTTTAACTTACTTTTTCAGATTACAATAGATTTGCAACTCATCAAAATATACGATCCAAAGTGTGGTTAACTATGGGAAAATTGAAAAATATCGTCTCCTGCAAAATGCTGTGACATTTTGTTTAACCACTTTTATTGTGATAGATGCATTTAATGTTAGCAGTTGTCTGACATTTTGAAGAATAAAAGCAGGTGCAGTCAGTGAGCCCAGGAATTTCCAGTCTTTGACTTCTGGCCTGTGCTGAGGTTTCTGATGCCACTGGGCGGTATTTGGGCATTAGAATTGGCTTGATCTCCTTAATGCATCTTCCAAAAGAGACACATATATGCTTGATTGTGGAAAAATGAATGACATCAAAACAGTTGCTGTTAGACATGAATCATGAATATTTTAGTCCGCTAAAATATTTGGTTTAGCAATATTGATGCTTTTCTATACAAAGGCTCAATGGAATTCTGTTTTTTTCTGAAGCTCTGAAGATAAAAATATTAATCAGAAGCTATTACTCAGACAGTTACTCTTCCCTGTAACTAGAAGGGTGGAAGTTAAATGCACGTGGAAACAAAATCAGTCAATGTCTTCAAGAGGGAGTTGAACTGGCATTTAAGAGATAATAATTTGCAGGACAGGCATTACAGACTCAATGGGCTAAATGGCCTCTTTTTGTGCAATAATGATTTTATGAATTAAACCCGGTTAAATCTTAAAAGGCAGTTCTTGCCAGTGTTCACTGGATTAGTAGAGCACAGAACTGGTGCATGAAGTTATTCATGTTGAATTATCTTTCCCTTTTGTTCATGTCCTGCCACAAATGCCCAGCATGTCAAAAGAGTCAAGTTAATGGAGAGGCCCCAACTACGAATATGGAAACACAAATTTGAAGCTCACCACCAAAGTTAAATTAAATAAATCTGGAAATGAAAAGCCAGTATCGGAAACAATGGCCGTGAATTAGCAGGTTGATGTAAAGACCTATCCAGTTCACCAAATTTCTTTCTGGTAGGAATTCTGATCCACTTTACTGCTTTGGGCTGTTTGTGACCCACAAGAACATAATTGAGCAACCTCTGAAATGATTTCACAATGCTCTTTGTTTTGGGGTGAAATATGAGCATTAAAGTCCACAGATTACATTTCAATTTCTTTTCAAAAGACTGTTAGACATTGGCGGTGCTGGTAAGGCATTGCTCATCCCTCATGATTGTGAGAAGGTATCAGGAAGTCTTCTTTACTTGATGGATGTAACGAAAATCTGAAAGAATTGACCGTGTTCCTAAAAATACAATGCTCCAAATTGCTAAAAATCAGTTTATTTAGTAACATCAGTAAATGCACGATAGTGAGGGCAGTGCAGGTCGAAGCAGAATGGCAGAAATCTATATGAAAAGAGACATTAGACAAGCATGCATTTCAGAAGTAAAACACAAGTAATAGAGATATTGTCCTTTCATTAATAAGCGTAAAATATCGCTTAACCATTTTTATTATTGATAAGGTACATCTATTTAGACTTCGGTTTAGGACATAGAAGAGAATTAGTTCATTTTTCCAAAAAGTCATTGGAATTATGTTACCACTTTATCTGTTTCCACATTCATCCCAATATCCTTCCATTTTTTTGTATATCCTTGCCTTGTCACACTTTCCCAAAAGTATTAACTCACTTTTCTCTGGATCAAATTCCATGACTTTTTTGACTATACTTAGGGGCACAATATCATAGTGGATATGTTGCAGGTCTGGTATCCCACATAATTCAGTTCCATTTGCAAACTCCTCAGCAAATGAAGTTGTTCATACTTCCATACAACAAGATTTAGACAATAGTCAGGCATCCGTTGATAAGAGACAAGCCACAAAAATGCCCTGGCAATGACCATCTGTAGAGAGAGTCTAATGGCTTATCTTTGGTATTCAAAGACTTTTCATTGCTGAGCCTCTTGTCATCAACATCCTGGGGGTCACCATTGACCAGATACTCAACTGGACCAGATCCATAAATACTGGGGCTGCAAGATCAGAGGCTGGGAAAGCTGCAGTGAGTGACCCATCTCTTAACAGCCAGAAGTCTTTCTTCCAACTATATAATATAGATGGATAAATCATGGAACTCTTTATAACAGCACTGCTAGAATATTTTCATTAGAAGGACTGCAGTAATTCAAGGCAGTGGCTCAAGGACAACTGGGTATAGGCAATAACCCTTGCCAGGATGCCTAAATCATGAAATAAAAATTCTTTACTGATGTTATGGTTGGAACACATATATAGACAGAAAAACAAACAATATTTAGCTTGGTACAACCAGAATTGATAAAGGTTAGGGATGACACCAAACAGTTCCCATTACTTAACTGACTGCCCTTCAAAAATTAGTCAGATGCCTATATGAAAAGACATGCTTTAGGATGGGTCCCCAGGCTAAGATGTCGTTTATTTACCTGTCTTGTTACAATTAGATGGTTAAATTGTGGGGTGTATCCAAATCAGTAGTTGATTTGGGGTTCTTCCTTGCCCAAAAAAATTAACCATAAAGCAAATAGTGCAAAGCAGAATCCAAGTGAAGAGAGGAGAGAGAGTTTATCAAGATGAATGTGTGAGTCTTGATTTTACAGTTTGAGAAGAAGACCAACAGGAAGACTACTGTGCCTCAGCTAAGACCAAGTCGTTCCCAATTATTCTCAACACTGGTGTCCCACAAGGCTGCATCCTCAGTCCCCTACTCTACTCTCTATACACTCACGTCTGTGTGGTCAGATTCTGCTCTGACTCCATCTATAGATTTACAGATGACACCACCGTGGTAAGCTGTATCTCAAATAACAATGAGTCAGAGTACAGGAAGGAGATAAAGAGCCAGTTAACACGGTGTCATGACAACAACCTTTCCCTCAATGTCAACAAAACAGAAGAACTCGTCATTGACTTCAGGAAGGGGGGTAGTGCACATGCTCCTTTTTACATCAACGGTGCTGAGGTTGAGAGTGTTGAGAGCTTCAAGTTCATAGGAGTGAACATTGCCAATAGACTGTCCTGGTTCAACCACGTAGACACCACGGCCAAGAAAGCTCACCAGCGCCTCTACTTCCTCAGGATGCTAAAGAAATTTGGCATGTCCCCTTTGACACTCTCCAATTATTATCAATGAATCATAGAAAGCATAGAATCTGGACATATCTCGGCTTGGTATGGCAACTGCTCTGCCCGGGACCGCAGAAACTGCAGAGAGTTGTGGACACAGCCCAGCACATCATGGAAACCAGCCTCCCTTCCACGGACTCTACATTTCTCATTGCCTTGGTAAAACAGCCAACATAACCAAAGATCCCACCCACCTGGGACACTCTCTCTTCTCCCCCCCTCTCATCAGGCAGAAGATACAAAAGCCTGAAAGCACGTACCTCCAGGCTTAAGGACAGCTTCTATCCCACTGTTATAAGATTACTGAACGGTGCCCTAGTACAATAGTATGGATTCTTGACCGCACAATCTACCTCGTTGTGACCTAGCACCTTATTGTCTATCTGAACTGCACTTTCTCAGTAACTGTAACACTTTATTCTGTATTATCTTTTTTTACCTTGTACTACTTCAATTCACTGTTGTAATGAATTGATCTGTATGAACAGTATGCAAGACAAGTTTTTCACTATACTTCAATACACGTGACAATAATAAACCAGTTTACATGATGGTGTTGCCATTCTTCCTTCTACATGAATTGTACTGATAGCTAAAGTTCACATAAAATTGACTGGAAAAACATACACCTTAAATTAAAACTGTATATATTATAAACATTTACACAGCATGGAGCGATTGAAACCAATAATCCAATCCCTTAACTCAATGGTTGTAAACCACTTGGTCTTCATTGCTAAAGTTTATTACATCATCAAAACTACTTTAATTGGATCACTGTCTTCTCATCACTCCAGTCCACCCATTATTCTCCCCGTTCTGCCATGCTCTAGTAATCATATATTAAAATAAATAATTTGAGGTTACTTGCCATCTGCATAATCCGAGTTTATCTATATGTTGTTTCTCTTTGGAATGCAATGTATTGCAAAATCTTTATTATGCCGATAATAACTGCATAATATAAAATATGTTTATTTAAGTATAAAACTTGACAAAAATAACAGTGCATCACTTATATATCTTTTAATTTACATGCATATGTAATATCTTTTCTCGCTGAAGCTGCCTTGCTGAAACACAGTGATGGAGAATGTTGTTTCAGGTAAAGACAGCTTGATTACTTTCAGCATCCAGGTCTGCTTTGGTGTTTGCACCTTAGCCTCTTACATACATTCATTCTCCTTATAACATCATGATAAAAATAGTCTCACTGAGGAATCCATGTTTACAGGGCAGAATGGTATTATGGCTCCAGCAGTAAAAGCCCTAACTTATGTTCAAATTATAGACAAATAAACAGCTTCCTTTAGTTACAGTCCAGCAAATTAAGTCCTAGATGTGATTCCCTCCTAAGGGGTGCCTTGCAGAAGTTCTAATTGCCATTGAAATGGTGCTGGTAATTATTGAGGTGGAAGTGGAAAGGAATAGATTGGAAGAGTTACCTTTATCCATTTGACCCTTTTTAAATGAGGCAAAACTGACTTCTGGCTCAGCTTTAATGGGAGCAGAATTTGGGTGTACCTTTTTTGGCAGAAATGATGCTTTCAAGAAAAAAAAATCTATGGTTTGCAACCAAAAGCATTTCCCCAAATAGGAAATGATGCAAAGTAGAATCCAAGGGTCGAGAATCACTGTGGCGTCTGCTGTATAATTATTCAGCTTTAACTCTAAATAGCTATTTTTACTCATCAACCTCATTTTTACTCATTGGATGTGACAGCTTCCAGATGCCTTCTGATTGACACCGATATTTCATAGGAAAATTGATAACAATGTACTTAATGGATGTTTGTAAGTAAGTTTCCACATATTTGTTTATAGGATGTGGCCAAAACATCATTGTCATTGATAGTTGCCTTGAATAGCTGGTGTGGGCTGTTTTATTTGATGATTTAGAATGTGTTGCTTGGCAGGACATTCAGGATCTTTACAAAGAGAATGAAGCAATGATATTACATGTTCAAATTGATATGGTGTGAGACTTTGAGAAGATCTAAGTGATGATGCTCCCTCAAAACTACTGTTCTTGTCATTCTCAGAAGGTTCTGAAGAAGGACCAGCTCTCTGAGAATGCTAATCAAAGTTCTCCAGTGTATCTCATTGATAGGAAATGTTGCAGCTACCATGTGTATGCATGTCCCCTTTAAGCCTCTGGTCATTGCTAACTCCATGATTGAGTTCTTTGGCAATGGTTATATATTTGAATAATCTGTGGAGTTGGTTAATGTACAGTATTTCCTGACTGGGCGTAAATATTACCTGCTATTTATTAGCACTAGGCTGGATACTGTGCTGATCATGAAGCTGGTTGAGCTCCTTGGTTAGGAACTGAATACAGTGAAATAATTAGTAACAATATGGATAATTGTTTTAATGTGGATATTGATGAAGGTTACTGATGAAGCACCAAAAGATAACTGCTCGGAGGACACTGTTGTGAGAAGTTCCTGGGGCTGTCAACATTGGTTTCCAACAATCATACTCTTCATAAGAAATTTCTTCCGTTATCAAAGGGTTTTTTATTTTATTCTCATTGGCTTTAAGTTTTGATTGACCTTATTGGAGCCAGGTGATACAGACGAGGTTACTATTGGTGAATGTCCCTTAAAGATAGAGCATGGTGGTGTGTGTG
>JARFYF010000001.1:46271564-46287103 GCA_030265395.1 Rhina ancylostomus
TCTCTATTGGCTCTCTACATTTCGCCTTCAGTCAACGGTGGTTGTTGAAGAAGCCTTTGCTCACGTTTCACCTTATGGCTTGCTGAACTGAATTTTGAAAATTATTCCTGGACTTAGGGTTTGGGAATTTGCCACACACACATTATGAGTTTAGTTTTGGGGTTAATGTTGTTAATGTTTAAGATTTAACATTTTTACTTCTAACAATCTGACATTTTTACTTTTATTTTTCTTATTATCATAAGTAGTTATTAATGAAGTAGTTTTTAACACTGATACATGACTCAGTGTGTTTCTTTTGTTGCTGGTTCGTGACACAGGGAAAAGCAATCACTCATACCTCTCTGATAGCTCCAGCTCTAGTGTTGATGTCAGAGTCTGGACTGTGATGCTATCTAGAGCTGAATAGTTCTGGTGGAATACATTCTGGTGGAGTGACACTGAAATTCGGGGATGTTAAGCTTTGGAAAATCTGAGATTCCAATCTAATCTCATCTCAAGATAAAAATCTGAATGTAAAGTGTAGCTCTATCATTTGTAGCTGAAGACCTATGAGTTCAGTTGTTAATGAATGGAAGATAAAATTCATGGACAGTATATTCACTCAAAATATTCCAGAGAGTACCAGGACATCAGAAGAGGTAAACATTCCCCCAGTGAACAGTACCTCAGTAGTATCAGGTCTGCTCAAGGCATAAGACTTAACTGATGTTGGATGTCCCCAGTTAAACTCTGGGGCAGCATTGGCTTTAGGAATCATATTAAGTCCATGGAGTGGGAATTTTCTTGGATACAAGGTTCCACTTGTGATAGAGGGAGTGCAGCATAAAGTCACCAGATTGATTCTTGAGATGGAGGATTGTCCTATGAGGTGTGAATAAGTAGACTGGGTGTTTACTTTTTCAATTGAGAAGAATGAGGGGTGATCTCATTGAAATATACAAAATTGCCAAAGCACTTAACAGAGTACATGTAGGCATTATCTTTCCCCAGGCTGGGGTGTCCAGAACCAGAGGTCAAAGTCTCAAAATTAGGGGTTCACCATTCAGGATAGTGCTGAGAAGAAATTTTCTTCATACAGACGATAGTGTGTCTTTGGAATCCTCTACCCAAGAGGACTGCGGAAGCTCAGTGGCTGAGTATATTCAATACAGTGATTGATAGATTTTTGGATAATAAGGGATTCAAGGGATTTGGAGTTGGTTCAGGAAAATGATGCTTAGGTAAAAGATCAGACATGATCTAATTGAATGGCGGAACAGACAGGAGAGGTCAAATGGCCCGTTCCTGCTTCATTCAAGTCATAAATACAAAAAGTAAACTTTTCTACCTAAAAAGTGCGAGCATATTTCTGTCCAAGAACAACTTGAATATGAATTATATTAGGACAAAGTTATATTTTGTAATACATTCATGATTTTGCTGACAGTGCTGGAGTAAAATTACGAGTTACTCCTTTGATAACATTGCAACATGTAGTAAGCATTTTAGAAATGGATCTCTCGGTCATTTAAATCCTACCACCTGCCCTGCCAGCAGCTATATGGTGAATCATATGGGGCTAAGGCTCACTTTCTTTCCTAATTATATTTTTGAGGATTAAATTGAAATATATAATAAATCACTTGTATAAGTTAAATTTAATTATATCACTTAATTGGTTCCTTCACAAAGTTTTTACCTCAGTAAATACTGTTATCTCATCAAAATTTTATTTTATATCAAATTGATTTATAAGATCTGCAACGATATAATCTCCTGGGCTTCACAGAGCAAATCTTACAATTTTAAATGTATGAAAATGATTAATTACTTAATCATATCAGTAATTTACAGCATACTATTGTAGAATACATTTTTGGCTAATTAATTCGATTAATGTCAACCTACAGATTCTGATTTGGTTCTTTAGCTTTGAATTCAGTATAAATTAATTGAAAAATGCTCCTAATGGTTGACAAATGTCCCTTTAATAAAAACATAGAACATTCTTTTCATGGAGAACTTACCTAGTTCACTATCACAAGCACAATTATTCATTTTTTGGGTATTTTTTGGCATGGTGATTGGCAAATATAAATTATTGGAGGCTATAATCAATAAGTTTGTCACTTCCTTTCAACTGTCAAATTACTCCACTGACAAAGTGACTGTTAATTTATATTCTTTTGGTGTCCATGCATCAAATTAGTTTCTATCACCAAAATCTTCTTAAAGATTTCTGCTTCTGAGAGGTATTATTCTATCTGGTAAATGAGTCTTCTGATAACATTTCTTATAAAACTGTAGGATAAAGGTCAATTTTACATTAGTTTGGTTCTCTTGTAAGGGAGACTACCATAGACTGACAATACAATCCACTTTATGAATTATCCAGAATTCCTCACCTCACCAAAATATTCCACATAAATTAGATGAACTATGTTCAAGGTACAAATCAGGGAATTCCAGCGACCAGCCACTTAATATGGTGTTCAATGCTTGTAGCAAGGCATCAGTTTTTGTACATTGAAAGCTCTTGACATGTTTGAGAATGGCTACATTATTCCAATGCTATGTTTCATCTTCAGCTACAACCTTGTTACATGTTCATCCAACATTATGAGGTTGCCTTATTTTATTTCAATTTTGACTGTAGAACCATTGGCAACCTCTATGAAGACAAGTCACTCGCTATATTTGGAAATCCTACAGTTTTGTGGAGTCAGATAATGGCAATCAATTCATAGTTATAATAACAGGCTGTGGATTTTGAGCCTTATATGAAAAGAATGATATTCCACCCACTCTTCCCCACAACTGCCTCTCACAGAAAGCAAGGACACTGACCCAAAATGATGGGGCAGTTTCTCCATAATCACACCTGAAATGTGCAACCAAAATAAAGATAATAAACTGTCATGATTTCTTTTTATGTTTCAAATGCTACTTAATACACTTCTACTCAAAAATTTCAACATTCTGCTAGTTGTTACAGCTTTTTATCTTGGCAGACAAATGACCAAGAATTCAGCTCATGTTCCTCCTTCAGACTGAGATCGCTTGATTACCCCAGATCGGAGACAGTATCACCAAGTGGCCTAATGGCCAGAACTCTTTAGAAGATATATACAGTTAATGAACTCGCAATTACCAAACCAGAATCTCACTGAGCCTATAAAATAGAATGCATAGACAATCTACAACAGTCTCCCTTGCATTGAGACCAAACTACTTACGAATAAATTCCATCTCAAGTATGTTCAAAACAAGCAGTTCACTAATGATCTACTAGGACCTCCAGCAATAACTAACCTTACAAATAATGATATTGCCCTTAGCAAAACACAAGCAATATGCCAGATCACATTCAGTCCAGCCCACCCCCTGTGCTTTTCAAACAGCCATGCTTATCTTTTGCAGTTCTGTGGAATTGACCAACCTCATGCATGGATGCCAAAGCCGACCAACAAGACCCTAAGACCCTCCTTGAACCACTACCACCCCTCCCCGTGATCCAGTGGCAATTCGCCACTGTCAAAGGCCTTTTCAAATGTCTCTGATAACATAGCAGTTCAAATAGATTTAAATAAAAAACAAAAACTAAATACCTTAAACTATTATAAATTAGTTAAAAGTGTTAAGATAAAGTAAAATAAAGAAATATAAATAAACCACTAAACTATACTTACCTTTTAACTCAAGATCACCAACCCAATTCAAATGAATAGGGACTCCAGCAATTCAAATGAATGGGGACTCCAGTCCTACAGCTGTCAAGCTATGGGGCCAGATGCTAGGTTCATCCATCCCATGTAGCTCCTTAGATCTGAAGTGAGTCCACCAGTGGGGTAGGAGGTCAGGGGCACTGGCAGCTGACCTATAACGTAACCAGGAGTACATTTGATGCTGCCTAACAACCTACCAATGCCTCCAATTCCAAATACTACTCCCAGCAGAAAGAATGAGTAGCCACTATATAAGAGTGCTCAATTGCATTGCCATTTATGAACTATTTCCTGCTATAAATATTGTTTCAAAAAACGTTCAACTACAACAAAATGCAAATCAGTACACAGATTTTAAATAAAAATCTTAAATGACTTATTGATTGTTGAACCGCAGATCTCGCCTGAAACTCTTACTATAGCATCATCCAAAAATTGAAAATATAAGCATATGATATTATTTACCAGCATTAAAGCTCATTTACTGAGGCAAAAATCAATCACAGTTGAAGAAAGTCCAGATTACATAGGTTCTTATTGTTGATGTTATAAATGTGGTGCTGTAAATCATAATAAGTTCTAAAATTATTTGGATCAAGTTTCAAAGACCTCTAACAACTCTGAAACCTTTGTTATGTTGTGTGGATAAAGAACAACATCATGAAAGAATCTTTTCTTCTGTATATGACAATATCAAAGTTTTAAACAAAAGTTAAAAAAAATTGTTACTGCACTAATATATTCATATAACACATATTGCATTACAAATTTACTAGCGATCAATTAAGAAAGTATCTATCTGGGAAATCTCATCCAGGATATATACGTGTAACCTATTCGGTTTTTGGACATTAGTGACCGTGACCACAGAGCTATTTGGATTAGAAGTTGTATATTTGTTGTTTTGCAGTCTATTTACCTGCACAATTCACGATGATGAATATTTGCTTTCTGAAAGCATCACTGTGAAACACTGAACACCAAGATCCATAATTGGAAGCTATTTCTTGATTTATTTTCAACAAGTCCAACAAGTTGTAGTTTGCTTATTCAGCTTATAACAGAGCAAAAAGCATGGTGGGCATCACTCAAAGAAATTAACAAAAATAATACATTTAAAATTCTAACATTATTTGATTCAAAAGGACTAGCTCTTGCTGCGCCCAAGTCACCAGACACCCAAACTTACTTGGCCTGCTCTCACTGGGATTCCACACCATCGAGTCAGATGACAAGGTCTCAGTCATGTAGTCTAGAGTTATTGCCCCCATAACACTCCTGACAATCCCTGATAGGAAGCAAGTCTAGGGCTGGAGTTTGACCTTGGCTCAAAGCTGTGAAGAATTTTAAGCAGAACCTAAGAATTTAGTGCAGGCCAGATAACATTGTTCCAATATTTATGCAAGATGGAATAACATATTCATTCACTTTCAGTGTGGAACCTCGTAGCTTTTATCAGAAATATTCAAAGAAAAGATGAGACACATACTTAATCTATTGGTAACCAACGGGCTAAATTTTATCTCAGCAATTTCAAAGCTTTCAGAATATGCTTGCACAAGATGCATATTTACTTTGGCACTATCAAATTATTTGAGAAGCATTGGAATGCATTCTATCTACTAACCTTTCCCCAATCACTACTGAGTTTGGCATTTATTGTACTTTAACAAAGTCATGCATTGGAAATCATTAAAAGTATTTAAAACAATTCCTGTTTCATAAAGTTAGTTTTGTTAGTAATGTTACTAACAAGAAAATCACAAGTGAACCAGAAGTAAAATCCAACCTTTTCATCATCCTCACTGAAGGGAGCTCCTCCAGGATTTTTATTTATGGCTTGGGCAACACCAATGATCTCACCATCACTGTTTTGAATCGGCATGCATAGCAGGGATTTTGTCTTGTATCCTGTTAATTTATCAATTTCATCTCGAAAGCGACGGTCCTAAGCAAGAAAATATAAAATATTGGTTACCACCTTCTAGTTTCAATAATGTACACAACTGGAGAGTATCTACTGAATTGAAAACAGAACAAACTAAGTAAAGAATTACATACATTCACTGAACATGTTTAATTGTCTTTCCAGTCTAAAACAAAACAAAATATCTTAATCCCAGGTCTGTTTAAATATCAGATATTTATTTTCAAACAAATGAATTAAATTTTAGAACATTGTGTGGAAGGGGATTGGACCTGATGGATCAATAGAAAAGCCCAAAATGTTGCAGTCAGTGATTAATCATCTGAACATTCACCTGTTCTGAATAGTTACAGCATTTTTTTGGTTTTATTATAGCGCTAAGTTTGCAGTTTTAACTCAAACTGTATGTTCAGGTAGCTCAAATTTAGCTGGAGTATATTTCAGTTATCACAATTCCCCTCACTACTCCTGGGTAAGAGAGCAGTAACAATCAAACTGAATTCTTAATGATGATTGGTGTAGCACTCTAGACATTTCTAACACAGAAAGAAACTACTTGGCAAAGAGTCTGCAGAAAGGTTGCACTGAGTGGGCAAAAAGATGACAGATCATGTATAGTGCAGGTAAATGTAAGGTTATTCATTTTAGTACGAAGAATAGGGAAACAATGTTTTTCAATGGCAAGTAACTAGTAAATGTAGACATTCAGAGCAAATTAAGATCCATACAGATCAAGTTAACATCCAGGTAGAGCAAACAATTAGGAATGCAAATTGTATGTAAGTCTTTATGGAAAGGGAGTTGGACTGCACTTGTAAAACCATTGCAATTGTACGAAGCTTTGATCAGACCACACCTGGGGTAACATGGGAAGTTTGGGATTCTGTATCCAGGGAAGGATTTACCTGCCTCTGAGACAAAGTTTGGAACAGATTCACTTGATTGACCTTGATAGAGGGAATTAGACTGAAACTGAGCAGGATGGGCCTATCCCCATTTGGTAATCTCATTGAAACAATTAAGATTCTCTGAAGGATTGATCAAGTAGATACTGAGTAGCTCTTTCCTTTGAGTAGAGAGTCTAGACAAGGAAACATGATTTTAAGATATGTGGTTGGCCTTCTAAGACTAAGAGGAGAAAGATTTCTTCACTCAGGTGGTTGTAAATTTTTAGAATTCTCTACCACAAAGGGCTATGGATGCTCATTGGCTGAGTATACTGAAATTTGAGATAGATATTGTTTTGGACTGAAAGGGAATTCAGGAATTTTTAAGTCATCCTGGAAAGTGGATGATGAACATAATGCACTGATCAGAGCTGTAGGTTCAAGGGGCTGACTCCTGCTCATGTCTTTAATGGCTGCAGTTTTCTGTGAGAGTTTCAGTGAGGTTCACTGTCATAATGGAGGAAATCTAACAGCAGCTTCTGAAATACATACATCTGCAGTTAAGAATGTAAGCACATAAGAAATCGGAGCAGGAGTGGGCTTAGTGGCTCCTCAAGCTTTCTCTGCCATTCAGTAAGATCATAGCTTATCTAACTTTGGTCTCAACTTCACTTTCTTGCCTGTTGTCCATAATCCTTGACTTTTTATAGCCCAAAAATCTGTCAACCTTGGCCTTGAATATGTTCAATGACTTAACTTCTACAACTCCCTGGCAAACAGAATTCAAAGATTCATGGTTCACTGGGAGAAGAAATTCCTCCTGATGCTGATTATCCCTAAGGAGTGCTTGCCGTTTCAAATTAAGGTAGATCCTGTCTCTCAGAATCCTCTCCAGTAACTTTCCCACAGCCAGTGTTCACTGTCCACATGGTAACCTCTTTCTCTGAGAGAACTTGGAAAAGAGTGTCTGTTCCAAGAGTCTAGTGAAAGGCATGTGAATGATGTGACTTTCCTGATAGACCTATTACAATTGGCTTGGTTTTGGACCTATTGGTCAGGATCATGTTTGCTTGCATTGTGAAGCTAACATAAGACAGAGATGACTTTCTGCAGCCAGCCAAATCTGAGGAGGGTGTTGTACATTCTCTCCTGATTGACAGAGACAAAGGATTTGGAGAGGTTGAAAAAAGACTTGCATAGTAGTTGGTCCATCTGCAAACTTACTAATCGTATCTCCTACATTCCTATCCAAATTGTTAATGTATTTGTTAAATCACAAGGGCCCCAGCTCCCATCCCTTTGGCCCACTTCTGGTCACAGGCCTGGAATCACAAAAGGAACCCTCCACCATCACGTTCTGTCTCCTGTTACCAACCCAAATTTGGATCTTATTTGCCAATTTGCCTTGGGTCCCATGGGCTCTAACTTTTCAGTGAAGCTTTCCAAGTAGGACCATGTCAAAAGTCTTACTGAAGTTTATATGAATCACACCAACTGCACAGCCCTCATCAATATATTTAGTGAACACTTGAAAAAACTCAATTCAATTAGTCAGACAGGATCTTCCACCAACAAATCCGAGTTGACCATCCCTGATCAATCCCTGCTTATCCAAGTGAGGATTTATCCTGTCTCTCAGAGTGAGAATAATTAGCTTACAATTAACCGCCTGCCCGTCTTGATTAAAGATTGTTTTAAGTTTCACCCTCCCTTATTATTCAGATACTTTGTGTGCCTTCTAAAATAATCTTTTTTTGTTCAAAATTTCTTTCATTTGCTTACTTCCCATTATTAAGTCTAATCTCATCCTCTACGGGACAATAGTTTACCTTAGTTATGCTCCTTTTTATATACTTGTAGACACTCTTACTGTCTGTTTTTATATTTCCTGCCAGCTTATTCTTATATTTTTCCAAATTAACCTTCATAGTCATCCTTTGCTGATTTCAAAAATTTTCCCAGTCTTTTGACGACTAATCTTTGCAATTATTTGTTTTTTTTCACCCAATTTTATACCATCTTTAACTTTACTAGTTTGCCATGGTTATATCATCCTTCTCATAGAATCTTTTTCTTAAAGGAATACATCTTTGTTGAGAATTATGAAATATATATTTAAATATTAATGCTTATCTATTGTCTTATCTTTTAATCTATTTTCTCTGCCCATGTTAGCCAACTTTCCTTTGTAACCTTATAAGTCCCTTGATTTAAGTTTGAGACACAGGTTTCAGATTTTAGCTTCTCACTCTAAAACTGAATGTGAAATTCTACCATGTTGTGATCACTCCTCCTAAACATTCCGCTGAGATCATTGAATATAGAAATGTGGATAATTCTGTCATTCCATATGGAAATCCCTTTTCAATGCAGAGGGAGGTAGGTGAAGTTGCTGAGACAGTATGACAACAAAATAAACCCAAGTTCTCCCTGCATTATTTTTAAGCACAATCTGAAGAACCCATTAATTTAAAAATGCTGACCAGAAAATCCAGGCCAGTGGCTTATAATTTATAAATTACAGTAGTCCCTGCTTCAACAACCCCATATTCAAACATAGGCTTCTTAACATAAACACCTAACTTCATTCCTCATTTGCTAAGTGTTATGGACTCCTGTTACTGACTCTTCAGGCAAGGAAATGTTCTTTGCCTGCTCACTGGTGAAATATTTCATAGCTCTAAAACTTGTTATTAAATTTTCTAGGCCTTCCCTGCTTCAGGAAATTGTATTTCAAGTCTTTCAGCAGAATCTGCGATGATCTGTGATCTTTGTATTTGTCCTGTATACTCATATTAAAAAACAGAAAATACTGTTGGCATTTTCTGCTGAATCAGAACTAATTAGGAAAGAACTCCGTAATGCGATTCTGCCTGAAATCAAGATTGTATTACACCGGAGGACGACAGAAACTTCTGGCAGTGGCCAATCCTATATTAGTGCTCCCATTGGAATTTCAGTACCTTTGCCCCACTAATACCAGACTCTTCATTCTTTCCTCACCAACACATGCAAATGAAAGCTGTTGGGAGAGTGAAACAATAAAAGACACCAGGTTCTCCCAGTGGAAAGAGAAGGCTTTGAAAAAGTCTTGTGTCCTTCCAGGTCAGAATCAATATGTATGTACTGTACACTTTGGCTCCTGCCAAGCATTTCAATGACCTTCACTCTTCTGAGTATTTCTCTTCCTTTAGTGTGGGTTATTGTCCCTTCTGGTGATGGCACACTTTTCCCACAGAAATATCAGATTTTTCCTCAGTTTCTCAGGAATGTTGGCCTTTATTACAAAAGATCTAGAGTATAAAAGTAGATGTTTTGAAGAAAGTTTACATGGCACTTGGTGACCACATCTGGAGTACTATGTAAAGGTTTGGCCTCCATATTTTCGGGAGGATATACTTGCATTGGAGGAGTGCAGAGAAGGCTCACCAGGTCAATTTGTGGGATGAAATGATTGACGTATGAAAACACATTGAGTAGTTTGGGTTTTGGGATTAATGGTAGATTTTGAGGGAATGTTTCTCCCAGTGGGGGTATCTAGAAACAGTGGTAGCTTCAGAATAGAGGGTTGTCTTTTTAAGGTGGAGAAGAGGAGATTTTTTTTTCTCTCAGAGAGTCATGGATCTTTGGAATTCTCTACCCTAGAAAGGTATATTAAAGGCAAGGACAGATATTTGTGCTACAAGGAAGTCGAGGGGTGAGAGGAAAGAGCAGGAAAGTTGTGTCAAGGCACAGAATGGATCTTATTGAATGGCAGAGCAGACTCAAGGGCTGATTAGTCTAGTCCAGCTCCTGTTTCATATGTTTCTTTAGTCAATTCCCACTCACGTGCAGTTCAACTTAATGACACATTTGGTGGCTTACAAAAACATTCTAGCTGTTAAAGTTAGTTGAAGGTACTGTTTAAAATGTTTGAATGTTTTTATTTCACTTTACATTTTAATGCTCTCTTTCCTGCTCTCTCCTCTCACCCCTCGACTTCCTTGTAGCTCAAATGTCCGTCCTTGCCTTGAATAGCAGACATAATAATCTCATTGCTACATTTCTCATTCCAGTTGATGGAATTCTTGGGTAGAACTGGGACACTAATTCCCAGTTCTAGAAACAGTGGTTATAGCTTCAGAATAGGGAGTTGTCTATTTAAGATGGAGAAGAGGAGATTTTTTTTCTCTCAGAGAGTCATGAATCTTTGGAATTCTCTACCCCAGAAAGCTGTGAAAGCAGAGTCATTATACATATTCAAGGCAAGGACGGACATTGAGGTGGGAACCTCAGACTACAGAAGCAAGAGGTTGAAGATATCTTTGTATACATCAGACAGCAGATTGTCAGCACAGATCATCAGCACTCGGCCAGGTACACTGTCTGGGATGGACGTTTTTCATGGGTTCACTCTCTTGAAGGATGCCCTGAGGTGGGCCTGAGACTGAGATCACAGGGTCGTGTGGAGCTGTGGGGGCTTGTGTAGGAGTGTCATTATGCTCCCTTCCAAAGCATGCATAAAGGGCATGGAGTTCATCTGGAAGTACTGCCATTACCATTTATGACACCCGTTTTCACTGTGTAGGAATTGATAACATGCAAGCCCTGACACAGCTGTTGAGAATCCATCTGTGACTCCAGTTTAGTTCAGAATTGTCTCTTCATGCTCCCCATGGCCTTTCCTAGCTTGTACCTGGACTTCCTAGATGATTCTGGATTGTCAGACCTAAATGCTACAGATCTAGACCTCAGCAGATTATGAATCTCCTGGTTTGTCCAGGACTTCTGGTTAGGGAAGACTCCAAATGTTTTTGTGGGTACACACTCATCTGTGCAGTTCTTTATAAAGACGGGGATGATTGTGGCAGATTCATTCAGGTCCAGTGACGAATCCTTGAACATGGCCCAGTCCACTGATTCGAAGCAGCCCTCTGCCTCCTTTGACAAGCTCTTCATGGTCCCCACCTCTGGTGCTGTGCTCTTTAATCTCTGTCCATACGCAGGCAGAAAAAGCACAGCCAGGTGGTCAGATTTACCGAAGTGTGGATGAGGGTAGGGCACAGCCATTCCCAAAGGTGGTATAGCAGTGATCATGTGTATTTGGTCCTCTGGTGTTGAAGGTGACATGTTGATGGTAGGTCTTCAAATGTGGCTTGAAACCAAACCTTTTTTTTGTCTTTTCTGTACCTCCTTAAATATGCAAGTGTTTAGAAGTGGAAAAGATAATAGCTAACAGAGGAGAATTACTCATCTGCTTCTGTCAAACAGTTGGCTGGGTACAGTTGCTACACGGATGGACCTAGGTCCAGCTTCCCCAATCAAAACTAACAGTAAAAATCTAGAGAACATAGAATGAGCTATCATTCCAATGTGTTTGGCAGAATTTCAATATTTAATTTTCCTTCCAATGCTTGTGTTTTCACCTGATTTACTAATGCCATGGAATCCTTGCAGGACTAGTTCCAGACTAGTTCCAGGTGCATTGAACATTGGCCATAAGTTATTATGTGTATGTCAGGACAGTTACCTGACTATTATCCCTGGAGCGTTTTAACTTAATCACTTCATCATAAATCCATCAACTCCAGCTTCCAGTGGGAGTTCCTGATTGCAATGATGAGCAGAATTCTGCCCACTTTTCCCTCTAGAACCTATTGTAAGTACCTCCAGTGGCCCAGCTGTGACCATGAATTCAGCACAGACATGAGGTTAATTGCTTTACTAGTCTGTCCATGTACTCAGCTCTTCACAGAACCAAATTATTCCCCTTTTGACTTATTTGAAGGCATTATAAATCAGATTGCAAGTTTTCAGTTTAAAATTTTTCAATAAAATGTTCAGCCAGATACGTGAAAGTTAATATATGTACAGAATGCTGCAGTGCAAATATACCTTAGGAAACACAGAAGGATTCTGTAGAAAACATTTGAAAAAAACATGCTATATCCTTGTAGAAATTCCAGTAGTCACCAGACCATGGACAACTACGTGGACAATTTAATACTGGTGAATTGCCCCATTGGGATGGCCAGAATAAGTGATGATTTTTTAAATGAATAAGTTAGCATCTAAGTTGAGAGATTTTTAAAGTAATCTTTACAGTGCCACCTAGTAGTTACAGTCATATTACATTCGTGCAGACAACTCTGATCCAAGGATAATGACTCCTGCCTATCCAGTCCCTCCCCTGCAACCTCTCATGTCTGATTATATCCTTCCTATCATGTGGTGATCAGAACTGTACACAATACTCCATCTGTGGTCTAAGTAATGATTTATATAGTCGTACCATAGCCTTTCTGCATTTACATTTTATGTCATGACTAATTAAGGCAGGTGTCCTGTATACCTTCTTAACCAAACCACCTTATCTATCTATGCTACTGCCTTCAGGGATGTTTGGTCATGTACACGAAGGTCCTTCTGTTCTTAAGTAATTCCTGGGATCCTACCATTTATTGTGTATATTAGTCTTCTCAAAATTCATCAATTCACATTTTTTGAGGATTCAATTCCATTCTCCATTGGTCTCCAACTATCAGACAAATATCAGTTCTGCTGAAGGATCTTTGACCTGAAATGTTAGCTCTGTTTCTTTTTTCACAAATGTGACCTGACCTGCTGTGCATTTTCAACATTTTTTAAAATTCTGGATTTCCAGCATCTGCATTTTTTAATTTTAATTTCTTGATTTTCAATTAATATCAGTCCAACAGTACTTGCACAGAGGAAAAGGAGTGATTTAAAAGGCTGTGAGCAGGTAGGAGCTCGTTATCATTCATTATCTGAAGACTACCCTCCTCACTAGCAACAGCAACACCAATTTTCATGTCATCTTTGAAGTTACATCCAGATCATTCAGCAAACAACAAGGATCTCCCCACTTACCTCCCCAGTAACTCACCAATCACAGGATTCTAATTGCAAAGATAACTCTTGACCATCACCCTCTGCCTGCTAAAACCAGCATGTGATTACCTGCTTATCCCGTCAACCTCCTTGAATAAAGGTACAAAATTTGCTGACCTCCAGACACCTGGATAGCTCCCATGAATCTCATGGAAATAGCATCATCATGGCACTCATGTAATTCTCTGGGAATCCCAACTATCGCATAATGGGAAAAATATTAACCTTGTGCTTGATGTGGGTCTGAATGCCATGCCATCTGACCACAGTTTTTTGGAACAGGCTCTGCTGAGACTTCAGCCTGCAGCAGTACTCACTTTCCTCCACCCACCTTGTGCCAACACACATTCACAGGTGACGTTCTCAACCAATGCACTTTCAGCCCGTGTAAATACACAGAACTTGGAAATCTTCTAGTTAAATCAGATTCAAGTTTGTTTCAAATAATATGAAGAAGAGAAATTAGTCCACCAAGAGTAATATACTAATAGCATGAGGAAGAGAAATTAGAGCATTATGTGTTACATAATGTAACATCAAGCTTAATTACATATTTTGGGACTGGCAATAGTTGTTTATGAAAACCAATTACTTTTCTGCTGCAATCTTAAGGGTTAATGAGGCATTTTTTCATGTACAGTTTCTCAAGCTAATTAATGACACTATTTCAAAGTAATTTTATGTAATTAAAAAAGGAACACCATTTAGCATACTCAGTTTAAGTATGGTAGTATTTTGAATAATATCCCTCATGACCTTAATAAACAAATTTATGTTTCATTCTAATGCCTAAAACTTTTACTTCTTTAATGATGCACTGAACAATATTTAGATAATATAAAAAATAGATACATTCACTGAACTGTACTGCTGAGATCTACATTAAAATTGTGTCAGGAGCAATTCCCGTTACAATTTACACCTTTTGAAAACAAACAAGAAAGAAGTCACTGCAGAAGTTGCAAAGTGCTATAATTTACAGGCTCTGAGAAAAAATGATTTAGAGTAAGATATTATCCAGTAATGCTTCAAACCAATATAGAACAATACAGTATATGTAATTGGGCATATTTGCAACTTAGAAGGTGTTTGAATGGAAAGCTTGTAGGATTACATTCATTACTTTCCATTTTTAAAAGAGAGTAATCTGAACGTTAGAATGAAAAATTAGTTTGGAGATTAAAAGAGCTTTGTTGGATAGAGATGAAAAATATATTTGAATCGTGATGTGCAGTTAACCTGTGCCTGTTTGATCTAAGGCTAGACACACACAAACATGTACTGTGATATCATGACTTGATTTCAGCAACCAACTAACATCAGCTGGACTGCTTACTGCCTCAGCGCAACTCCACCGTCCTTTCTGAATGGCTGGCAACAGGTTAAGCTAGCTAATGCTAATTGAAGCATGACTCTCTTAAAATGGAGATGGTTTGTGGAAGAGATGACAGGATACAGATGTGAGTGAAATATTTCAGTTTCCACTTGATTCTAAAGGTTTTAGTAAATAAGGTGAAGAGACAGAGCCAAGCTCTCTTCCCACATGACGGAGCCAAGCTCTCTTCCCACATGGGACAATGAAATCCCCTTGGTTGATAGCCAACAATGAGAGGGAGAAGGTAGAAAATTATGCCAATGCTAGGACTCAAGTGCCAAGGATATAGATGCATTATAGCAAAAGGTTTAATGGCATATTCAAGGTCAGTGCATTCAACATCAGATCCAATCTCCCAACAATTGTACTGCCAGCTTCATGCACTTCTTCATGCAATTCACCCATCAACAATTTCTCTCCAGGTCTCATATTTAGCACTCATGTTCCGTATCATATGCTCACTCACTTACCATGATTCCAAGCCTCATATCCACATCTGACAGCTTGTGCAAACATATTCGACCATTGAAAGATTAACCAAGCTCACCAACACAGTTTCTGCTCTGTTGCAGAAGAAGGATGCATCATCAATGCCAGCACCAAGGAACAAGTGTGGGCACACACACACCACCCTGGTTATTATTAGAATGACCATCAGAACTAACAGTATGCAGATGACTGGATCCTCACTCTGAGTCCTCACATCCCACATTCCTTCATTCCATAAGTTCCTCTGACTTACAAACTGTGTG
>JARFYF010000001.1:46380639-46393526 GCA_030265395.1 Rhina ancylostomus
ATTGGTGATCCAGTAATAGTTTTAAAAATGTTATGACTTAACAGCAGTTTAAGCCCATATCAGAAAAGTAGCAACTTTCTTGGACCTTCAATACACTTGAGAGGCCACATTAGATTTAATGACTAATCCCACCGTAGCATGTGAATTTAGGTCCAGTTAATTAACCTGGGATGAAAAAGAAGTATGAGAAAAAATCAACTGGATTGTTTAAAAAAAATCCATTTGGTTTTTTCATGTTCCTGAGGCAAGTAAATCTGTTCTTGCCTGATGTACTAATTATTTCAGGTCCACAGCTGAATAATTGATCCTTATCTACTTCATTATCTAAGTTGTTTGTAAATGCAGTGATTAGTTGGGTGTTGAAGGTAGAGCAGGCACTTGGTGCCCAGCTGTAATTACCCTTGAACTGATTGTTGTTCCAAGCTATTTCAGAGAGGAGCTGGAGCTAACCAAGTTGAGTGATGACAATACAAATGTAGGCAACTTTAAGATGAAACAATGGAAGCATTAAATTAGAAAAATATTAGATAGCTATGCAAAACTGAGGCTAATGGATTCCATTGTTGATAATTTTTAGTTGTCTTGAGATTTAAAAGGATAGATCAAGTACTCTCTAAATAGTGATGAAAAGATAGAAAAAGTGAAG
This sequence comes from Rhina ancylostomus, assembly GCA_030265395.1. NCBI lineage: Eukaryota > Metazoa > Chordata > Chondrichthyes > Rhinopristiformes > Rhinidae > Rhina > Rhina ancylostomus. Next base: position 46,381,286 of record JARFYF010000001.1, read on the forward strand.
GTCAGAAGAGACTTGTGTGGATGCACATAGATAATTAAAATATGCACAGTTACTCAATCTTTTCAAAGGCTGAAATGCTACCCTAGAGAATCCAAGACAAAACTTGTGTTACAGCTGCGCACTGCCTTGATTATGTCGCATCTTGAGCAGTTATGGTCAACACCTCTGTGGAAGGACCTATTGAACTTGGAAGTGCAGCTCAGATTCACCAGAATGATTCCCAGACTGTTTGTTAAATTGTGAGGATTGATTCCACAACTAAAGTTATTTTCCAAGAATTTAGATGGTTGGAAGATGATTTAATTGAAGTTTTCATTATATTGAGAGGTACTGATAAAGTGATCAGAGAAATTATTCCCCCTAGATGGGGAATCTAATTAGAAGACAGTCTTTAAAAATAAAATGCATTCCCTTCATATTTTCTTACAGCATAGAATATCATTCAGTATATTGAATCTGTGCTGGCCTTTTTAAAAAAAAATCCCATCTCCCCAATGTTTTCCATCAACTCCATCCTAATTCTCCTATCATCTGTCTACATCATGGGGTAATTTACAATGGCCAATGAATGTAACAACTTGAAGGGGGAAACAAGAGCACCCAGGGAAACCCATGTAGACACGGGGAGAACATACAAACTTGTAGGAGTAAAGTAAATATTTCCACACACTTTTATGTAAATGAATAGAAAGAGATTAGAATAGCCTTCTGAAAATGGCACTGAATGCTAGGTTATAATTTTAAATCTTACCTTTTATAGATTTTTGTTTACCAACTATATAAAATCCTACAGATCAAAGCTATGACAGTTGTATCATAGAGTAGCCATAATTCTGTATGTTGTCTCTAAGTTATGATTAGAATTTCATAATAATACTCTTCAGAATTCTGTTTTCAAAATGCTAATGCCACCCTGGAGTATTTATGAAGTGAACATTGTGAAGTAAACATGTTTTTAAAATCCATTGTAATCAGCGACCTATATGAGTTATTTCTGTGTTGAGCATAAAACTATTAAAGGAGCATTTCGAGATGCAGTACCAACCTGACTTAAGAGTAGTTTGATTTATAATTCATGTGTATTTTTGATGGATAAAGGCCCAGAAATTAATGGAAAAATGATAAATTCACAGGATTGCCCATAATTACTGCTCTTAAATACAGGATTTTTTTTTGAAGATGTTGACTGAGTTCCACTTCTGTACAAATTAAATATTTTACTGTTTGCTTCCCCAAAATTGGGCAAAATAACGACCATGAATTTCATGAAACATTTGATTTCGTACCTCTTTTGCTAATGCACAGTCATGCACGTTCTAACCTCAAAAAAAGCAGGTGCATGGTGGCTGTGAGATGGAATGCTCAGTAATTTCTGGGGCACAGTCCTTTTGACTAATTGTTTTCTTAAATATATACAGGTGTTCATCGCACAGTCTAGAGGGTCTGGCAGCCATCGTGATGTTGAAGATGAAGAGTTGACTAGGATTTTTGTAATGATTCCAAAATCTTACACAGAAGACGATCTGCGAGAAAAATTTAAGGTAAATTATACAAACATATTTAGAATTCTGGACACCAGTTTGCCATTGAATCTTCTGATTCAAAATAAGTTATAGTCCTTGCATGGCATTTTTACGGACCAACATTTGTTTTGTGATATGGATGATATTTAAAATTAGTGTTTTGGTCATATTTAGGGTGATAGAGAACTGGGTTGGATGGAAAAAGGTAGGGCGCAGAAAAGCAAAACATCAGAAAAGGGGACGTGGCAGAGCAAAGGAGTTTGTTTCAAGAGGATGAAAATAAAGGTTGCTAGCATTTCCTAGAGTTGGGAAGGTCCCTTCGCTTTAAGCTTGCATTTTTCCCGACATTAAATTCTTAACTGGGTGTAGCATCAATGACCATGTATTAGGATTAAGCTTGAATGGAGTCAACGACACAGGCAAATGAATGTTTTAGTATTTATATAATGCATGTAGCTTTATGATGTAGACCATTTTTTGAATCTCTTTTTCAAGTATCATGGACATTGGAAATTTTCATTTGAGGAAAAATGACAAATCTTTTGTTTAAAAGATCATTTATTAAGGAAATAAGTTGGATAAAATATTGTTGAATTTTAACTTACCATTTCTATCCATTAGGAATATGGAGATATTGAATACTGCAGTGTTATCAAGAACAAAAATACAGGGGAGAACAAAGGCTTTGGCTATGTGAGATTTCTGAAACCTTCTCAGGCTGCACAGGCCATTGAAAACTGCGAACGATGTAAGATTGTGACTGAAATTAAAGCAAACTTTTGAATAAAGATCCCTTTTACTTTTCACAAGACCTTGTGAGAAATAGTAGAGGTATTAATTTTATTAATATAATTTAAACATCTGATTTTTTAAAAAGTAAAAATGAACAGTATTTTACGATTTTCTTGAGTACTTGGTCTTCATTTTGAATGACAAGCTAAAGTCAGAAGGGACATTATTTCTAATAGATTGCCATTAATGACAATTATGCATGTGATCCTTTGGGATAGATGTGAGCTGGTAGCCATAGTGACTTGCTAGAAATAAAAACTGGCTATTAAAACCACAATTTCAAAGGTATATTTTATAGAAAATAGTGACATTTAAGATTTTTTTCTAGAAACGAGTCAAAGTTGTTTAAGTGCTGAAAAGATTGCTAACATCAGATATTTTCTCATCAGATCGTTAACATCATTTTGAGTAGGTGTCCTGCCCATGTGGTACATCTGTATGCCAGTCAAATTCAGTGGTAGATCCATGTGGTAGATCCCTGTCTAGTTGACATTCTCTACCTTATTGCTCTAACCTGGGGTCCTTCAGTCAGATCTGGCCCAATATCAGATTTTGCATTCGCATGGATGGGGATGGGGATTTTCAGCTTGGAAATTAGGAAAGAAAAGATAAATTTAGTTGTTTTTTAAATGTTACTGAATTATTTTAACTTAGTATTTTAGCATGTGTTTATTTAATTTTTAAATTGTTTGATCACATTTCAGTGTTTAATCATTTGCATCCACTGTAATAGTTTTTAAATTGTAGTCCAATTTTGGCAGCTGGTGAAGCTCTGCAATCAGCTTTGCCTCCTGCTATAGGTTGTCAGCATGTAGGGCCTTGGGACTATTCCACCTAAGACTTCATTACATCTTGTAGCCTGACCCCTCGGCATAGAAGGTCAGCTTAATTTGGCCCTCTGCATCCAGCTAAAGTAAGTGCAAGCAGGCAAGAATTGTAGGCTGTGACTTTGGGGGGTGGGGGGGGGGGGTTGGGTGGTTAGTTCTAGTAAACTTTGGCCCAATTTCTTTCATGGTTCTGATAGAAATTGCATGCTATATAATTGGGGAGTTGATGCGAGTATTCTGAGACAAGAATACCTCATCAGAATAAATAAAGTATTCCCCACTAAGTGGGAATTCCTGCCATTATTTTCAAGCTTATGATGCCTAAGATGCATGCATAGCTTGCACATCTCTAAATATCGAAAGAAGTTAAAATTATGATTTGTTAATGATTCTGGATGTCAGATTGAACAAAGACATAACAAATGTATGGACTAAATTGTTATATTTATGTACTTCCATTACACATAGACAATTGGGATGTTCCTTCTACTTCAGTTGATCAGCTCATCCATATATTAGAGCTTTAAATGGGGAAAATAGTTGTTCATAATTGGAGTCAGACTGCAAGATTCTGTTTTTAGGAAAGTACTTTATTTGTTGTAAAATCATTGGTGGGGAATGATATTGTTTAAATGATGCTGTTGCATTTAGCTAACACCTTTCCTTATTTTGGTTGAATTTATTAAGTACTATATGTAACTACAAATGTGGGAAATAAAATCCTTTGCAAAACAGAGCTTCATTTACTTAGAATTATATAATTGTCTCACTCAGGCAGAATTAAGTTGTGATATAATGCCTTTCCTCACTTTTTTTTCTTGCACAGCTTTTAAGGCAATACTTGCTGAGCCAAGAAGTAAACCAACATACACTGAAAATGATTATGTTGGTGGGGCAAGACAAGAATCATCGGCGTATGGGGCAGCGTATGATCCTCAAAGAGGTCAAAGTGTGTTTCCTTTTGGTAAGTGTACAAATCAATGGCAAACCGGGCAAGCAATAAACAGTGGCTAAAAACTATGGTGTTGTGTATATTTACATTCATGCAATTGCTTTGAAGCTGATATGCCTTCTGTTGAACTTGGTATCAATGTTTGTCTTTTTTGACATAAGTAAAAATTTCAAGAAAATAACTGCTCAATGTATTTAGCAATCCATGTCACTAATTTGTCAATTTCATTATTTTAAATAATTGTACAATAATTTGCTTATACTTCTACCTAGATGCTATAGAAAAATAAGGTAGTTACTACTGAGAAATATATATTTTGGATATTTATTTCTGTTTATATGCTGATGCAGGTGAATTTCCCAATTTTGGAACAAATGAAATGAGGGGTGGTGAATTGAGAACTGAAATAAGAAGTGAAATGAGAGGTGGAGAAAATATCTCCACTTGTCTCTCAGTATCTACTAGAGGACTGCTTACACATGAACAAGTTTATAGTCTCTTTGATATCATCCCAGGACTGGAATATTGTGAAATTCAGAGAGATCCATACATGGTTTATGGCAAAGGCAAGTTCCATTGAACCTGTACAATATATAAAGCAAACAGTTGCTTTAATATTCATTCATTTAACTTTGGTAATTGTTGTTTTCTGCTTTCTCCATTCTTTTCTCAAGTGTGAAATCAATTTATTTGACTCATTCTCAGCCAATTTTAATAGCCTTAATGCCCTACTGCTATATTCTTATCTTTTCAGTGGAGAAATGACTGGCAATTTGGTCTGCATCTTTTTGATGGTTTTGACAAGATCATGAGTTAATTTGGTAGAATCTACATGTTCAGATACATGAACATAACTAAGATTACAAGAAATGGCCTTCAGTTCTTACACTTCTGCAAGTGATTATTTTTTACTGTGCTCATGTCAATGTTGCCATATTAACACTGATTTATATTGACATTACAGCACATGAGTAAAATCCTGTAAAAAAAAATAAATGATGCAAGTATGTATTATAAGACACTTCATGTGCAATATGTTTTGTATGGAGGAACAAAACATGCAGCGGTTAGCATAACGCTACTACAGTGCCAGTGACCTGGGTTCAATTCCCGCCACTGTCTGTAAGGAGTTTGTACGTTTTCCCCATGTGTCTGCGTGGGTTTCCAAGCACATTCCAAAAAGACATACAGGTTAGGAGTTGTGGGCATGCTATGTTGGCGCAGTAAGATTGGCGACATTTGCGGGCTGCCCCAGCACATTCTCAATAACGCAAAAAAACTCGTTTCGCTACATTTTGATGTACATGTGACTAATAAATAAGTACATTATCTAATTTTTAGTCATATACAAGACCTTGTATCTGGAAATTGCTGGTAGTTGATAAACAAGAACTAAAGAATTTTGGCAGAGGATCTGATTGTGCACTATTCAGTATTACCAGTTAATAGTTTTCACAGTTGAGATGAAAGGAAACATGCATTCTCGAAATATATGCTGAGTTAGAAGTGCAAAGCATGTCAATCTGAATCAGAGTAGGATTAATAGGTCGGATTATGTCATGCTCATCAAGCCAGGGAAGTCCATCTATAATTCTCCTCTATTAGATTTTAGAAAAGGATTAAATAAAATATTTGGACCTAATTTATTAGTCAGCAACCAAGTCATAAATTGAAAAAACTGTAAACAAATTCAATAATTTCCTATTCGAATTTTGGAGTTTACCTTAAATTCTGTACTCTTGAATAGATTATAATCATAATGCATCGTAACTGACAGAGAAAGAAATCGTATTTTAATTAATATTTTATGATTTCAACATTGCCACCAACATCCAGAGAAATTAAATGATTTCTAAAGATTGAATTAGGTTGTTTCTAACATATTAATACCAGTTAGGAAACTTAAACCAGCTTTTGTCACATGGTATAAGAGGAGAGTTTTTAAATGCTTCATTGCATGGAGCAAAATTGAAAGTTGTTTTACCTGTAGATGGCACAGTGGTACAGTTTTTCATCGTAAACACCATTATTGAAAAAATGTACGTGCAGAAATATCAAAGATTTTCTTTCATATTTACTGTTGTATTTGTAAATGCATGTGCTTTATTGAACAATATTTCTAATGTAAAAATTAGGCACAATTGTGAGGTGTCCCTGTTTCTATGATTAAGGACTCTTTGAGATCTACAAAACTATTTGTCTGCTGTTTATCTTGGAATCCTTCATAGTGAGATTTTCTATACTTTTTTATGTAGAGAAAGATATTTGCCTGTAAAAGAGCAACTAATCTGACATTTTCAGTAACTATTAAAAAGGCAATATTGAGTATTGATGTATATAAGCAATTTTATTTCTAGGTATAATGTGTAAAGATCAGAAGGGTGGCATTTACCTGCTACCAGTTTACTGCGCTGGGAAGCTTCAGATGCTAATGCATATGACATGGTGATAATACGTTCCTGTTCCTGCAGATGCAAATCTAGATCAGCTGTACTCTCTCTGCTGTTAACTCCTGTCTGCATATTCTGAAAACTGATGCATAGGAAAAAAAAGAACAATTCTGAATGTGACCTCTCAGAATACAACACAATTCTTATCACAGCTGTTACATATCACATTCACTTCCTGCCATCAACTCAGCCACTGGGGATCGGGGAGTGCGATGTTTCTCTGGCAAGGACACATCATTTGGTGAGAGGAAAATGGCAAGTTCAAGGGCCAACAAGCGATACCGATTGGGGTGGATGTGCAGAGGACCTGGCTGTCTAGCAAAGTTGGAATTGGTAAAGTGGCAGATGGGGGTCTGCAGACAGAGAGCAGTTCACTTTGGTGGGGCACCAACAAAAGCATTGCATTGAAACATTCAAGGACAGTAAGAGGACAAAGTGCCTTTGCCTTATGCCACCATCAACAAGTGTTCTCCTCAAACTCCCCTTTGGTTTTGTTTTGGCAGAGAAAATTTCCTTTGGCTGCAGAACCAAGAACCAAAGTACATAATGTTAGGATGAGGGCTCAGCCTAAGCTTGGAACTTCCCATTATAATAAGGGTTGTGAATGTTTGAAATTCTCTAAACCCAGAGGATTGTGCTGTTTCCATTGAACAGGAACCATACAGCAAGTTGTGCTATTTCTGTGAGACAGTGGGGAAATGGCGTCTCCTCCGGGTTCCAAATATTAGCCATGGGTGCTCCATCCAGACAAGGGTATCCATGCTGAGTGTGAACCAACTGCACCCCAGACGTTCCTTCTGACCCCAAGGTCCATCTGCTCTTTCACAGTCTTAATTTCATGAAGCCCATCTCAAAAATAAGTGGTGGGGATATGAGAGGGAGAGGAGAGGGGTAGGTGTGTGGCCCTTTCATTATCTCACATTAATATACTGATACTAATCTAGGTAAAAAGCTGACAGAGGCAAAAATCCAGTCAAGTTACCTGGTATGGACACTGAGGTATACCCTCAGTAGATACTGAGTTTGCACAAGTACAACTTAATTAGCAAGAGATCAGTGATATTGGAATCTGATTAGATTCTGTAGCTTCCAGAATATTTTGATTCGAAGTTCTATAGATTCTTAACTCGAGTACAACAACACAAAATCCTACTTGTACACTTTCTAAAATTGCATTTACTTATGCATTCACAATCCTATTTTTTTTCCTCAAAATGTAATTCTTTATAGAAACCCATTACAGTTTCTTATTTTTTCATCCACTCATAGAGATATGCAGCACAGGAACAAGCCCTTCGACCCAACTTGTCCTTGCCTATCTACGCCAATCCCATTTGCCTGCTTTTGGCACATATCCCTCTAAACATTTCCCATTGATCTACCTGCCCAAATGTCTTTTAGATGTTGTAATTGTACCTGCCTCCACCACCTCCTCTGGAAGATAGCTGGTTCCATATAGCCACTACTGTGTGTGTGTGTGGAAAATTTGCCTCTCAGATCCCCTTTAAATCTTTCCCATCTCACCTTAAACCTAAGCCTTCTGGTTTTAGGCTGATGATCTACTCTATCTACACTTCTTATAATTTTATAAACCTTTAGACGCCTCCACACCAAGAAAAACAGCCCCAGCCCATCCAATCCCTCCTTTTTACTTAATCTTGTTTTCATGCCTTTACTATGAATAATGTTCCACACATTTATCACAGATTTAATTTAAATGTTTCTTCTGCATTTCATGATTCTATATACCAAGTGTTGTGTCCCAAATAGAGGTACTAGATAATCTAAAAACAAAGGTTCTAAGTAATTCATTGTTGCTTTCCCATTAGGAGAAGGTGATAAAGATGAAGATGATAAATAAGAGCACGTGTGGTGTATTTTGATGTAGTAATGGGTTTTTGGATTCTATTTAATAGATTGAAAATCACTCAGTAGGCCTAGCACTAAAATTCAAGGGCTTTCTTTTATAGATATGCATTCTTTGAATTTAAATTTTAAATTTTTAAAGTTTTATTTACAGCGTGGTAACAGGCCCTTTCAGCCCAATGAGTTTGCGCTGCCCAATTTAAACCCATATTATCCTACTCATTCGTCTTTGGAATGTGGGAGGAAACCGGAGCACCCAGAGGAAACCCACGCAGATACGGGGAGAATGTACAAACTCCTTACAGTGACGAGAATCGAACCCCAATCGCTGGCGCTGTAATAGCGTCATGCTAGCCACTACACTATCGTGCTGCCCCAATTTTACCTGAATTTTTTTAAAAAGTTGAAAATCATGCATTTATTTACCAGTACCTTGATTTGGCAAGAATATTTTTGATTTTTTGCACCTTGCGTCTCCTTGCCTCACATTCTTCATAGGTGAGTGGCTCCTCAGGCTCCACTTCAATGTAGCGTTCTGGAATTAGAACCATGTCCGGCTTTGATAACTAAAAAGACAAAGGATCAAATTAACAATAGTATGGGAGGATAGACCAAATAGACAAAAACATTTTGGAACTCAGGTTTAAATTTAGTACAGTTGCCTGAAGTAGAAGTCTCCATCTTCCATCATTTATAAAGGGTTCAAGTGAAATTAATTCAGATAAGTTAAATATAATTCCATCTGGGCGAGAAAGACTGGTGTAGAAATTATCCCTGGTGTGAAAGCAGGTGTTCTAAAGTTGAGGCACATTGATTATGCCAAGTTATGTTCTGCAAATAACTTGGCTTGAATGACTTGATGCAGACTATGAATGACCAAGTTGTGTAAATTTTTCATTTCCCTTAAAGAAATTGCTCATTGTGTAAACCACGTACTTCACATAAAAGTGAAATAAATGTTGAGAACAAGTAGACATATCTTGTGTAACTGCTGCATTCATTCAAACCACTAACCTAAAAACACTCTACTACAGAAAATAAAGAGGCATATGTGCACAACCAATTACAAATTGATTAAAACATTCCAATCCTGTGAATTCTAAGGCCACAACCTCAGATGGAAATTGTGATTTGATTTAGTTTAATCTTTAAATCTTTTGCTAATAAAGGTTTTTTTGGAGGAGGAATTTTGCAAAGTTAAAATTATTCATGGCTAGTACTCCAAAGATAGGATTCCAAGTAAACAAAACAGATTGTTGGAATGGGGATTATCCTAAAGTAGTGTGAAACACAGGACACAGGAAAGGAAGGGCCTCAGAACATTTCTTATAATTTAACAGAGGTTCCAGATTTCCATACATTTAATCCACTGTATCTGCTGTTAGCACTACATCCTTTGAAAGAGTTCAGTAGAACACAAGTATGGGTAGTTACATACAGTAGACATTTGAACTGCAATGCTATTGCTACTGAAGGCAAGTCATTGGAAGGAACTCCTTATATGGTAACATAATTTGAAATGGGAGTTTAGCTGTAAGGGCAACGTTTAATCTTCAGTCAACTGAAACAGAATATTTAGTCATTTATCTCTTTCTCCCCTTGGGAGAAAGGCTATGTGCAAATATGCTACCACATTTGTACAAAATAGTGACTATACTTGGGAAAAAAAAGACTTCATTGAGGGCTGGGAGATCTCCTGAGCTTATGAAAGATGCTATGTAAATACTAAGATTTCCCTTGATTTTTTTTTAAACATTGGTGCTTGGATGTTTGCAGGTGATATAATGCAGCGTTATTACCTCTTTGCTGAGATCCAAACTGTAGTCTAGTGGCTCCACATCAGCTTCCATCAGTGGCACTGATTTTGATAATCCATGCTGTACACTATTATGCTCTCCCTTCACTGCTTTTTCTAATAATTGCATATCAAACTCTTGTTCACGTTTCCACTAAAAGGAAAGAAAACAATCAATTAACATGCTGCTGCAAAATTATTCATACAAAAAAACATTCCTGGAGTTGGTGGTTAAGAGCTAAAGATGATGATTTCAAAGAACCACCGATTACCTCCCTGTTCCTGGCAACAAGCTGAATATCAACCAAGTTGTTGTAGATTTGGAGTCAGATCTGACCTCAAGACAAGGTTCAATCCACACATCTGCATCAAGACCACCTGATTCTGCCTCCATGACAGTCTGACTCTGCCTTCAGCTCAGTCACCTGTTCCTGAAAATGCAATCCATATCTTTATTCCTTCCACCTTGACCAGTACATCAGGCTCCTGCCAGTCTTCCGATGTAAACTTGAGGTCATCCAAAACTCTGCTGCCTGTTCTATTCACCTATTACTTCTGGGCTCATTGTACTTCCTTACTTCCCATCAAGCAACTCCTAGAGTTTAAAATGCTCAGCTGATATTTTCAAATCCCCTTATTTTTAACCTTCTCCAGCCTTACCGTTCCACAAGATGTTTGTGCTCCTCTAGTTCTGGCCTTGATGATCTCTGAATGCAGTTGCCGAGGCGATAGCAATGTGCTTTCAGCTGCCAACTTCATGAGATCAAGACGTTCCTTCCTAAGCTACTCCACTTCCCTTCCTTGTTTTCAGATACTCGTGAGTTTCTGGTATTCTGCCCAATACTGTACATCCTTTAGTGCTTTTATAGCACATTTGTCAGACAAGCCTCCTGGGAAGCATGTAGTGGTGCTCTGCCACACAGAGCAGTAAAATACAAGTTGTTGCTGTCAATGCACGTCTTGGTTTGAGAAGCCCAGCTATGTTATACTACCAACACAACTCACAATACCACAAGAAACCAGCATAGATCACATCAATCCAACATTGGGACAGAGTTTCTTTTCCTGCATATTATTTACCATCACTTAGCTTCGTTTGTTTACACTATAAAGCCTGATATAATTACTTCTGTTCATTCATTTACAGGATGTGGATCCAAGGACAACAGTTATCATCATACCTTAATTGACTTTGAAAAGGTCATTGTGTGCCAACTTCTTGAACCAGGGAAGACCTTTTGGTGAAGAGACTCCCAAAGTATTGTTGGAGGGGTTTCTAGAATTTAATCCCAGTAATAACAAAGCAGCAGCGATATACTTCCAATTAACGATGATGTGCCATTTCAATGGCAACCTCCTGGCTGTAGTGTTTCTGTATGCTAGCTGCTTCTGGTCTTTTGTGGATTTATGATAGTGCTCTCATTGTAAACTAGGCAAGTACCTGTTGTGCATGTTGTAGATGGTATACCCAATAAACAATAATGGTAGGTTGGTTGCAGAAAGAGTGAATGTTCAGTGTGATGTATGTGGTGCAAATCAAGCTGGCAGATTGGTCCTGTTAGGTGTTGTTGGAATTACACACTTCCAAACAAGTGGAGAGTATTCCAGTCAACTCCTAATTGTGTCTTATGGGGACTTCAAATGATGCTAGAGTGCGAATATGAAAGACATTAGATACTGGCAGTGTGAAATGTAAACAGGTTAACCCGGTACAAGGACAATGAGGAAGAATTAAGTGTTTTGAAGACTAAATGCAATGATTGATAATGGAGGGACGTCTGTGAGAGCCTATACAATGACATATATGGAACAAGGATTTACCCTTTTTCAAATGATGGCTACAAATTGCCATGATTACTCGCCAATTTGATATACTAACAACTTTCTCTTGCTTAAGCCCGGATGAACGTTTGACCCTTTGAACCCCATAGACAAATGGTCTTTGTCCAGCAACAATTAGCCTGGTCAGCAGGATCATTGCAAGCGATGGACCAATTGTCAAAATCAGGAGTCAAGTGAGTATTAGACAAAGGGAA
>JARFYF010000001.1:46514337-46525111 GCA_030265395.1 Rhina ancylostomus
ATATGAAGGAAAAATATATTTAAATATTGTTCAAGAAAGTAACAGCAAGCTTGGAAAAGTGGAATTTCCCTCTTGTTTTTCAATTGATAAGAATTTGAAAATGAATAATTTGAAAAACTTTATATATAAAATGAAATTAAGAACTTAAGTGCCACAGAGTCCTAAGTTATTAGGTGAATATACTGATTTAGGAGAGTTGACCATAAATCTCACCAGATTCATCATTGTTCAGCAAAAGGAGGTAATTACAATGAAGGAAATGAAACACACATTCCATAAGGAAATTTATCTGTACTTTTATTAGGCAGAATTTTGATCTGACTATATTTCCAATGTAATTTTGCTCATTTAAGAAAGGACCATTATCCTTTTGGAAGAGAACAGCATGGAAAAGCTTAAGCAGCAGCAGTTTTTAGTCACTTGTATGGAAGAGCATGGAATTTTTTGTTCACAATTAGGGCAGCGTGATTTTATTGTGTGTTAACTGGAAATATGGATCAGTAATTCACCAGTGAAAATAGTCTTCCCATAAATATGTAATGGAAGTGATATCTGATGAAATTGGCTAATATCAGCCATAATCCTATCAAAACATACACTTTGTATAGATTGTATGACAGTCAGCATGGCTTTGTGGGGAGAAGGTCATTTCTTACTAGCTTGATTGAGTTTTTTGAGGAGGCGATGAAGGTAGAGTTGCAGATGTTGTCTACGTATATTTTAGTAAGGCTTTGACAAGGTCCTGCATGGTAAGCTCATCCAGAAGATTAAGACATATGATATCCACTGTAACTTTGATAAGATAAAATACCTTTTATTAGTCATATGTACATCAAAACACACAGTGAAATACATCTTTATATTTTGTGTAGTGTTCTGGGGGCAGCCCACAAGTGTCGCCACACTTCCGGCGCCAACATAGTATGCTAACCACTACAGTTTGGATTCAGAATTGACTTGCCCATAGAAGACAGAGGGTAGTTGTCAATCGAACTTATTCTGGCTGGAGGTCCATGACTAGTGGTGTTCTGCAGAGGTCCGTACTGGGACCTCTGCTGTTTGTGGTATATATAAATGACTTAGATAAAAAATATGTATGGGTGGGTTAGTAAGTTCACAGACAATAGAAAGATTGGTGGCATTGTGGATAGTGTAGAAGATTGCCAAAGGATATGGTAGGATACAGATCAATTGCAAATATGGGCAGAGAAATGGCAGATGGAGTTTAATCCAACTAAATGCGAGGTGTTGTACTTTGGGAAACCAAATGAAAAGGGACAGTACACTGTTAATGGCAAGACCCTTAAAAGTATTGATGTACAGAGGGATCTTGGGGTCCAAGTCCTTAGCTCCCTGAAAGTGGCTGCACAGGTTGACAGGGTGGTAAAGAAGGCTTATGGCATTCTTGCCCTTATTACTCAAGGCACTGAGTTCATAAGTCAGAAAGTTGTGTGGCAGCTTTATAAAACTTTGGTTCAGCCACACCTGGAGTATTGCATTCATTTCTGGTTATCCCATTATGGGAAGGATGTGGAGACTTTGGAGAGGGCGCAGAAGAGGTTTACCTGGCTGCTGCCTAGATTAGAGGGCACGAGCTATGGGGAAAGGTTGGCCAGGCTTGGGTTGATTTCTCTGGAGTTGCAGAGGCTGTTGGAAAACCTGATAGTAGTTTATAACGTTATGAGAGGCATAGGTAGAATAAATGGCCAGTATCTTTCTCCCAGGGTCAAAATGTCTAATACTAGAGGGCATGCGTTTATGGTGAGGGGGGAAAGTTCAAAGGAAATGTGCAGGGCAAATATTTTTTATTACACAGAGAATTGTGGGTGACTGGAATGTGCTGCCAGGGATGGTAGTGGAGGCAAATATGATAGATGGTTAAGAGGATCTTAGATAGACACATGAATGTGCAGAGAATAGAGGGATTTGGACATTGTATAGGCAGAAAGGATTAGTTTAGTTCAGTATTTAATTAGTTCAGCACAACATCGTGGGCCAGAGGGGCTGTTCCTGTGCTATCTGTACTGTTGTATGTTCTTTAGAATATTCTTGAATAGAAATGCATTTCATATTCTGTAGTTCTCCACAGTATCCTGTGTTTAGAATGCATATCCACCCAGCATCTCTCTCAGTGTCATCCTTGAGATAAGAAACAAAACCATGTCCTCCAGGTGGTTGAGCCCTCACAGTTCCAACAACCCAGGAATGATTCTAACCTGTGCTGCTCTCTGTGTGGAGTTTGCATGTTCTCCTTTTGTGAGTGTACCCCCAGGGACCCAGGTTTACTCCTACGTCCCAAAGACAAGCTCGTTGTAAGGTAAATTGATAACTGCAAATTACCCCTGGTCTAGGTAGGTGGTGGGAGAATCAGGAGATTTAAATGGGATTTGTTAGGGAATAGGTTACAAGGAAATAAGCGGGGAATGGGATTGATGAGATTGCTCTGAATGTTGTCAACGACTTAATGGGCCAAAGGCTTCTCATTCTCATAAGGAAATATCAAAAATTGAAATGATGTGGTGTATCCATGAATTCATTGGGACAGTGTATCAGTTTATTTAAGGAGAGAATATTATTCTTTATCATCGGTGACATTCAAAATTTGTGAGCAAATACCAAGATCAGTGAAATGCATGATGACTGCAATACAAGCATACAGTCAGCTATTTGTAACTAACCTTGTCTTTGATTCCAAGGTCTGCAGCAGGCACCACTATTCTAAATAGCATTTATTTTTTATTATGATAACAGTTATTGACGTAATTGCTGAGTTTGCAGTGTATCATTGATTGCAATTATTTTCCAAACTGTATACAAAACTTGTCAAAATCATAAGATCTATAGATGTTTTTTCCTTCCCATTCCTGTGATGGGTAAGTGTTGTACTTTGTGTTGAGTGATGGAAATCAATAAGCTGAACCATTCTTGATCCAACCCACACCTTGAATGTGCCACCCCTGCATTATTCCTGTGGCTGCACATATATTTTCGATAGTTGTGCAACTCTCAACAGCCTTGACTTGTGATCAAGTGGAGTGAATGGTGACTTGCTCCCAATTGCCTGATGGCCTGTTGTCAAAGACTTCTTAACTCCTTCCAAATCACTCTGATAACTACAGGTATTTAAAAGAATGAAACATACATTTTTAATATTTAATTAAAATACACTTATCCATTTTAATAAATTATAGAAAAAGAAAGTCAATAAACATTGCTTACCTTTTCTGTGCATGGAGCCACTTCAGATACATTTGGCATGGCTGGCAAGGTCAAGGGAGCTTAAGGTCAGAGCCAGAGGGAAAAACTTTAATGCTGAAGTTGTCTTCTGAAAAGCTGACAAAATATTGATACTTTGCGAGCCAGTAATGAAAAGCTGTATTTGGATGTTGTTATGACTACAGAGTATATAGGTGGTTAATTAGCTATGCATTATCAAGTAATTACTATTGTTGCATGCTTGCAAATATTTCTTGACCAATCCATTCCCAGGTGATTGGTGAACCCACTCCATTCCCAGGTGATTGGGAATTGACCAATCCATTCCCAGGTGATTGGTGAACCCACTCCCAAATTAAGCTGCTAACAATTGTACACTTTCACTCCCATCTCCAAGATACCATCTCCCCCTTTCCCAAGTCACGGTCCCTCAACCAAACTCATTCCTCTCCCAACCCTCACCACCAGTCCAACATGTGGGTCAGCTTTTGAGCAGTTAAAATGGAGCAAGTCTTGTGCTTTTAAAATACAGATAATTTTTCACTAATGTCATTGTGAATTAAAATCTTCCCCTTACTGTGAGGGATGAGAGTTGGCAATGGGGACTGGGGGGATATGGTGGTGTCATGGTGGAAGTGATGGTGTTGAAATATAGACAAAATGTGGTTACCTTCCTATTACATTTGGACCTATTCCGTAGAGGGAACAAAACCTTCCCTCTGCCACATGTTCCACTTCCTTTGATTCCTCTTGTTTTATTTATTTGCAAGTCATAAAGCCAGTGAATACAACTGTAATTGAGAAACCCATGAATGCAGTTTTAGGTGCTTTCTCATCTAAATTGATTTATTGCAGAGTAACTGTTTTTGCCATAACTTACAGGATGGTGACAATTGGGAAATCATTGAAGGATTAAAAATTGGACAGACCAATGTCCAGAAACCAGACAAACATGAGGGGTTTATGTTGAAAAGAAGAAAATGGCCCTTAAAAGGTTGGCATAAGGTAAGTTGCAGAGAAAGGTATTCTCAAGCAAGATCAATTTGTTGGTTACTGCTGCCCAAGGATACAAATTACTCTAAAGTAATTCGAAAAGAAAAATAGGAAATACTAGATGTACTCAGCAGATCTGGCAGCATCTGTGGTGAGAGAGAATTAACATTTCGGGTCGATGACCATTTCGGGTCAGAACTAAGAAAAGTTAGAAATCAATCCTGCTTTAAGTTGCAGAAAAGAGGGAGAGGTGTGGAGAACAAAGAGAACACAATCAAAACAAGAAGAGACTAAATGAAGCAAATAGCTTTGGTGCCAGCTGAAAGAGGGTGGTGAAGGTTGGTTAGCCACAACTAGTCAGTTTAGAGGAAATGTAAATTAGGAGATATTTGAAAAGGAGGACAGAGAAAATAAAAATGGTGGAACAGTAAGATACAAAACTGCAGATGCTAGAAATCTTAAAATGGAAATACTCAGCAGGTTAGACACCTTCTGTAGAGAAAACTAGAAGTTCAAGCTGTAGGTTAATAAACATTTATCAGAACTGCGGAACATTTATTCTGATATATTCCCGTTCTAATATAAACTAGTAAAGACTGGTTATGCAAATACATTGCTAAACTCTGAGGGCTGTAATGTGCCAAACTAAAGATGAGTTGCTGTTTTTTGAGATTATGCTTGGCTTCTTTGGAAGTGTGTAGGAGCCCAAAGACAAATCAGAGAGGGAAAGGATGAAGAATTATGCTGACAGGACTGGAAGTTCAGGATTCTACACTGGACTGAACAATTGCAGATAATCAGTCTGAATCATAGGTTGTACATAGTTCAGCTCAACTTGAAGAAATGCATTTTCAAAAGTAACACCATCAAATTTTAGACTAAAATATTTACAATTGATGTACAGATATTGAAATTATAGAATTTGGTATGTATAGTAATAGTTGTTGCTCAAACACTTGGATGTTCAAGACATTTTGTAAATGTATTATCATCAAATTTGTTCTGATGGATATTTAGTCCCTATAGTCTGTCACTTTATCAAGTCTGTATGTTCATCCATTAATCAAAGTTTGTCTTGTTGCAGCGCTTCTTTGTCCTTGAAAGTGGAATGCTAAAGTACTCTAAGACACCAATTGATGTGAGTAATGGTTGAATGCAATCTCAACAATAAATTAAAATGCTAGGGATCTGAAATAAAACTAGAAAATGATAGAACATTTAACAAGTCAGGCAGCATTTGTGGAAAAAGAGACACAGTTAACATTTCAAGCCCGAGACCCTTTATCTGAATATCTGACAAAGGATCCTGGACCTGAAACGTTAACTTGTGTTCTGTTTTCATTTCAGCTGTAACCCTTCATTGTACCAGTTAACCATTCAGCTTTTATGAGAATTTTTAAAATTTGTTTTATTATGTACATAGAAAAAAATTGTCATGTTTATATAATGGATTTTTACAAATGAATAGTGTTCAATGATGGCCAGTTGACTAACAGATTCATTGTAATTTATGGTGACATTGAACACAGTTGCATTTGTATATTTTTTTTAGACAATTACGCTTCTAAACCCCGGGATGCTTATAATGATGAATTCTTGTCTTATTTTGGTTGATCATTGGCACAATATTTCACTGTTTCCCAAGCACCATTAACTAGAAGGAAGGAATTGAGAAGAATGGAAAAGAGAAAGCCAGATGTTGATCATGTCTCTTTGGGTGTATTTGCACAGCCATAGGGGGGAATTGAAATAATAGGCATATGTTACAAAACAAGATGCAAGTGAGGTCTTTGGGGAAAACTGCTAAGGTTTTCTTTGTGGTTGTAGTAAACTTTAATCTTTCTTCAGAAAATTGGGACTTGCAGTAGAGACCATTTGTGTGCACAATTAAGTTCAGTGAAGAACAAAAGGTGAAGGAACTCTAAAAGGACGTCAAAATATTGGATTTATCTTTAATCAAGCGGCTGCAATAAAGCAGTGTTGAAAGAAGGAAATAATTGAGGTCCCACCCCTGAAGTGTGGTAATAGTAAACCTTTCACTTGAGGTTAAATTTAAGTTTGTTTGAGGAAGTCACTTCACAGAGGCTGTCTGATCTGCTGAGTATTTCGTGCAGCTTTTTCTTAGTACACTAGAGAAGTTTAGGAAGATGAACAGAATCAATGATGTCTTCCTGGTACATGAAATGAAACAACATCACAATAGAATGGAAAATAACCAATATAATTAGTTAACAAGTACAGAGTAATTCAGATACATATATCTGTGCACCATGCCTTGACAGGTGGAAATTTTTAAAGATTTTGATAAAGAATTGCACAAGTACCCACTAGGTTAATTATGGGTCTGGTTAATGAACAAGTATGTAACAATTCAGGTGCGGGCTTCACTGCCTCCACTTTCCACAGGATGTTTCAGTCCAGGTACAGGCTTCACTCTCGTCCCTGGAGAGTGGTGTTAATGAACTCTGTTCTTGTTGTATACTCTGTCCTCCTGGATTGTTAGCACTTCAGGAAAGAGTGGCATGCCTTTGCACATTTTCTGTTGCTTAATATTGTTTTATTGCAATAAAAGGTCATGAAACACAAGTGAAAGTATTATAGAAATTGTATATGGAAATTGATTGGATCTTGCATTTTGTGGTGTGTTGTATCTCATAATATGACAAGTATAATTTAGACATAATGGGAGATTTCACTGTTGGCTTCTGGCACCAAAGGCACAATTTTGTTTCAGCAGGACATTGTACTTCGCTTCTGAAATTAGTTTCATTTGACTTTCTGAAACCAAATTTAGGAACTGTGTGCCTCAGAGTGACTACTTAATGGCATGTTTCCCACCGTGATCTAGCACTATCCCTGTAGCATCGTGGCTTATGTATCATGTGCAATATAGATCATTCTTTCATTGCATCAGACTTTCACATCACCACATTTCATCACTGAATCAATATCATGAAATGGGAAAGACAATTGTTTTTTCAGACAAGTTATGATTGCAGGTATTAAGTAGGTGTCCATAACGAAATGAGGCACTTTGCTGGAATTTTCTGTAGTATTGAGCATTCATATCCAGTTACTCCACATTTGTATTTGCTTCAGTTCCTTAAGTTTATTTACTAAATCAACATCTTGCACTGAATTCACTTTTCTACATTGTTAGATTCAGAAAGGCAAACTTCATGGAAGTATTGACGTTGGGTTGTCAGTCATGTCAATCAAAAAGAAGACTCAACGGATAGACCTGGACACAGAAGAACACATATATCATCTAAAGGTTTGTAAATGTAGAACATAATAAACCCATTTATCATTTAAAGGCATGCAAATACAGAAAATGAAGAAACTTGCAGAAGTGTAAATTTATGAAAGGAACACTTACTGACACTTATCTACATGCAGGTAAAATCTCAGGAAGTGTTTGATGCTTGGGTAACAAAATTGCGCCATCATCGATTGTACCGTCAGAATGAAATTGTAAGATCACCCAGGGATGCCAATTTTCATGTCTTCCCTACATCACCAAAACCTGATCTTTCACCAGCTCCAACTACTACTGTATTAGATGTGAAGGTATGTAATTGTAACTGTTATTTGGAGTATGTAACATTTGGATTGATTTTTTTTCAGTAAAATGTGAAATAAAGCTATTAGTTCAAATTGGATGTAGCTATTGTGTAGCTTCAACTTGGTGAAGCTAGTGAGAAGTTGTGTTCCATTTGTTCAGATAAGAAAGAGTGTATATCAGATCTGAATCATGGCCATAACAATCTGTTTACATTGTACTTGATTGTATGCATAAGTTTACTTTTCATACCTTATTTTCCGTCATTATTTTAAACTTGCCACCACTGACAAGTGATTTATTTTGAGGCACCTTCCAGTTAAACTTTACATCTGATTGTTGAATAAGTATAATTTGGAGGGAATTGCTATTTAATTTTAAATCAGCACTTTCCTTTTTTCTATGGGTAAATTTGAATCAGTAAATAAGAACTTTTTGTTTTACAGTCTCGCAGCATTTGTGGATAAATGGATTTGACAGACAAACAGATACAAAAAGCTATTGGAAGAATAAGTTAGTTTATAACAGAGTCAGGATTTATATTTAGATGTTTATGCAATTTAATGAGAAAAATGTTTTTTATTCAAACTGGTTTTCAAAATAAATGATTGTTAATGAAATAAACAAAATAATTGTTTAATTATAAGAAACAATGGCAGGGACTTTGGTTTTATCTACCAGATATTTTTGAATGAAAAATAGTTTTACATGCAAAGTAAACTTACCAATATCTGTAGATACTAATTATTTGCTTACAGCTACATCATCAGAATAGTGATGTAGTGTTCCTTAGGCACAAATTTATACAGTGAAGAAATGACCTTCTTGAATTACAGTCATCCATGCGGCCATGAGATGTATTTATTACTGGAATATTTCTAAACTAGCTAAGATAAAATCTAAACAGAAACTGTGACACTGCAGTTTCATGTAAACTATGTGGAATTTAATTACTATAGACTTTACAACCAGTAGCTTAACTTTAGCTTCTCTCCAGCTCCAAAACCATTCATCCCTCCTCTCCAGCGAGGTAATTCATAGATTTTTTGACAGGTATCACCTGTTGGTATCTGGACTGAATAATGAAGCCTGTGTTTTGACATTGAACATTGACAGTTATTATAATTTTGGGCCTGATCCTATATTCACCTAACATTTGCATTTGGACTTGCTAAACAACTGCAATTAAAAGCAGGAACTCTGGCCAGGTTTTGTTTCCCATTGTTACCTTCGTTGAAATCTATTAAGTAGCACTGACAAGGGATGAAACTGATTAACAGCAAACTAGCTGAAAAGCAGAGAGTCAATTTGATAGATTTTTGTACGGGCTGAAATCAAGTGTCAGATGTTAGTTCCATCTGCCACTGGCATATTAATTTATGCAAAACCAACAAAATACATTTTTGTGTGAAGTGGCATTAAGCTATTACATATTAATTTACACAAGTTGACTGCATTTGCCAAGTGAAAACCAATAGCAAAATTGATTACTAAATGTGAATTTTACAATTACATGTGTTCACTACTTGAGTCTAATTGTGTTCCCGGAAGTTTTTAAGAACTATTCTGACTTGAGAAACGGTTAAGGTGAAATAATATTCTGATTTGCTCAGAAATTATCCACCAATTTATCTCTAACTGATATGCTGTAAAGAATATTTTATGGACTCTTTATACTGTGTGGTGTTGATCTTAGCAGGCTTCATTTAAACATTATGCCCCTTTCAAAGCAAATTGAAGGACTGACCATACCTTTACCACTCTACATGTCTCCTTTTAGAAATCTTAGAAAATTGTTGACTTCAATAGCTTCCCCCCTCCCTCATAAGAGTAAATCATATTTGATGCAGAAATGGTTCTGCTGATATAATTCTTGGGAAACTCCATTCTGCATTGATTAGAGATTTCACTTCCATGGGGAGGAAAACTCCATGCTTGATTGCTTTCACTGAAGTAGAGCACCCTAACTCTTTCATTTTTCCTTATGGCGTAGAAGGCCATTTGGCCCATCGAATCTATGCCTGCCCTCGGAGGAATCACATCAATCCCATTCCCACACTTGTTTCCTTCCAAGTACATTCTCTCACACAAGCCTATTAACATTTTTCCACCAGCACATATTTGGGAGGAAACTGGAGCCAATGGAGTAAACCCACACAGTCACAGGGAGAATGTGTCAACTCCACACAGACAGTACTGGAGATCATAACTGAATGTAGGACTCGGGTACTGTGAAGCAACTCCTCTACCTAAAGTACCATTGTACCACCTCTAATTCTGATAATGAAGTTGCCAAAGCAGAAGTGGTAGACTGAAGACCAAGCAGTAAGAGTCCTGAACTATAAAAGCCAAGGAGTTAACTTTGATAGAACAAAAAGCAGGCAGATTACTCTTCATCCCAATGACAACTCTGTAGTCCCCATAATGTAGTTCTGTCAAACCCCTGCTTTGCTCTGAACTAAACCCTCTCACTCCCAGTAGATTCACATGTGTCAAAGCAAGTTGAATTTTCATATAATGCATTGTGGAAAATCCATCAAGTCACAAAGTATTTATTTCATCTACAGTTGGTACATTAAATGAAGGTGTTGCAGGCAATCTGACAAATAGCCATTCACTAAATAGTACACACTGTGCAACTTGCACAGAGTTGCTTAAAAGAAACTTAGCCATCCCTGGTAATGTTTCCCAAATATCTGTAAGCTGCTCATGTCATTGCTAGACATTAGGTCTTTTGATCTGGTGAACAAAGATATGTTTGTGTAAGAGCTGAGTTGCCTCAAGTTTGATCCTACTAAATTATCCATCATATGTAGAGGTAAACATTCAATGGTATAAAGGTGGTTCTTGATTTATCTTGTTTGCCATATCATTTAATGTTCAAACTCATTCATGAGTTTCCTCAGTATTTTCTTAAGGTACAGTGCCAAGCCATTAGTCATTTTTATAGTAATATTTCTAAAATTGTACCTTTAGAAATTTTTAAACAGATTTTTCATTAAC
>JARFYF010000001.1:46525211-46539155 GCA_030265395.1 Rhina ancylostomus
CCTTTAGAAATTTTTAAACGGATTTTTCATTAACTTTACTTGTGCTGTAATGACATAATACCATAAAAAAGGACAGGTCCTTAATATCTCATATTATCATCTGGCTAGCTCTCTAGCCTCTTTTGGTTGAAAATTTTGGTCATCAAATATCAAATTCCTTGATATTTATGCTTTCTAAAAATAGCTTTATATTGAATTTTTTAATTGAACACTTCAATTCTCCAGACCTAAACAAATTACAATAGCATTAGAAATTGTTTTTGATGAGCATTATGAGTGTAATACTGATGATTTTCTGTATAAATATTACAACATGAAATTGGGCAGGTAAATATTTCAAAAACTTTGATTACAGATTGTTATCCCCACATATTTTGTGGACTGATGCTATTAAAGATAATTTTAATTTACAAACAGTAAGTTGAGAAAGAAGACAATGAACAACAGAGATTAGTAAAAACCTTTGTGTGAATGGAAGTGAAATGGGATAAATATGGATAAGGCAGAAAAGGAGGCTAGGTTAGGAAAACTAAAATGAAGCAAAGTTAACTCAATTAAATGTACACAAGTACCTCCAATTTGAGAGGAGTAATTTGCAACTTTCTGCGATAATCCATTTTGGATTAATGTTTTTAGATTTTTTCTAAGGTTTTTGTCATTTACCTCTATTCATGATGAATATATGTTTATTTTACCTCATGGTACCTTTTTATGTACCCATAGCCCCAGCAGAACAATTTTGCACGGCAGCCCTCCATTCCATGCAGTACAAGTCTACCTACTTCCTATAGCAACAGTCAAACCAAAGTTGCAGCATGGTTGCTGGAATCTGAAGAGATGAATAAATGCGCAAAAGGTATTTAATAAAACAGAATGAAACAATCTATTATCTTGTATCTGATGATGAATATATTAAGAACATTTCACTTATTTTTGTTCACTTAGACCTTGCACATTGCCAATCAAGTCTAGTGGAACTCAGCAAACTATTACAAAATCTGGAAATTCTACAGAGGACACAGTCAGCTCCAAATTTCACTGACATGCAGGTAGGGTTCAATATTCACACTTATTTCAATTTTGATTTAGCTACATATAAGTAAGATTAACCCAGCACTTGAAACATTAAGGAAACCTTGAGCTTGTAGAACCTTCAGGGAGCTAAATGCATTCTATAATACTTATTAAAAATGTTTGTATAAATTAATCCTGGTGTAAGCTTATATTTTTAGTAAAAACAGAAAATGTTGGAGAATTATGTTTTTAATTTGGGTTTCCAGTATCTTGCAGTTTTTAAATTTTCATTATATTCTTAGTCCATTTGAAGCACTATTCAGCAGGTGTACCTGTTACAAAAGTGAAGTACTTCTGGTACTCAATTATAGTTAAATAATGTGCTCCTTACTGTTTTCAGAAACGTTATCCGAACAGTGGCTGTTAAACACATTACCGAAAATAGTCTTAAAATGCCATCACCCCCTGTAGTATCTGCACTTATTGTAGCCTTAATAGACCTCAGATGGGTGATTTTAAAACTCATCAGGTATTTGATCCTCATATCAGATGCAATTTGGCAATTAACCCTGTATTAGTTGGTCAAGGATTTAGTCATGATTTTGCTGTTTACATTTGATTGCTTTAATCAAAGCATACAAATTTGCTTCCAATCAGTTAGCTACTGTGAATTAAATTGTTTTTGCATAGAAGGAGCTAAACTTGGAATACTAAATACAGCGTAATAATATCATGTCAGCAATTAAATGGGGGAGGAATTAAGGTGACGTCATGAAACACAAAAGCAAAGCTTGAGCTGACTAACAGTTATCAGGATGCTGAAATTAGATTATAGCTTTCAAATCATTTCCTGATTTTTGTTAAATGTGCGTGTTCTCTTGTTGAGAAAGGGATGCGTTAGGCAGCAGCTGTGGTCTAGAGATTGGCTACTCAATATGCCCCATGTCTTTATGTGATGGGACTTGACAGTTGGTGACATCATTATAGTGGATTTATCAAAAAATACAATGAGAGTTGGTTACTGAAAGAAACTGAAACCCAGTATTTATTTAGTCATTAATTTGTTTCTTTTTGTCATTGTGGTATATCCTCCCAATCTGATTCTATAGATTTTTTTCTTGATGAAAGTAATTATAAACTGTCCTGGTTTTGTATGTGTTGGTAAATTTAACAGTTTGTTTGTCTTTGGCTTTAACTCCTTGTATACATAGGCTAATTGCATAGATATTACAAAGAAAGACAAGCGTGTCACCAGAAGATGGAGAACAAAAAGTGTCAGCAAAGATGGAAAAATGCATCTTCAGGTATCTCATTTACATTTTATCCTGCTGTCACTTGTTTACTAGTTTAGTTACAATGATACCTTTTCTTCTACAGTCTTTGCAGATTGCTACTGGAAAACAGTGGCAGTATTAGGGTTTTTGAAATTGTTTTAATCTCAGCATCATTTCAGTGTGAAAATCTTGGATAGTGCATAAATCTGGCATACTGCATATGCGTTTGTCAGGGAGTTGTAATATTAAATAAGGATTAAATTATGTATAATGATCAGTTGTAATGAGATGTTCTAAGGTTGTATAGAACAACTTTGATTTGGACTCATAATATGAAAGGTAACATCTAATCAGCAGCCAGTTGTAAATCTTTCCTGCTTTTAATTTCCTTGGTGGTCAACAAGACTACCCACAATAAGCAGTGAACCAAAGCAGATTTATGAGGTAAATTATTCTGAGCACATTAATAAATACTGTTCATTAAACAGCAGGACACAAACTGCTGTCATCGGACAAATCCTATTATCATGTGTAAAATCTGTTTTAAACACCAAAATCGTTCATTTTATAACTCTTCATACAATTTCTGACAATATAACAGAGAGACGTTTCCAAAACAGTAGGCTGGAACATGCTGGGAAAGTCCTTTGTAGACTGTTGGCATTTATTCCCATCAGTGTCAGGATGTTTGATTGAATACTCAAGTTATGAACTTGCTGGCTCTGCAATTTTCCACTATGCTCCCACATTAGACTTCATGTGGTATCCAGTGGCAGAGCATTAATGTTGCATTAATGCTGGGGAATCTGGAGACACAAGAGACTGCAGATGCTGGAATCTGGAGCAACAAACAATCTGCTGGAGGAACTCAGCAAGTGGGAGGATGCTGCTTGACCCCAAGTTCCTCCAGCAGATTGTTTGTTGCTGAGGAATCTGTATTTTGAGCCTCCACCAGATTAAATCTGCTGCGGGAACATTGAGTCCATTGATTTCAATGAAATGAAACTGCCAGAAGGGAGAAAAGTATAAGATAACTTATTTTTCTGAATTAATTATATTTGGTTTAATTTTTTTAATTGTTAACCAAATGTTTTTAAATGATTTTAGTTTAAATACGTAATTTTTAGATGCTGGGGGCATTTGGAAGCATTTGGAATACTGGCCAGCTTTAATAGCTGGCAAATTCTTGTGGTGTGGCTTTGCTGCCTGTGTTTTTTTTCTCAGCTCCTTTAAGGGCTGAGGCTTGTTTTGACCACACATAATGTGATGGAATTACATCTTGTAAGACATTGCCAGTGTTGCAGGGCATTACCATTTTGTTTCAGGATGGCACTTAACAGCAAGCTGTCATGAGGGAATCTATAAAATGCAAGCCTTCAGCTGGTCTGTGTGCTAAGGTTAGTCTTGGATACTCACTGCTGACTGCATGCTCTGACCCAACAGAATGAGATCAGTTTCAGCATTG
Source organism: Rhina ancylostomus (assembly GCA_030265395.1). Classification (NCBI taxonomy): domain Eukaryota; kingdom Metazoa; phylum Chordata; class Chondrichthyes; order Rhinopristiformes; family Rhinidae; genus Rhina; species Rhina ancylostomus. The sequence goes on from JARFYF010000001.1 coordinate 46,528,965, forward strand.
TGAATATCTCAATTTTATTCTTTCTAAAACTCTGTTACAAACATGTACTTCTCTCTGCAACATTATAAACATCAGGTATGAATAATAAACATATTAATTGGCACCATTGTGAGAAGTGAGGGAAAAATTAGTGGATCAAAAACTGAGGAATAAAGTTCCCCATTTATATTCATTATTTTAATAAGCCTCTTGAATTGTTTTGACTTAAAAGACCTCTTCCGTGATGAGTTTGGCTGGCAGCTATTCTTACATTCCTTGTGTAATAATTGGATAATTCTTTATTTTAACAAAATTGTATGCAACACCTAAAAGGCAATCTGTACATTGTGAGAGGGCATTAGTTGTAGATAGTTATCATAACTGGTGAAATTATTTTTAAACCCAATGAGTTATTGTGATACAGGATTTGCACCACTGAAATTAATCTCCTTTACCTTTACTAGCCTTGGAAGCATCATTTTTGGAAGTTATACTTGACTTCTTCCAGATGCTCATTCAGGTGAACATAAGGGTTCTCAAATAACAAAAACGGAAAAGGCTAGAAACACTCTGCAGGTCAGGCTGTAACTCTGCAGAGAGAAGTCAGGTTGATGACTTTTCATTATTATTTTCAGTTTGTATATATGTTCTGCATCCACTCACAGGAATGTATAAGATATTTGTTTTGTAAGGGGACTGGAAAGAGATCCTGACAACACACTAATCTGCAGATGAGATAATTGACTTCTGTAATCAGGCTGTCGCTAGCTTCCTTAGCCAATCCCACACCCTCCCCACAATCAGTGAAAATGAAAAGGTTGGGTTGGCATAGACAAGACATGACCACAGATTGTGACAGGGGAGTGACAGAAATATCATGATTATTTTGCTTCAGTGCTTACCCTGGAGGTAGAACAGGTGGATACTGGATAATGAGATGACTCATGAGATATGTGCATTAACAGCAGGAAAAAAACAAATGTATTAAACAAATTAATCAAACTCCAAGAGAATAAAACCTTTGATCTGGATAGATTCCATACACCATTTAGAAACAATATAAGAGGTAATAGGCTTTGCTACACCAATTTAATAATTCATTCAAAAAAAGGTGTTTTGCCAGGCACCTGGAAGATAGCTAATGTAAAACCTATAATTTAAGAAAGCCGATAGAACATTTCCTCAAAATTATGAAATCAGCTTAACATTGATGGTAGGAAAAATAATGGAATTCCTTGCAAAGGAGAGAATAGAAGAATACTTGGAAAAGAAAAGTTCAATAATGATTAGTCAGCATGAATTTCAAATAGGAAAGGCTTGCTTGATCAATTTTTGAAGCAGAAACAGATGGACAAGATAATGGTAATGCAGTAGATGTAGCTAATCTAGATTGTTGAAAGGCCTTTGATAAGATACCCGATAATAGACTAATAAATAATGTCAGAGTTGGGGGACGTGTACCAAAATGGATAGTTAGCTGGCTTCAAGCCGGAAAGCAGAGAATGGGATTGAAAGGTAGCTATTCATAATGGAAGAAGGTGGATAATGGCATTATATGAAGATCACTGTTGGTTCCACAAGGAATAGTCATGGTTAGACTTTGGGATCAAGTACACAATTTCTAAATTTGGAGTTAATACCAAATTAGGAGGCATCCTCAATAATGAGGAAGATTGTTACAAGAGGACATAGTTAAACTTGTAGAATGGGCAAGTAATTGGCAGATGAGGTTCAGTACAATAAGTGTGATGCAATAAGTTCTAGTGGGAAGAAAAGGGATGTTGTTCATGATGTGGAAGTGCAAGACTTGGTTGAGGCAGAGGAACAATGTGCCACAGGGTTAGCAAGGCCATGAGAAAAACAAACCAAATGCTGGGGCTTAATTCTAGATGGATATAATTGAAATGTATAGAAGTAATTCTAAACCTGCATCAAACCTTGTTTAAGCCATGCTTGAAGGTCCGCATACATTTCTGGCTGTGACTTATTTGTTTACTTTCATTTTTTGGGATTTGGGTGTTACTGGCAAGGCCAGCATTTATTTCCCACTCCTAATTACCCTTGAGAAAAGTGGTAGTGACGGTACTCCCACAGTGCGGGGGTGTAGGGAGGTTCAGGATTTAGTCTCAGTGACAATGAGGGGTTGACAGTATAATCCCAAATTAGAGTATTGTGGGGTTTGGAAGGAAACCTGTAGGCAAATGTGCTTATACACATGCTGTGCTTGTCCATATTTACAGTTATGGTCACGGTTTGGGAGGTATTGTCAGAGTGGCATGCATTTCAGTCACACTGTGCTGTGCTGGCAGGAATGAATGTTTGGGGTATTTTGTGGGGTGCCAATCAACTAGGCTGCTTTGTCATAGACGTTGAATCTGTTTTCATCTGAGAAAGTGTGGAGCATTCCCTTTTGCTCCTATGTACCTTTTAGATGGTGGAAAGATTTTTAATATCAGGCGATGAGTCACTCGCTGCAGGATACTCGTCTTCTGACTTGGTCTTGTACCCATAGCACTCATGTGGCTGGTCCAGTTAAGTTTCTGGTCAACGATAACCTCCTGGATGTTGACGGTGGGATAATGAGCAATGGTAATGCTGAGGGTAGGTTGTTAGACACTCTCTTCTTGGAAATTATAATTACCTGGCACTTCTGTAGCTCAGATATTATTTGTTATTTATCCCCATGCCTGAATATTGTTTAGGCCTTGTTGCATGCAGGCATGAACTGCTTCATCAAGGAGTTGCAAATAGAAATGAACATTGTGCAATTGCATGACAGGAGGAGGTGCAAGTGGAGCATTAATACAGCATAGAATTGTTGGATTGAATGGCCTGTTTTCTGCCATAGATCCTAGGTAATCCAGTGAAATCTTTGTGGCCCCACACTTCTTGGGTTGAAGTTACTGTGAAGGACTTCATTTAGTTCAGTATTGGAAAGCTGCCCCTACTTGCCCCTGAATATATTGGCAGGGTTTGCCTTCGTGCAGCTGGAGCCTGCACTTCCCACAGATCCCATCACTAGAAACCAGTCTCATCTATCTGCAGCTGCCTGGTCTGATAGCAGTGTCCACCTTCAGCCTGTGCTTCCCTTATCCCAGTTACTGCAGACAGGACACCATGTCTGGATCTTCAGTCTGTTAAATATAGGATTGCCAACATTGTACTTCAGCAATAAGGGACAGATTGCACAGAGGGATGCGGGGGTGAGTGGGGTCTGTATAACATAATCGTGGAAGCAATCCGGGCTCAATGGACCAAACTGTACCCTGTTACCCATAAATGAAATGATACTAAATAAATGAAAGGTGAAAAATGAAGTATAATACAGGATCTGTCATTTACCTGCTTCTGATATCGGGCCACTAAATTCTCAAGAATGGGTCCCAAGGACAAGGCAAGTTGATGGGAATCTCAAATTCCTACCTCAGGTCTTCAGCTGCGGCCACCATGGTGGTGCTCCCCACAACCACAGCAGAATTTCTGGTTGATATCATCAGAAGCCTCTTATTTTTTTATTATTGGCTAACCTGGGGATTCCCAGCCCTGCCCCCTTGTCTTTGTTAGTTCTAATTGAAAATTGGTTTCCATACCAGTGTCATGCAGGATTGACATCTTTCTTTTCAAGTAGGTAAAGCCCTGTGGGAATGTTGGCATCCCTAGTTTTGTGGAGTTGTGCTATAATTATGCCTCTTCATCTGGTAGCAGTAATGAACAGCATATTTTGTACTGGGAGCATAACTCTGAGGCAGGTGAATTCAAAGAAATCAACAAAGTATTTCATTGCTTTAAAGTACAAGCAGTAAAACTATCCTAATGCTTTGACCTAAAAGACAAAGGCTGTTGTCCATTCTGTTGGTGAGTAAGGACCACTGTGTCTCAAGAGGTGAACCAGCATATGGCTTAGACTTGCATCCTTGTTTGCTCTCTTGACAGTATCTAGTATTGTGTTATTCACCTCCTTTAGATGAAACAAATTATTTAACATTTCATTCATACCAACAATAAATCTGTACGTCAGTTTAATGAATGTTCATGTTATGGCTGACTATTAAGGCACTGTTCAGACCTTTAACTATCTGCCATGTTTCTGCTTTGAGGATTTTGGCACTTCTCTCCCATGTACTGAAAATTGTGCTACTTCTGTTTCCCTGATTCCCAGGATAGCTGAGAAAGCACAGTTGGAGCAGGCAATATGCTTTGTCATAGTGCACAGTTTTCTAATGAATTGTTCATTATCAAGACCAGCATTTGTTGCCTTTGCTCGATTTGCCCTCTTGTGTCTGGAACAAGAGGGATTCTGATTAGCTTTTTTGTGGGGGTGTAAGTTGTATTCCTGAGTTAAGTCATGACAATACAAAAATCAGTTCTGTAGAAGTAGAGTTGTCTGTCGCACTGGGCTTCAGCAAGAAAGCTGACCAGTAGAAGTTAATCTTGTTCCTCTTTTGTCTTTTTCTGTGTTCTCTTATTATTTCAGAATCCAGCATCTGCAGTAATTTTATTTTTATTTTGGGCCCTTGCATCAGATATTTTTGTCCAAACCCAGCAGATCAAATTTAAAGAATTGTTAACAAGTAGTAGTATAAAAGAGATGAAAGCAAGAAAGTGGAGAGAAACATGCAAACTCGCACATGAGTAAGGGAAAAATGGAAAGTGATTGAGCAAAGAAGACAAAAAGCTGGAAATGGAAAGGAAGTTAAAGGTAGAAAATGAAGGAAAAGGACAAGCAGGGTATAAATTGAAACTGCCCGGTGCCAGNNNNATTTGTGTATGCTTTTGTGCTTTTAGGAAAGAGGACTATACTGCTGCTTTCCTGATTCTTTTTTCTGTATTCCATTTAAATATAGTCCTCCCATGGGAGCACCGGACTGGTAAACTAATCCTAGAAAGTCAAGAATGAGCATATCAGTGAAAATTTCTCTGAGGAAAAAGAGACCAAAGTTATCGGCCAGGGAAGGGGTGAAGGGGAAATGCCAAATAATAACAGAAAATCCTGGAAAATCTCAACAGTTTAGCAGGAAATTGCACAGTCTGACAACTTCCAAGAAACACAAAATACAGTATATTAGAAGTGGTATTTAAACATGATTCTGAGAGACTCACAAGTAATTTCATCATAACCGGCAGGCATGCTAACTGTGACTGGTATAAAGCAATCCAAACTTCTCCAGAAAAAGTGCAACTTAATTGATTTCCTAAATGACCACGATAGATGAAAGAACAATCAAATGTTGATTACAAAATCGTGAATGAGTATTTTCTTAATTGTTTCTGTTTTCTGGATGAAATGATGTTGAATGCATTACAGAGTTAACTTGTTGATAATTGCAGGTTCCCTCCAGTGCTACTATGTCTCCACTTCGTTTGCACTCATCCAACCCCAACCTATGTGCAGACATTGGAGAATATCCAATACCACCAAGTCCACTTCCAGAGTTCCCTGATTCCTCTGCAGATTTTACTAAACTTCAAGAAGAGTTTTGTCTCATTGCACAGAAAGGTAACTTTAATACATGGATCTCTTTTATAAACAAATTTGTAATTCTTCGTGGACTAAGATGGCTATTAACACAATTCATTAGTGCAAGAATAATTGAATTCTTGAATGATTGCTCTATTTTACTACAGCATCTTAAACCAAAATGGAAAAGTGATGCATATTTCTCAAATTATTGAAATTGACACAGTTGATGAGATGCTTATCCTGATACTATCTATGATATTATTGTAAATGTATGAGGCAGTTCTTTGGCTTGAATTGTTTTGTTTTAAAATAAATCTTTTAGTCCAGTATAGCTAATGTAAGAATGTCACACTGATTAAGCCTGAACCATAATGAACTCAAGCCCTATCAGTTTTTCAATGATACAGTGCAAGATTTTCTGCCCTGCTAAGATGTGGATTAAATTGGTTGAATATTGTTATGATACAGTTTTTTCTCAGCCTCTTTTAACTTTACAAAATATCATTTGAAGTTCATAGATAATGAGGTGTATCTATTTCCTCACAAAATAAAAAAAATTATTTCAGAGGATCCTACAGGTGCCTGTATACACCTAGCTATTACTTGCAATAGAAAAAAACGTATCTCCTCACAAATGAAAGTTGTAATATTGTTTAATAATATGAAGTGAATGTGTTACCATAATCTATTTGCCATACAGCAATAAAGATGAAAAGATAATATCACGCCACTATGCAAATGAGTGAAGGCTAAAAATAATAACAAAGTTTTACTGTTAACATTCGGATTCTTCAGAAAATGTAAACTATTTGAGTGGTATAAATTAGTAGATATTTCAATAATTGGCCTGAATAAATTCTTATTGTCACTGAATTGAAAGAAATCTGATAAGTAATAAAACAGGCCATTTAGTTTAGGTTTATCTGATGCAATTCTTTGCAGTCAAATACATCTTTACTTTTGGCTGACCTTTATTGGTTTTCCTCTGACAATTTTATGGAGTCGTTAGTTTTACATTGCTTAACTTTTTTAAAGTCTGTCTGGAATCAGAGCTACTGCATCAAAAGACTGTTGAGTGGTTTCCTTTTCTAATATTTTCTTCAGTTAGTAGCCACACTTGGTGGACCACATTTGGTCACACTGTTATAGGAAAGACGTGGTTAAACTGGAAATAGTGCAGAAAAGATTTACGACGATGTTGCTAGGATTAGAGGCCCTGAGTTATAGGGAGAGGTTGGCCAAGCTAGGTCTTTATTCCTTGAAATGTAGGGGATTGAGGGGTGACCTGATAGAAGTGTTTAAAATTATGAGAGGCATAGATTTAGGGTGATGGGAAAGATTTAAAGAAGACCTGAGGGGCAACTTTTTTTTCACGCAGCGGGTGCTGAGTATATGGAATGAGCTGCCAGAGGAAGTAGTTGAGGCAGGTACAATAGTATCATCCAAGAAGCACTTGGATAGTTACATGGGGGGGGCAGGGCTTAGAGGGATATGGGCTGAACACAGGAAATTGGAACTAGCTGAGTGGGCACCGTGGTCTGCATGGACTGGTTAGGTCTAAGGGCCTGTATCCGTGCTGTGTTGCTCCAAGACTCTAACCTCAGCTTAATTACATCACCCTATACAACATGGCTGAATTAGGAAGAAGAAAATGGAGACACAAGAGAGTGCAAATGCTGGAATCTGAAGTAACAAACAATCTGGGGGAGGAACTCAGTAGGTCAAGCAGACGACTGCTCTTGGATACCTCCTCTTACCAACCCCTGGACCATGACGCCACTTACAAATACCAGACCATCATCTCCTACACTGTCACAGATCACGCTACATCAGGAGATCTCCTCTCCACAGCCTCTAAATGGATAGTGCTGAAACCTGCACTTTCCACTTTTCTTACTTGAGATCCACAAGCAGGATTGTCCTGGTAAGCCCTTTGTCTCTGCCTGCTCTTGCCCCAACAAACTTATCTCCTCATACCTCAACTCTATCCTGTCTCTTCCCACCTACATCACAACCCCTCCTCCATTTAGACAACTTCCAATTCCCTGGCACCCACCACCTCGTCTTCACTATGGATGTCCAGTTTTTATACACCTCATTCTTCCATTGGGAAAGTCTGAAAGCCATCCGTTTCTTTCTACAACAAAGACACAACCACTTCTCCAACACTCTCATCTGCCTGGCTGAACTTGTTCTTACGCTGAACAATTTCTCTTTTGACTCCTGTCACTTCTGACAAATCAATGGCGTAGCCATAGGCACCTGCATGGTGCCAGCAATTCCTGTTTTTTTGTTGGCTCAGTGAAACAGTCCCTGTTCCTAACCTTCTGCAGAACCATTCCCCAGCTTTCTCTGTTACATCAATGACTGTATCGATGCTGTTTCCTGCATCAATTTTATCACCTTTGTCACTAACTTCCACCCTGCTCTCAAATTCATGTAGACCATTTCTGACACTTCTCTCCTTTTCCTAGATCTGTCTCCATCTCAGGAGACAAACTATTGACTGATATTTACTATAAACCTACTGACTCCTACAGCTCCTTAGACTACATTTCTTCCCACTGTCTCTTGTAAGGATGCCTTTCCCAGTTTCTCTGCGTCTGCCGTATCTGCTCTCGAGATGAGGCTTTCCATTCTGGGGTATCATTTTGAGCAGCAGCAACCAATAAAAAGGCAAGCTCAAGTGGAGCAGCCATTGTAGGAGTGGCTCAGTGCAAGAGTGGGGCCTTGAGGCTATGGCTCAAGGGACTTTGACGTGAAGAGGCAGAGTAAGTGAACGGAAGCTAAGGTGAGGTTCAGGTAAAGTCTCTTTCTTATTGCACATTTAGCACAGTGGGAATGGCAGTCAAGGCAGTGGTGTGCTCCTCTTTTAGGATGTGGGAAGTCAGGGAGACCTCCAGTCTCCCTGATGATTACATCTGTAAGAAGTGCATCTGGCTGCAGCTCTTTACAGACCACGTGAGGGAACTGAAAGCTGGATGAACTCCAGATCATTAGGGAGGCTGAGGAGTCGATAGACAGGAGTCATAGGGAGGCAGTCACACCTAGACTGCAGGATACAAATAGCTATGTCACCGTCAGGAGGGGGAAAGGGAGTAGGCAGTCAGTGCAGGGTACCCTTGTGACTGTTGGGGGAGGGGGCGCAAACCTACCAGGGAAAGCCACAGCGACTAAGTCTCTGGCACCAAGTCTGGCTCTAATGGCTGAGAAGGGAAGTGGGGGAGATCAGCAGTGTGATAGTGATAGGGGATTCATTGGTTAGGGAAACAGACAGGCAATTCTGTGGATGAGAACAAGACTCCCTGATGGTACATTGCCTTCCTGCTGCCAGGGTCAGAGATGTCTCAGATCGAGTCCACGCCATTCTTAAGGGGAAGGGTGAGCAGCCAGAAGTCATGGTACACATTGGTAGCAACGACATAAATAGGAAAAGGGATGAGGTCCTGAAGAGTGAATATAGGGAGTTATGAAGGAAGTTAAACTTCTGCTGTGGTTGGTGGAGCCCGCTCTCACATCTCCTGTTTCTCGTACGTCTGCTCTCACCCCACCTCCCTCCAGAGTTCCCCTGGTTGTCACCTTTCGCCCTGAGTCTCCACATCCAGTATATATATCATCTTCCTTAATTTCCAGCAGCTGCAATGAGATCCCACCACCAGCCACATCATCTCCTCCCTACCCCTTCCCACCTTTTGCAGGGACTGCTCCCTCCATGGCTCCCTGGTCCACTCATCCCTTCCAACCCACTCCTCCCTGACCCCCCAGCAACACTTGTCCTTGCACCTCTTCCTTCACCACCAACAAGGGATCAAAACAGCTCATCCAGGTACGACAAAAGGTTCACATGCCCCTCCTCCAACCTTGTCTACTGCATTCGGTGCTCCCAATGTGGCCTCTTTTACATCGGTGAGACCAAGCACAGACTGAGCAGCCATTTTGCAGAGCACCTATGCTCGGTCCGCAGTGGCCATCCTGAGCTCCCAGTTGCATGCCATTTCAACTCCCCTTCCCATTCCCACACTTAACAAGTCCATCCTCGGCCTTCTCTACTGCCAGGGTGAGGCTCAATGCAAACTGGAGGAACACCACTTCATATTCCACCCGGATAGTCTACAACCCAATGGCATGAATATTGAGCTTTCCAATTTTGGGTAACCCTACCCTCTGGTGGGTTGTTTCTCCCCTTCCCCACTCCCTTCTCTCTTTCTGATCCTCCTCTGGCCCTCCTGTTTTTGTCCCCTTTCCCTCAACCCCAAATCTTCATCCCCCTCCTGGTTCCATCCACACACTGCAAACAGTTTCCCCATGTTTCTGGTTCCAATGGCCCTTCACCTCTCCCCTAATGCCTCCCCCATTCTCATCTTCTCTACTTATCAGAGTTCAGCACTGTGTGTTCCTGCTCATCTCCCTCCAGCAGCCATCTCCAATCTTCACACTCCCCTCCCCAATACAAAAGCTTGAAAGCATGTACCACCAGACTCAAGAACAGCTTCTAGCCCACCGTTATAAAACTATTGAATGGTCCCCCAGTACAAGATGGACTCTTGACTTCATAATCTACCTTGTAATGACATTGCACCTTATTGTTTGCCTGCATTGCACTCTGGAACTGTAACACTTTATTCTGCATTCTGTTATTGTTTTCCCTTGTACTACCTCAATGTACCAATGTGGTGAAATGATCTGTATGGATGGCATGCAAAACAAAGTTTGTCACTGTACCTCGGTACATGTGACAATAATAAACCAAT
>JARFYF010000001.1:46557543-46569252 GCA_030265395.1 Rhina ancylostomus
TAAGTACTTCCAATTATACTCTGCCTACCCCTCCTGTGGCAAAATCTGCAGTCCTGCATTGGCCTCACCGGTCACCTCAGAACCCACAGAACTGGAGCGGAAACCAATCATCCTTGATTTTCAGGGAACTGCCCATGAAGAAGGAATGTGTAATTGCAAAGTTTATAGTGATACTTGAAATATTGTTAGCACTTGATGCATCAATTTGCTACTTATTTGAAAGAATTGCTAATCCTTAGAGCTGCTTATTTCTTTTAAATGATCATGAATATTGTTCAGAAAAAGTACAGCTTTGCCTTTGTCACTTTTTCAGTATTTGCATTTTTCAGGTCAGCCACCACCCACCCATTTCTGCCTGTCACTGCGAATCAAAGAAATTTGTGTTTTGGCAAGGTATGCACGTTGTTAACATTAATGAACCACAAACAGAAAATGAAACTTAACTTCCCACCAAGTTCATTGGAAATCTAAAGTGGTCTAGCTATAATTTCTGTGTATAAGGTTTAAGTAGTATTGGATCACTGAAAATTCTCCATTTTTAAAAAAGCCTCAAACAAACTGCTGGAGGAACTCAGAGGGTTGAGCAGCATCCTCCAGCAGTTTGTTTGTTGCTCCAGATTCCAGCATCTGCAGTCTCTTGTCTCTCCTCTATACAAGCCTTTTTTTCCAGTTTTTCATCCTCCCTTTGGGCTTGGAAAAGTACAGCATTCGACTACTGTCAACCTACTCTGTGCTGGTGTCCATAGGCATCTTAGTATTGGTTGCACAGATGACATGCTTACTGCTAAGATAACCAGTTGCTTTAGGTTTTTTGATCAGGTATTTTGCGTGAGGGAGAGCAAACCTAAATGTGCTGAGCCTGAGATCATTCAGATTGTTTCAACCTTCCTCTTGTAAAACACCAAGTTATCTCCAGGTCACATTAGAAATGTGAGGTGGAGTTGATCCTGCTCCACCAACCCATCATATCACTCCCTCACCCTAATTAGACTGTTTGGTTCTGAATTGTGGTGATTGCAGTGTTGAAGTTTAGAAGCAAGCTTTTTTTTTCCCTGTTTTGGCACCATCAGATCTCTACCTCATGGTGAGCCAAAGCTTACGTTGGTGCAAAGAACCAAGGATATGGTGATACATATACAATGCTGGAAAAACTCAGTAGGTTAAGTAGCGTCGTAGAAGCAGAAGGTGTATGTCGACAAATCGGGTCGAGACTGTGAGGGAAGAGGAGAGAGAGCCAGTGTATAGCAGTATGAGGAGGATGTGGTGGGAGAAGCAGCAGAAGCTGATAGGTGATGGATGGAATCGGATGAGGAGGGAACGATGGGCAGATGGAACCAGGCGGGGAGGGGAAGGTGAGCAAAGAGAGAAGCAAACAAAGTAGGCAGGTAAGTGTGTGAGGGAGAAGAACACCAGGGGTGTGGGTTATGTGAAATTTGAACATTTAATGTTCAGCCCCAAACAGAATATGAGATGTCGTTCAAGGATGAGGTGTTGCTGATAAACAGTCCATGTGGCTGAGAATTTAGGAGGAGATTTGTTTGAGGGCAATTTGGAGAGTGGTATTTCTGAATTGTGCATGAGAATTTAAAATAATGTTTGGATAACTGAATATTAAATATCAGCAAAATTAAAATATAGAAATTAAGGAGAAGGTTATTGAATGTGAATCAATACCCAGGACACAATGTGAAGAATTGTAGTGTACAGGTGATTTGTGGATTGAAGGAGTGTGTGAGGTTGTGTCTCACAGTGTTGGGACCATTGTTCTGTATAATATGTACTAATGCCAGAACTTGAGTACAAGTATACAAAGTTTGCTGTTACCACAACATGGGGAAAGTAGCAGACAGTGAGATAGTTCAGAGCTGGCTTCAGGAAGACTCAGACAGATGGCAGATTAAATTTAACACAGAGAAGTGTTAATGGTTTATTTTGTGCAAATGGCTTGGGGTAACGGTGTAAACTGATGCTAGTTTTAAAACACTTGTAGGAATGGACACCTGGGTTTTTTAATGCTGGAAGGACAAGTAGTGAGGACTATTGAAAATTATATGAAATCTCTTGCTTTTGTAAATAGAGGCATGAAGTAAAAAGCAAAGAAGTTATGCTAAAATATATAAAACGATGCTTCTGTCTCAACTGGAATCTTATTTTCATTTTTAAGAACCGCACTTTAGGAAGAATGTCACATCACAAGAAAGGGTGCAGAGATGATATACTGTGTGCCAGGAATGAAAGACTTATTTCAAAGAGAGGCATTGCAGAGTAGGATTTTTGTTGGTATAGAGAGGTTAGGAGGAAATTTGACAGATGTGTGATAGAAGAAAACAATTTCCAGTCTCAGATATGCAGTAACCAGAGAATGCAGATTTCAGGTGAATGACAACTGAACAGTGGAAACGTGAGAGGGGAAAAAATATGCAACAAGTTACAGTGATTTGAAATGCTTAACCTAAAAGGGGTGGTACAGCCATTAAAAGGGATAACTACTTGATGGGGGTGTGGATAATGTGCAGGACTGTGGGGAAAGGGCAGAAAAAATGTGACTATTTGGCTCTTCCAAAGAGCCAGCAAGGAATAGTATGGGTGGTCTCCTGTAGTCCTGTGTTCAGATACAGACAGAATGATCATCTCACATAATAGCCTTGATCATGAGTGGTCAAATACTCAGGAGCAGGTACTGCACTCCAGAGACATGCACTCCAGAGACATGCACTGCTCTCAATGCTTTGAAATTATTGGATATCCTGTGAACCTGCTGATGTAGGAATATTGCTGCCTCAAGGTGGGATGTTTCTGGGATATGAGCCTGGAGTTTGAGGTGGCAGGGGAGAGTTGGGGACAGTGACGGTGGGCTGCTGGCTTCACTTCTGCAGTGAGAGAATTTGGAAAGCTGTTTCTCTCAGTGTGGACCTGAGCTCAAACTTCTGACAGGAGTCACAGTTGATTGGCAACACTGGACCTTTCTGACTGTAAGTGGCTGGCTCTGTCCCACATACACTTGATACTCAATTAGCTTCACCCCTCATGTTAGGGATATCAAATGGCCAGGATGATCTCTTTGCTGACAATCTGCAAAGAGTCACAATCTGCCGAGCCAGTGACATGAAACTCACTGGTGCTACTGGAGGTGAGGAATCCCCTGGCCTTTGTGTCAGTACACAACCTCCGGTGGTAATGATCCACCTCCAGCACTTTTCACTGAGCCTGGGCAGCTGAGTGGGAGTGTGGAGGTTGGGGAGTGACCTCTGGCTGAGTAACCCTCAGGAAAGAGAAAGGTTTCTATCTCCAGGGGATCGATACCACTCTTTCTGAACTGACTTTGACCAGTACAAAGTAAACCCCAAACCCACCTTCTGTTGCCTTGTCTGTCCAGTGTTTTTTATTTGGCTTTTCCCTTCGTTGTTTGTGATCTCATTGTAAGCGTCAGTCCGAGTCTATCCTCCGTTTTCTCTTCTGTTGTTTTTTTCACTCTGCCTAGCGTTTTCAAACACCAGTCCTGCAGTTACATGGAATCCCATTTGTGTCCAAGAATACAAGTATAAACACTCTTGCAAAACCTGCTCCTGAGTATTTGTAAGCACTGTTGCAGTCCCATTGAATATTTCAGCCTGAATTCCCTTCAGGTGCCACCAATGTTATTTAGAGAAGGCAGCAAATTAGGAGGCCAGAAGCTGGGTGTCTCAGGAATTATCAGGGGCACAAGGATGGCTCAAGAACTTCAAGGTAGCGCTGTTTCCAAGTGGCTGTTCTCTTTCTGTGAACCAGTGATCAAGCTTTTTGGCATTAAGCTGACCTGACTTCAACTTCCATGTTTATCCCATTCCTCTTGTAAACAAAGGTAATGTTTGTTATCCTCTGCCTTCCCCTATATGAAAGGAGGACAATGGCGAGAGCTTGTACAGTTTCCTTCAGTGAGAACGTGTCACATCTGAAATAGATATCTCTTCTATTTTGGGGAATGCCAGCCTTGTAAATAACTCCTCTAGATTTGTATCCTGTACAACATTGCTACTGGCTCCTCCTCCACAGCTGCATCATCAGTATTGTTGACTGTAGATGTAGAAAATTGATTTGGCATTTATTCCTTAGCCTCTGCATTTTTTGTTTCCTAATTAGCCCTTGACTGCAAAGTCATATCCAATCAGACCAAATCCAGAATGGCATCATTCTCCTATTCTTAATCTGGATTTGGTCTGATTGGATGTGACTTTGTAGTCAAGGGCCAATTAGGAAACAAAGTAGTCAAGGTATTATAACACTGTGTGTGTATGCACAGTGCACGGTTTCCCCAGAATTTACCAAGTTATTCCTTTTCTGTGCAGAATATTTCTATCAGTTCAAAATGAGAAAGGTAGTGTGTCACACTTAGTTTTCACTGTTATTTTGACAGCAAAACCTGGCTCAGTCAGCAGTTTCAGAAAATAAATTCCCTTTCAAGTATCTTTTATGTGAAGATTTAATCACAAGCAACTTTTGTTTAGTTTAAAATTAATATAAGCATCTATAAGAAATGCATGCTTTTAGTTTCAATGTTATCAAACTTATTCATTTTAGATGTCAGATGGAAGAATAAATTCTGGGGCAAATCTATGGAAATACTTCCAGTGGGAAGAGTGAATGTCATGCTACCTAAGTGAGTTTTTGGTGTGAATGTTTTATCATGTAACAGATTCTGTATTGTTTTAACCTGTACTACTTCAGTGCACCGTGTAATGAATTGATCTGTGTGAACAGTACACAAGACAAGATTTTCACTGTACCTTAGTACGTGACAATAATAAACCGATTCCAATGTGGCAAACTATATAATATTCATGCCTGCCCACTCAAAATGCTAACATTGGACCAATCAATATTGCTTATTAGTTTTTGTAGAAGTAACCTTCCTTACACAATGTTGAATGGCAAATGGTAATCGTTGCAAATGTTTCCTCCTCTAATTTGGGAGGTGCCTGGCACACAAAAGCTCAGTGTCACAGCCACCTTCACTGATGCTAGGACTGCAACCATAATGGCAACATTTAATCAGATGCATGATGATTAAGGTGCAGACAAAAGCTAATTTCTCACTGAGTTTCGGGAAGGTGCAAACCTCCCTGAATATGACTTCCTGCTGAGAGCTCTTCTATCTGCTTCCTTTTCGTTCTGGCAAATTGTCCTTCTCTGTATTCCACTTGCTCATTCTCTAGTCATCTTTTATAGCAGGAGAAAGTCAACCAAATACATCTGTTTAGGGTACTGAAGTTCTGGAAAATGTTTTTCAACAGCTGCCGTACTACTCCTTGTAGACTTAGCCAGCAACAGGAAGAGCCTGATGGTGCTGCACAACTGTGGCAGTGACCTGGAGAAATCAGTCAGCAACTTGCCTTTAAGATGTCTTTACATTTCGCTAGACAAGGGTGACTTCCTGCAGCTGAAGAGCTGTGTGAGGTTAAGAGAGTGAAGCTCCAAAATGGCAACACTGGCATCGTATTAATGTTCTACACTTAGTGACTTCATAATTTGTCCACAGATGTTGCTAACAATAAAACACCTACATAACATCACTCTGTAAATATGTACGTTCACACCCCGGATATCATTTTGGAACAGAAAAGGCTTCCAAAACATTTTAATTACTGAACTCACTTTTGATCTACATCCAAAATTGGATATAGTTATATAATCGTAACAGTTTTTAAAAGTTTAGTATTGCTCTAAACTTTATTGTTACAGGTGCACTGTTTTCAGTGTTCACACCCACTGTTTGTTTTGTGGCATTGGTACAATACACCCATTTCTGCTTGTTTTTCTATAACCATGTGATATAGAACACTCATCATTATGTGCCTCTGTAACTAGGGGATATTGAGCATAAATAACTGTTACAGTATGTTAAGACTTAACCTGGGGAACACTGGGGAATTGTGCCTATTTCTTATATTTTAACAGTTAAATGCAGTATACTTTGCTAAATAAAGAGTAACTATTTGGAATTTCAGATATGGAGATCAGTTTGAATGGAATAAAGTTACCACCTGCATACATAACATTCTTAGTGGGCAACGTTGGATAGAACACTATGGAGAAATTACCATTAGGAACATGAAAAACAATGCGTGCATTTGTAAACTAAGCTTCATTAAGGTAACTATAGATGTGTCTACACTTATGTAAAAACAGTCCTCTTACTTGTTAAAAAATGTATTTTGCTATCTCAGAGAATGCTCCTAGAATGTCTTTTAATCATAACCATTCAACATGGATCCATTGTGCGGTAATTTTGAACTTGTGGAATTATACTGTGCAGTTTGGATTTGACATGATAAAAGATTTGCTTGAACTTAGCCTTGTGTGTGACTGCATTACACTGATAATTGCTCATTCCATACACAATGAATGCTGTATTGGAAAATAACTAGATAGGAAAAGACTAGTTAAAACTAATTATAGAGGCACTGTTACTGTATTTTGTTTGTTTGTAGCATTCTCTCTTTAATTCATAATGACATACCTTTTCTTATCAATAATAAAACTATATGGTAAACAACTTCAGATTTATCAAATCCACACATGGTGTGTTGAGAAACTGTGCTTTAACGTTGGAAACTTTGGGCATTACCATAGACCATTAACTCTGAGAAATATTTTTGAAACATTTAAATGTTTTATGTACCAATCTATTTTCTTTTTGCTTTTTAATAGTTGAGTAAAAATATTGGTTTATTTCAGCCAAAAATGTAAAATACTAAATGAATCAGAATATAATTAACAATTTTTCTTTCTTTTATTTGCAAAGGGAAGTTACTGGAGCTCAAATGTAAATGAGGTCCAAGGATTTGTGATGGATCAAGAAGGGAAAGTAGTACGACGGCTTTTTGGCAAGTGGCACGAAGGGCTGTATTGTGGAGTTCCCCCCTCTGCCAAATGCATATGGAGACCAGGTGAATTCACTGATGAGTGATAAATCAAATGATGTGTTTTAGAGTTCAATATCTAGAGTAGGAACTGATGAAACAAGCTTGTTATTTGGAGCATAGAGACCCTGCATTTTCTATTTGCCAATTGCTCTCTTGTTGCAGTAGTTAATGTGAATTGGAGGAGCAGATGTTTTACATAAATCCATAGAAGACTCCAACAGTAAATATCCCTCACCATTCCTGCCAACCTGTCCACCTTTTACACTAGCTCAATATGTTCCCTCTGTTAGCTTCTTATTAGCAGATTTACAGTATCTTCATTTACTTGTGCTTCATACAACACTTATCTGGTATCCTGTTTTTAAATTGCTTCCTTGAGGAAGGGAAGAGACATGGCAGGGTACAACATGCTGTAGTAGGAGTGGAACAATGTTGAAGCCAAGCTTGTAGGCAGCATAGTTTTAATAAATTTATTATATAAGCTTTATTTATAGCGATGCCATGTCCTATTGACTGAAACACATACTTCTCTTTGGGTAGAATGTGAGGAGAAAATTTTAAATTTAAATATTTACATAATACAACTAATGAGTGAGCATATAGAAAATGAAGAGAGTAAGAAATGCACTTACAATCTTGAATTAGACTCTCTGAGTCTATTGATACAGGCTCCTGACTGGCTACTGTTCAGTGAAAATGTATTGTGCACATCTAGATAAATACTTTGTGCCTTTCTAGTTAAACCCTTATCCCCACTCGGATAAATGCTCATGCTAAGCCTACCTAATAGCTGGAAATGTAAATGCTGAGACAGTGGGTACTCTGGGTACTCACCCAAAAAACATTTACAGTAATGACAGGGCATTTTTTTTTTAAAGAAAAATCAAAGTGTTTTGTTACACCATCTAGTATCTTTATAAGCCAAGTTTACTCTATGATATAAATATTTCTTTTGTTCTAGTTGGAAGTTTCATTTTATCAGGATACATTGTAGCTTTTTCTGGTATGACTGTGATAATTGTAGAAATCATTAGTCAAACAGCAGCTGGAATTCTATACACAGTGCTGGTTGTCACATTATCGGGAGGGTATGAGTGCACTGGAGAGGGTGCAGAGGAGATGCACCAAGCTGAGCAGTTCGGCTGTGAGGAGATACTGGATAGGCTGGGTTTGTTTTCCTTGGATCACAGAAGGTGGGAGGTGGTCCTGATAAAGGTGTACAAAATTATGAGGGGGCATAGATTGGGTAAAAACTTTTCCTTAGCAGCAGTGTCTACAACCAGAGGATGTAGGATTAAGGTAAGGGGTAGGAAATTGAGGGGATTTGAGGAAGAAATTTTTTTCATCAAGAGGATGGTTGAAATCTGGAGCACACTAAGTGAAGGGGTGGTGGAGGCAGGAACGATCACAACATTTAACAAGTATTTAGATGAGCCCAGACACTGAGGTATGGGCTGTGTGCAGGAAGGTGAGGTTAGGTGCTTGATGGACAGTGTGCTGAAGAGTCTGTTTCCATTCTGTGCAATTGTATAACTATTGGCACTCTACAAATAACTCTGAAAAGTTAAGGTATTCCACTTATTACAGCATTTAGAGCTAGGCAAAACATTTTACTTAATTCAACAAAAATTCAATGACCTGCCGGTTGCAAATGACCCTGACTAAGCTAATTGTCTAGAATTGCCTAACAACAATTTAATGCTGCTAATCATAAATATTAGTCCCTGATGTTTTCTTGATTCACTTAGAATAACACAATAAGCAGTGGAAGAGGATAAATATTTAGCTTCTCAAGAACTTGTTGCACTAAAGCTAGTTTGACCCCTCTGTTTGCATGTCAATAATATGGTAATTCTCACTTTCAATATATATGCATCTTAATTCCACAGGCTCCATGCCAACAAACAGTGACATGTATTATGGTTTTACAAGATTTGCAATTGAGCTGAATGAATTGGATCCAGTGATGAAAGAGTTCCTCCCGCCTACTGATGTTAGATTTAGACCAGATCAGAGGTAAAAATAATTTGTTATGTAACTTCAGAAGTAAATAGAATTCTGAATTCAGTCTTGATGGATGATAACTACTTGCTCAGAAAGTTGTACTTTGTACAGCGTGAATAACACAGTGTGTCCAATGAGGTATAAACTAGAAATGGTGATTGTTATTGTTTATTATGTTATATTTGGTTCAAAGCCTGATTCAGTCTGAATTCATAAAATTTCCTTTGTATGATCTGGGAGCATTCTGCTATCACATTGTGATTGCTATCTGCAGATACAATATAAATTGTCAGTGATGAAACTGCCAGGTGAGACAACATCTCCCACACTAAACAATCCTAATTTCCACGAGGGTTAAAGTAGTGGGTAGTAGGGAACATAGTGGGTGTGGAGAGAAATGTTAAAGCATTCATTGTGAGGAAATGGTACTGTCTTAATGAAAGAATTATTTATAGAAGGGCTGCAAATTCAGGACAGGATGCACCATTCTTTGACATGCAAGCTTAGTAGGTTGCATTATAGTCCTAAATTTTTTGTTTTGTAAGTTTTTTTCCAGTTCACTTTCAGACAGCCTCTCCCATTCAGGTAGCATGTTTCTGGCCTTGGTCAGGGCTATCAATTCAGCTGCATGCTGGAAATCCGGATTCACCCCAAGAACTGGGCTATATTTTTACTAACTATACAAGAAAATGCTAAGAGCTATCTTGCAATGGGAACAAAATAATGCTTGACGCAAATTGTGAAACATGAACTTTCTCTTTAACCTCTGAGGTTTTCACTCAGGCTGAACCAAGCTCTACATTGAGCCAGAGCTCTTTTCAGCTCATATTCTGTCAAGTGTCTGCATTAACTTATACCACTAAATCCCTCTGAACTTTATTTTCCAAGTCCTTCCCTTTGCCTGCCATTATTAATACATTTATCCAAAAATCTCTTGTTAGGAAATTGCCATAAAATTTTGCATTCCCAATCTCCCCGTCAATCTCCCTGACAACAGTCATGAAATCTATGCCCTCATCTACGCACCCCTCCCAGAATCTTGCAGCTTTCTCAAGGTTTACACCACTCCATTGGTTTCTACCACTTCATTGGTTTCCATACCCTGATCCATCATTAGAGAAGAAATTTCAAATGTCTTGTACTCACCCTAGACCTTTCTACCTAAATACCTCTATCTTTCTGTTTCTATTTGTGCTTTTAAGCTTGCTGACATTCCATCCTGAGAACTACACCCTGGGTCACATCTCTTCTGTGAAACACCTCAGGAGAGCTTTAATGCTGAAAGCAGAATATTAATGCAAGTTGTAAGAAGCTAGTTGTCGGGAGTTTCAGCTGGTCTTGTACTAGTGTGGCTTCTTTAACTTTTATAAGCAAACATGCCAGCTAATTTTCAGAACTATGTCCCACAAATGGGTGTAATGACTGGTTAATGATTTTGTGGCATTGGTTGCAGAATAAATATTAGTCAAGACACTGAAGATTTCTTAAATTACACTTCTGTCCAATGATTAAGATGTTGTTCTCTGGGGAGAATATTACATTCTATCTGTGATCACTTCTTTGTTCAGTAGTGTAATGGTTAAGTTACTGGTAACCAATATTTTGGATCATTGATCAAGAGATTTGAGTTCGAATCCCAACATGGTAGCCGAGGAATTTAAAGGCATACAGGGCAAGGTATGTATTAAAAGCAGGAGTACTCCGTTCGCCCATTGAGACTTCGTTCGCCACCAACAAATAAGGTCATGGTTGATCTGATTGTAATCTCAGATCTGCATTCTGCCCACTCTCAGTGACCTTTTACCCCCATCATATCAAGAACCCTTCCTGACCCCTGGCACTTTTCTCTGCTTTCGCAGGAGGTGTAACACTTAATTTTATACCTCCTCCCTCACCATCAACCAGGGACCGAAACACCCCTTCCAGGTGAGGCAAAGGTTCACATGCACCTCCTCCAACCTAGTCTGCATTTGATGCTCCTGATGTGGCCTCCTCTACAATTGGCAAGACCAAGTGCAGACTGGGCAACCGTTTTGCAGAGCACTTGCGCTCTGCCTACAATGGGCATTCCAAGCTCCCAGTTGGGTGCCATTTCAATTCCCCTTCCGATTCCCACATCGGTCCAGCCTCTGCTTTCTCCACTGCCGGGTGAGGCCCAACGCAAACTAGAGAAACAAATCCTCACATTCCGCCTGGGTAATCTACAATCCAATGGCATGAATATTGAGTTGTCCAGTTTTAGGTAACTCTCCCCATTCTTTCCCTTTTTCCCCTCCCCCCTTCCTTCCTTTGTCCTCTCCTCTTTCTGTTTCCATCCACCCACTACACACACAGTTTATCCTCAGACTTACAACCCCCATCCCTATCTGGTTCTGATTTCATCTGCCGTTCACCTCTCCCCTACTGGTTCCCACTAACACCTCCTTTACATAAGATTCCAGCACTGGTAGTCCTTTGTGTTTCTACACATCTCCCTCCAATGACTGTCTCCAACCTTCACACTCCTCCCCCACCCCCACCCCCACTTGCTCCATCTGCCTCTCAATTTTTTTTCCTCTTGTCTGCCTCCAGTTATTACTCACCTGCAGCTGTCTCCCAACTCGACTCCCTCCCCTACCTGGTGCAACCTACCTGTCATCTTTCACCCCTCCTCTGTCTACCACTCACCTGCCTCAGCACTCCTAGGCTCCTCTCTATACTGGCCATCACCCCTCTCCACTCTGCCCTGATGCAGGGTTTCGACCCAAAATGCCAACGTCCTTTCCTCCCACGTGTGCTGCTCGGCCTCCTGAATTCCTCCAGC
>JARFYF010000001.1:46573888-46614689 GCA_030265395.1 Rhina ancylostomus
TGGGTTTAAAGTAAGATTGGATCTAATTTAGTAACTACTTTTAGTTTTTCTAAAAATCTAGTTTCAAAATAAAATCCTTTCCCTGTAATATAAAAATATTTAACATTTTAGAACATAGAACGGTATGGCACGGGAATAGGCCCTTTGGCCCAATTTTACTGACAGCAACTGTTACAGAATGAAAATGTGATGCAGTACATCTAGATATGTGTAAGGAAGCAGATTGCGAACATGTATGCTGCAGTCACACATCTGCACATTACATCTGTTTTAGTATAGTATTAAATTTTTAAACTAATATATTTGCACCATATCCCCATTTTGATTCTCTTCTCCACCATATCCAAAGCTGAAATTCATTTTTTTGTGAATGAAGGAGCATTAAAAAGGGAAGTACCTTTCATACTAAAGCATTGGACTTTGCAGAACAAAGTGAACAACTTTGTACCTGTACTATATATTTCAACAGGTGTATACTTTTCTCTATTTTCAGGCTGTGCCTGACTTAAAGAGATGATGAATTTTAATATGTTTGTTTAGAGAATTTCACATAGCTGTGTCCATTACAATGTAAATTAAGTTGCATGTGCAAATATAAATTAGCCTGCTAATGAATGTTACAAATGCCTTATCAAAAGGTCTGCAGTCATGATTTATTGTCTGGTAAGACGAAGATGATCTGACTAAACCTTAAAGTGATGCTTAAATTGATTACTAAAGTGCATATTTATAAGGACCCCTGAAGAAGTGCAATTGTTAACTAATACATATACTTATATTCTGCACACTGCTGCTATTTGTGCTTGTTCTAATAAAACTGTATGGCACCATTGGAGCTATTGATCGTTTCCTCTTCAGTCTTAATTTGTCCTTGTCAATTAATGAGAAATAGCACACTAGTTTCTGCTGTTTTGTACCTTGTTTTAGGAAACAAACTGCATTCAAAATGGTATTACTGCAGCATAAGAAGGTAAAGAAATAACAATTCAGCCAAGATTCCTATCTTATTAATTCATGTTGTTTTGTCTTCCTTTTGGGATAAAAACTTATTCCAATTGGATTCTATTGAACCATAGATGTTTCTTCAGCTAGTGCATTTCCCTGCAAATTAATTGAAATGTATTTATAGTGCTGCTGTTCATTTGTTAGAATTACAATTCTTGTATAAATTGGTCATAAATTGTAATTATCATTAACTTTTTGATTGCTATAGCTAATGTTATATTTTTCATACTGATCAATCATTCTCTGCTTCACAAAATATTGCAGTACAAAATTAATAATTGAGTTGGTGGGATCCTGTATTCGTCACCGAGTGGTAAAGTTTAACCCAATGTTTATATTGCAAATTTAAGTATTCAGTTTTGTATGGAGTGATTAAATCAATTGATCGCCAAGGCAAAAAGCCTTAAACTACCATTACTAAATAAATTTCAAATAACATTTCCTCCCATCACATATGGAGTATGATCTCATTTTGATCCTTTCAACTGTCTAATTTTTTATATTTCCTCTTTGTAAATAAGAGGAAATACCTTGGTCTGACAAATGGAATAACGAAGGCAGTTTTTAAATAAACTAAATAATCTATCACAAAGTAATTATGTACATGTTTCTTTAATACAAAGAAATCACCACCCACTTCATTTGACATAAAATCAAAGGATTCTGAAGGAAAGCTACAGGTTTGTGAAGTTTAAAGTGAATTTCTTTAAAGGAACTTCATTTGGGTGGGGGGCGGGGTGGAAAGAGAGATTCGTTGACTTTGAAGGCCTTTAAGTTGTTTCATTTATGTCTTTAACATTTTACCTATGTTTGCACAGCATTCCATTACTCTCATTTGACCATGGAAACAATGTTTTCTTTTAAATTTACTGGCACATTGTTCTAGAAATTCAAGCACACCAGTGCATGAGAAGGAAGAAAGGAAGTGGCATCTGTTGTGCTCAGATCCTCATTTTTATGAAGCAGGTGAGCTGTGGAGAATAATGGACAACTAGTGCAATGGAAGTGTGTTCAAAAACTGCTTGCTACATCTGATTTCAGGTAAGCAAATGAGAGGCAAACATACCTCGAGTGCAGGGTTCGAAGAAAACACTCCATTTCCACAGGTTAGGTAAGTACAGAGACTTTGCTACTAGTTAGACCCCAAGCTATATACCAATTTGTCACTAAACAAATAAAATGCTCGTGCATTTGAAAATAAGAGGTCAAACCTGAGAGAAGCATAGGAACCTAAATTTATTGCAATTAATTAACAGGATCTTCCATTTATTGTCCACCTTTTTAATGTTTTTGAGGCATTCAAAATCACATTAACCAATCTGTCAGACATCAAGTTCCCTGCTGTCTTTGAAGCTTAGGTCATTTTACATGTAAAACAGGAGTTACATGCCTGAATTTCTGGACAATTGTTTATGATAATTTTCAATTTGCTTAGTACATTCATCTTTACAGTTTTCCTGCAAAAGTAAATCAGCCAGTGCAGTGCAAATGATATATAAACACTGTCACATTAATAGGCAATGGAAGACCTGAGGTTTAGACTCTCAAATTTTCCCGAATGGTTTTCTCAAATTAAGTCATTACTGAAAACATTTAATCATTTACACAATTAAATCTACAGAATGATTTGTAATTATCAATGATACATTTTATTAATAGCAACTGTTTAATATAAAAAAGTTGGAAAACACTCATACATATTGTTCTATAAAGTCTGGACAGCTATCTGTGGTTGTCAGAATAACAATTCTTAAACAAGCTAAATTTACATGGGGTGAGGCCAAGCTTTGTTGTGGCATAAATTGGTAGAGGTTATCTGGTGAATGGGATTACAAAACAAGAAATGTGAAAATGTGTGTTACATCAGGCTGCAAAACATGTCCAGCAGGATGTCAGATGGAGAGAAAAACAGACAGTATCGTGGATGAGTTATAGCAGTTACAGCTAGTCCTGACATAGAAAGTGAGTTGCCCAAATTTGCAAATTCAATATTGAGACTGCAGAAGTTGCTGTTTCTCATAGCATTGTTATCAGAGAAAAGGAGGTCACACAGACAGGTCAGAGTGGTATGGAGAATTAAAGTGGCAGACAGCAGGGAGGTCGGAGTCATTGCTGTCAACTGAAGGCAGGTGCTCCAGAAAGGGCTCACCCAATCTGCGTTTGGTTTTTCTGATGTCGAGGATACCCACATTGTGAGCAATGAATGCAATACACTTGAGTGCAAGAAATGCAACTGAATCGCTGCTTCCTGTGGAAGGACTTTATTGATACCAAGATGGCGGGAAAGGGAGAGAAGAGATACAAGTCTGGCATCTCTTGCAGTCACTTGGAAAAGTATTGTAAGGAGGGCAGTGGTCTTTAAGTTTGCTCACCCAGCAAATGAAAACTATCTATTAGGCAATGGTCAGGATTATTGTACTAAAGGACATCAAACTAAATGTGATCGAGAAAAGTTTAAACTGCTATTAAAGCAATATAAATAAATAATGGTATATTGCCCATTTTCAACCAAACATAAATGAATCAGCTTAAAAACCATGGAAAACCTGTTGTTACACTTATTTCTAAGCATAAATTAATGATTCTATTTACAAAAATATATTCTGATATTGTAGAAAACAATCTTATTCAGCCCTAATGTTTATACATAACACTTAACAAATCTGTTTTTCAGCCTAACGCCATTTATTGTAACTATTCTGGTATGTTATTGAACTGATTGCAATGCATATATTTTGGAGTAACTTAGTTTTCTCATCAAATCCCTTCAGTTCACAATATGAACAATGTTGCACAATACATGGGGATGCAGAGATAACTGGCTGCAAGTTAAGTAAAACAAAACTGTTTTGTAGCTTTGAAAGCTCCAAAGTGTTTCTACTGGCTGAATTGCCATATTAACAAATTAGACTAAATACACAAAGGAGTACTTGTGCATCTGATTATTTTATTTTTCATTTGCTTCACCTGTATAGTAGGGTAGGGGTAGGATTTTAAAAAGCAGTTGGTCTGTACATTGCTTCTATAAAGTACTTTGAAACTCTTTGACTATTTCAATGAATTAATACCATGGAAACATTATAGGTGTGTGCACACACACAACCAAACCAGAATTTAAACATAGCCGTGGTTTGTTCTTGTAATTTAGAAAAATACTTCTCTTTAGAATTCTCTATGGATAAAAGATTTATGTTTCTCTAGTTTCTTCCAGCCATAATCTTCACGTACTGCAGTGCATTGTGGGCAGCCTCATTGTGAGCATTACCACGGGAAATTCCAGTACCATGGCACACAGTAACTGGTAGAGTTGAGAGTTCAGCCAAACACTGATACTGACCATTCACAGTCAGTTCATCTGTGGGGGGAGAAAAAGAGAATATTTCCTAAGTGAAGCACAGACTAAACAATTCTTCCAACCTTTAAAATGGGATAACATAGTGAATGATACAATACACAGGTGTTTCTGTAATCCAGGTTCCCTCCCTGCTAAGCAGTCAAATTTCAGCTAAGATTCAATTAAGCTAAGAAAGGAACATTACTTTTTTTGGTCCACTTTAAAAAAAATGTTATAAAGATTAAATGCCAGATATACAGGCATGATAAATAACATTTAGCCAGTAAGTTTGAAGATCTAGGTGACAAGTTATTGTGGGGATGATGTACTAAGTTTTATAAAGAAGCAGTATTATCATCAATTCTAGACCAAGTGATCAAGCTAATAGTCTATTTTAGAAACAAAGAATGCTTATCACAAACTCTCTCAGTACTCCATTTAAATAGCTAATTTTAAACCATACTGGTCCCTGTTTAATGTACATACCTATATCCAGGTAGGTGACATCAAATCCTTGTTCTTCCACCACTTCTGCCAACATCTGAGTGTAATCAGTGTTGGGAATGCTGAGTGGACTTCTCTTCAGTTGATTGATTTTTTCTCCAGGTGACCTTTTTATGAGGTCCCAGGTGCCTACCAACACATTTCCTCTTGAACCATTCCATTCGTTTCCACATTTCTGAGCACATTCGAGCTTGAGGTTTGACTATTTGACATTTAAAATGATTAAATACTGATTAGACGTCAGAACAAAATTAAGGTGAAACATTTAGAATTAACATTTTCAGATGTTTAGAGATCTTGTAGTCTAAAATGTTTCATGCCAAATTTAGCACATTAAAAAAAAATTATTTATAACATACCAATATTTTTGATATCTTTATGTCAACCCCAAGTACTATCTATAGCCAACCTGTGATGCTTGACGTTCCACTATTGTATTAATACTTCAACACATTCTTAGTTCATTTTCTTAAAAAAAACGTTGCACCATAGCCTATCAGGGAACCTGAAACTCAGAGTGGTCCCAATGAGTGGAAATTGCAAGCATCACATGGTCAGCCAAATGCCAAATTATTGGGATTTCTGTATGGCCAGATAGTGGATTATCAGAATTTTATGAAAACCCTTGATTGACTGCATCTCTCAAACTTTACTCTTACCAAAGAAATGCCGTCAGTTACCAATTCTTCTCCCCCATTCCAGTCTGCAGGATTATTCTGTAGCTTGGCAATCATCTTTGTTGCAGCAGCCCGTTTTGCTAATTTCTTTGAAGTACCACAACCTACATGCAATTAAAGAAATTCTGTATACTGCTGAGCGTTTTATTTTAAATTGAACTTTAAGTTTAAACTTTTATTGCACAAGCAAATTCTTCATATAATATCAGTTTGCTTTATATACTGCTTTTCATGTGGTGTCACAGCCAAAAAGTGAATAAGATGAAAGTAGGAGACAAATTAAGGGGAATATGGAGAGGTTTCAAGGCTTACATTAGGGTTAATTCATGACATTTCCTCATTGCCCTCTTGTCCCCTCCTGCAGTGAGTCATGCATTAGGCAGATTAATCAATATGTGATCTGACTTTTCCATCATCTAATGTTTTTCAGGAGTTTTAAAAAGCCAATTTGTATTTAGTGAAATTTGGCCACAAGGGCAGACACAACTATCATTACAAGAGTCCTTGGGATTAATATGGATATTGGAAATTATCTTCCATACTGTAATCTTCCTAAATAAAACAATTCCTGCTTTCATACTGCAAAATTTAAAGGTATGTTTAAAATCACTAAGTAATATCCCATTTGCAATTGTAATGAAGATTCAGCTGAGACTTTAAATAGCATTCATGATTCCTACCTGTTTCAACAAATGTTTCTACCTTGCAAACGATTGCAAATTCTCTCTTATGAGGAGGCCCCAATTCTTCAGCAATGCTGTAATCTGGAAGTCTCCACCCTTTCTGTACCACCAATTCCTAGTAAACGATATGTTAGCAATCGCTCCACACAAATCTAAAAAAAAGTCCTAAACAACTGTTATTGTAATGGATTTATCAAAGATAATAATCACAACAGTGCAAATGGATTAAGATGAAAACTAAAACAAACTAAACAAAGAGGTCTATGTCTCACCTGAAGTGCACCAATAGGGTTGGGAGGATTTTGAGGCTGCTTTGAGGAAGTAATGGGTTCTGGATCTTGCGAGGTATAGCTGGAAAGAGTGTAACATATGTATTTCATAAAACATCCAGTCCAGGAACATAATTACTGCACTTCATTTTAACATGTTGATCTCTTGTACTGTTAAGAGCAAAAACACTGCAGTGAATAGAAATTATGCTTTGGTAAACTGCTAAATTCGTGCAAACATCATGCAAATTAAGTATGCAACGGTTTTTGAAATCTAGCATCCTCCTCACCTTATAGCATTGTAAATAGTGTCCGGTAGAGTTCCTCCATTCAGAATAATAAGAACTGCTGCTGCTGCTTTGTGTTTTGCAGCTTTCTTGCTCTGACCCTGGCCTATAACATGGAAATGACAATTATGTCCTTTCAACAGAAACATTTAACTATATACATTAGCTTGAAATTGTGCTGAAATTATACACCAATGAAGTATTAATTAAATCATTGTTATAATCATCTATACTGGGGTGCAAAGGATGTTTCATAAGACATATGCATGAATCAGTATTTGAATTTTGGATCAATTCTGCAGTAAATTAAGTGATGACCTACATTTCATCCTATTAATTTCCTAAATAACTATATTCACCACAACACACCAGAATTCTACTCCGTCTATCACATTGAGAGCTGGTTAAGTCAAGGCTCCAAACTTATCGCCGAATAAGGGAATTCTCTGCAACAGTTTCTTCCAGTTAAAATAAAAAGCTCCACTGAATTTACAGCAAGTTAATTTTACACAGGTTCAGTTGTCAGTTTACCCAACCTTTGCCAGGACACATATAGAAGTTTGTGCTTAGCTGCCAGATCCTGAGGAACACAGTGGTAGAATATAGTTATCCTGAGCTTTTGCAGATTTGGAGCTTCTGCCTTTGCTCGGGTATCCCAAAGTTCTGCCAAGTGAATAAACATGCTCAAACAGAATAGCTAATCATCTTTTCACTCACTTAGTACCAAGATGCATCATTTCATGCATCCCAGTGTTAAATTTTCTCATTACACAAAGGTTTTATGTTGCAGGGCAAAGTACAAAAACGAGATCCTGTTGAACTCTGGTTCAGTGGCAAACCCCTACTGTGAAAACATTGTGCAATACTGGAGCTCTATAGCACCTCAAAATCAAAGATGCAAATAGCTAACTATGTTTTGGTTCAATTTTCTTTTCATATAAGAGAACTAGTGGTATGAAGTGAACTAACAGTTAACAGACCTTTACAGCTCACTTCTCCCACTGATGCTCTGAAAGTGAAGCTAGGCAGGTGGGCTTGACCCTCAGATTTTACAAGCTCGTACTGTGGTGTTTTACCATTCTTCGTGCAATATTCCTGCAACAAGCTGATAGGGGTCTTCCCAGGATTTGCAGCAATCACCTGATCCAAACTGAGGGGAAAGGGTTTCAAAAAACAGTTTAAAAAGTGCAAAAGAATAATATTATCAAAGCTGGTAAACTTTTAAACTAGCATGCAGAGTTTAGTACAAAGCCATGGATGACCTACTAATCCACAGATGTTGAAATAATTCACCCTGTGGAACAATTAAAACTACCAACATAAGAAACAAAGATTACACTTACCAAACCAGTAAACATTAAACTGCAAAAATGCAGTGAACAGAATATTTAAGATATATAAATGGTAACAGACTGTTAAATTGAAGCCATTTTTAGAAAAACCATGAAAATAAGGCACCTGCGAATGGTACCAACAGATGAAGTGCCCTTTAGGGCTCTGAAGTGTGTACCTACACTGTCCAACAACAAAAAAGTCAATTATTTCTTGAATTTAGAATTGTCAGTCACATATTTAAATGCCAATCGATGCTCAGACAGCAATCTTATCAGCCTTGCAGGAGACCAAGCAGTACCCACCAAAACCAACATTGAGATGATGATTTAGGAACTTCCAATGGGTAAAGATCCCACCTGCAATGTCCTGGAGTTTTCAGGAATTTTAGACACTTGAGGAAAACCTCAGCATTAAAAAAAAGTGCCTCCCACTCTATTTCCCTGACTTTCGCTTATTGATCATTTAGACGCTGGAACGGGGTAGGGGAGGATGGACAGAAACTCTAATTGAAGAACAAACTGTTTTCCCCTGCCCAATGTCCACCCAGTCTCCAATGTGAGAGGGTGATGCATTGTTAAATGGAGAGGTGGCATTGCACACACACAGGTGGCATCACACTAATGAGTGGGCGTGCGCGCGCACACACACACACACATCATGCGGATGGGCAGAGGAACACAATTAGGCCATTCAGTCCATCAAGTCTGTTGTCTGCTCAGTCTGATTTATTTTTCCCTCTCAACCCCATTCTCCTGCCTTCTCCCCATAATCTTTGACATCCTTATTCACTTCTGCTTTAAATATACCCAATGACTTGGCCTCCACTGCTGTCTGTGGCAATGAATTCCACAGATTCACCACCCTCTGCCTAAAGAAATTCCTCCTCATCTCTGTTTTGAAGGGACATTCTTCTATTCTGAGGCTGTGCCCTCTAGTCCTAGTCTCTCCCAGCACTGGAAACACCCTCTCCATGTCCACTCTATCCAGGCCTTTCAATATTCGGTGGGTTTCAATGAGATCCCCCCTCATCCGTCTTTCTGAACTCCAGCAAGTGCAGGCACAGAGCCATGAAATGCTCCTCACGCATTAACCCTTTCATTCCCAGGGTCATTCTTGTACACCTCCTCTGGACCCTCTCCGATGCCAGCACATCCTTCCTTAGATGTGGGGCCCGAAACAGTTCACAATACTCCAAATTTGGGCTGACCAACAACTTATAAAGCCTCAGCATTACATCCTTGCTTTTATATTCTAGTTCTCTCGAACTGAATGCAACCATTGAATTTGCCTTCCTTACTACTGACTCAACCTGCAAGTTAACCTTTCGGTTATCCTGCACTAGGCCTCCCAAGTCCCTTTGCACCTCCGATTTTGGAATTTGATCCCCATTTAGAAATTAGTTTACGCCTTTATTCCCTCTACCAAAGTGCATAACTGTACACTTCCCTGCACTGTATTCCATCTGCCATTTCTCTGTCCATTCTCCCAACTTGTCCAAGTCCTTCTGCAGACCCCCTGCCTCTTCAACACTACCTGCCCCTCCACCTATCTTTGCATTATCTGCAAACTTGGCTAAAGCCCTCAATTCTGTTATCCAGATCATTAACACAGAACGTGAAAAATAGTAGTCCCAACACCGACCCCTGCAGAACATCACTAGTCACCAGCAGCCAACCAGAAAAGGCCCCCTTTATTTCCACTCTGCCTTCTGCCAGTCCGCCAATCTTCTATCCATACTAGTACCTTTCCTGTAATAGGGTAGGCTCCTATCTTGTTCAGGAGCCTCATGTGCAGCACCTTGTCAAAAGTCTTCTGAAAATCCAAGTAAACAACATCCACTGACTGTTTGTCCTGCCTGTTACTTTCTCAAAGAATTCCAACAGATTTGTCAGGCAAGATCTCCCCTTAAGGAAGCCATGCTAACTTCAGCCTATTTTTCGTGCTTCCAAGTACCCCGACACCTCATCCTTAACAATGGACTCGAACATCTTACCAAGCACTGAAGTCAGGCTATAATTTAATGTCTTTTGCCACCCTCCCTCATTAAAGGGTGGAGTGAC
Source organism: Rhina ancylostomus (assembly GCA_030265395.1). Classification (NCBI taxonomy): domain Eukaryota; kingdom Metazoa; phylum Chordata; class Chondrichthyes; order Rhinopristiformes; family Rhinidae; genus Rhina; species Rhina ancylostomus. The sequence goes on from JARFYF010000001.1 coordinate 46,584,043, forward strand.
ATTTGCAATTTTCCAGTCCTCTGGAACCATTCCTGACTCTAGTGATTCTTGAAAGATCACTACTAATGACTCCACAATCTCTTCAGCTACCTCTATCAGAACCCTGGGGTGTAGGCCATCTGGTCCAGATGACTTATCTACATTCATACCATTCAGTTTCCCAAGCACCTTCTCCTTAGTAATAGTACTACACTCCTGCCCCGACTCTCTCGAATTTCTGGCTGTTGTTGATGTCTTCCACAGTGAACTCTGATGCAAAGTGCTTATTCAGTTTGTCTGATGTTTCTTTGTTCCCCATTGCGGCATCTCATGTGTGCTCACATGCCGGCAGTGTCTCACATGCGTACTGTGTGCACGCAGGCGGCGTATCTCACACACACACACACACACACGTAAGCATATCTCTCACATGCGCGCGTGTATCACACACACAGGCGTACCACACACAGAGGTGTATCACACACATACACGGGCGTACTGCACACAGAGGTGTATCTCACACACACACACACACACACAGGCGTACCACGCACAGAGGCGTATCTCACACACACACACACACACAGGCGTATCTCACACGACGACCCCACGACTGAGCAGCGCCCACAATGGCGGCCCTGTGCCCGAGCCTACCGGCCCTCAGGTCGTAACAGGCAGCGGATGCCACTCACCTGGAGCACCCAGAGCCCCTCTTGGCCGTGGCTGTAAACCTTTCCCCGGACATACCGCTGCCCCGGTCCGACCGTAACGGCGCGGAAAAGGCGCCCTGTGCCCGGCTCCGGCTGCTTCCGGCGGAAGGGGGGCGCCGCCTGCGGCGCGGGAATGATGGGAGGTTTCACAGGCGGCGGACACGCGGTTGTCATGTTAGTGCCATGGCAACGGACTGTTTTACGTCGCCGTCACAGACGGTATTAAAGACGTCATAATGACTGATGATGATATTTCAGCCGTCCTCGGCCCAGGGCCACGGTCCAACTGTATCCCAGTTAGTTGGCTACAGTCTGCAGGCGCCCCCGCCTGTGCACCGCAGACACATCCTCAGTACCCGCTGGCATCAGGCCAGGTTGCATGGTTGCTGCAGTACTCCTCTCAAACTCGCTCACCTCATCTGTGCACCTCACCTCCGAGCTCTGCAGGAGTGAAGCTGACCTACAGCACAAGTGGGAACCTAAGTTGCCTACCATCTGAAACCAAGGTTAACCAACTGCAGCACTGCAGTAGGCAGACAATGCTGCACATGTGCATGTGTCCTCTACCCACCTTTAGAACCGCGCCGTTTAGTAAACATCGTCTCTTATTCTTTCTGTGAAAGTGCATTACTTCACACTTATCTGCAGAAACCACAACTCACCACGGAAGATGTGGAAACCAAACCAACTTGTCGGCCTCTGTGTGTGTGTTCCTGATGTCTATTACTGTTCTCAATGTTTACTCCTGTGAGAGATGAGTTTGATTAAACTGCCAGAGCCCTGGGAGTTAATTTGCAGAAGACAAATATAACACAGGACAAGACAGCTGTAAGCAGAGACAGTAAGATAGTTGCTTGCATGAAAAAAAAGTAGGTAAAAGGTGAAGGCTGGGTTATAAAAGTGACCATTGCGCTTGCTTAATGAAATGAATGAATATTACCTCTACGCCCCTGATTACGAAACTGTGAATTACCATGCACATGCGATGTATGATTTGGGAGGTCCTGGAGGAAGTACAGGAAGACTGTGCACCTCAGTGCTCTTATTGGAAGAGAGCCAGAGGGGAGTATGTGTCTTTAATTTTGCTGTGTATAAAGGGAGGGGATTCCCCTTGCCTCGGTGTGTCTCAAGGGGGAGAGGCACCCGACTCTGCAGACTCGTAAATAAACAGTTTTCTTGTTTCCACGACTTTGTCTCTGGCATGGTGATTGTGAGCACGTATTATATCTCACAGATATACAATTCTTGAAAGATTTATTAATTTGAACATGATCTGTCGTGTTGGTACCATTTTGTTTACGAATTTTATTAATCTGAGGTTTAGATAAAGTAGTTGACCAATAATTTACCAGATTTTTCACCATGCATATAAAATTGAGTTCTGCTTTTATGTAATAAATTTCCAATTGAAGATTTTAATAATAAACTGTGTTGTAATTGGATTTCTGTTCTCTTTTGATGAAGCTCCAGATTACGCATATCAGAATTTTTTATCGATTTCTTTAAACTTATCAGCTAATAGACGTATTTCATCATTAGTTCGTGTTCTTTTTTTCAATCCAGCGGAATATGAAATAATTCGACCACGGACATACGCTTTAAAAGTATCCCATGTTATCGCACTGGGGATTTCTTCAGTAAAATTATTTAAAAGGAAAACTGAAATCTGTTCTTTAATAAACTGGACGAATTCTAAGTCTTGTAATGAAGAAGGATACAATCGCCATTGTCTGATACCAAAGGCTACATCTGATACTTTAATTGATAATTTCAATGGTGCATGGTCAAAAATGGCAATTGCATCGTATTTACATTCCATAATAACTGCAGCTGGTGCAGCAGCAATTTAAAAACTCAATCCTCCAGGAATTATGAGGAACAAAAATGAAAATACTTTGTCATGTTGGTGTAGAAATCTCCAAACATCTAAACTTCCTGATTCAACTAAGAAGGAGTATATAACGACAGGGGAATGCGTTTGGAAGTGCAGGATTTGACACAGATCTATCCATCGAAGGGTTTAAACTGCAATTGAAATCTCTTCCCATATCAAGGTGTATTAATTTAAAGTAGGAAAAAAATGCAAACAAATATTTAAAAATATCATGGTGATCTCCATTGGGTGCATAAATATTTAACCATAACAACTTATTTTATTATGAATTAAACCAGTAATTAATAAAAACGAAATGTACTATTTCGGTCTGATATAGTCTCATGATAAATAAACGAAATTGAGGAGTCTATAAAAACAGAGACTCCTTTCACCTTTGCTTGTGAATTTGAATGAAACTGTTGACCACTCCAAAATCTGAAAAAACAACGTTGATTATCTTCCGTCCTGATTTAAGTCTCCTGGGCAAAAATGATCTGAGCATTTAATCTGTGAAAAACTTTAAAGATCTTCTGGAGCTTGATCGGATTGTTTAAACCGTCAGTATTCCATGAGATAAAATTAATAGTCTTATCCATTTACCAAGATTGAAAAACAAATGGTATGTAAAGGGTTAATCTTGATTTACCAGAGGCCGATAAACAAGTGAAAGTAAAAATGTTCGAAGAGGAAGCGGATATAACGGCAGTTTAGATATATTTATAGTTCTTCAGTCCAAAAAAAAACAGCCCCACCCCTCCCTCAAAAGCCTGAAAACTGGCCAAGAAACAGCCAGAAAGCTCAGCCTAGTTCTGTTCTATTGGCCGCAGATGTGCAAGTTAAACAAATAAATAAAAACTGACCTTGGTTAGTCTCAATAGGTTATTCACATAGTCAAAATAATGTAACCAAACAATCAACAATAATTGTGAAATTGTAACAAAGCCAAAGGGTGTTAACAGCCGACAATTTAAAAAGTACAGTTAAATAATTATTTCGAAATGAAAACAAACGATCAGTCATTTTCTTAAAGTCTTAATTATTATTAAAGCAAAACATTAAAACTATTAAACGAAAGAAAAGGAAAGGTTTAGATATAAAAAATAATTGCTTAATAAACCAAGTATGTGGTGAATCAAAGGAGGAACACTGTGTCTTTTCACATTTCTCAAGCTTCTAAAGTTGAAAACTTGCTTCTAATAAATTATTCGGCCTCTTGGACAGATTTAAACCATTTGTGTGATATGCCAGGTTGTGTAATTCTCAACTTTGACGGGAATAATAATGCAGGATGATAATTACTTTGATAGAGAGGAGCCATAATTGGTCTCTGGGTCAGCCTTTCTTTCATAACATCTGGGGTGCAATCCACAACTATTCGAAACTTCTATTCTTTAAGCTGAATGATTCCATACGCACGAGCAATACGAATCAAGAGTTCCTTGATGTTAACAGAATGAAATCTCAATATTACTTCGTGTGGTTTTTGGTCCGGAGAAGGTTTGTGTCTTCTTGCTCGATGAGCTCCATCAAGAATGGGATAAACAGGGAACATTTATGAACCAAAAACATCGACCAGAAGTTTAGAAAATAAAATCCGTCGGGTTACCAGTCTCGGTGTTCTCTGGATTATTTTCTTTTTCCGCAGGCTGCAACCTTCTAGGTCACTGATACTCTGGTGTTGCTTTTCCAGGTTCTGCTTGTCAGAATTAAGTCTTTTTCAAGTGAGTGAAGTTTGGCATCTCTCTCTTGACCAGCTCGGTCGAGTTCAGTAATTAATTGATTTTCTGAATAAGTGTATTTTGTCTGTCTTCAAAGTCGTTTCAAGAGGACGTCAATTCGGCAAAGCTCCGGTCAAACGTTTTATCCAGATCAGAAATAGCTTCCGAAGTAAGTTGGTGTCAATTGCTGACGCTTCAGCTGTGGTGTTCATTTCAACAGTTTAAAATCAAATTGATCTTGTGCCAAAATTATAAAAGACTTGGTAAAATTTGGGATATGGAAGGTTAAAAAGAGACTGGAGCAAAGCTTAGTTGTGACTTACTCCATCAGCGCCAGCAATCGACTCCGATGACGACCTTAATTTCCATCACACAAATAAACCATTACGCCGGAGGACGAGGCCGCATTGTCGGCCTTTGGAGTACTGACTTCTCTCTTTTTAAATATATTTTGCTATATTATGCTTGCGATATTTTCCGTATTCTGACTCCAACGAGATTTCTACCACTCTCATTCCTGTCTGAAGCCTCCTCCAAATTAAAGCAATGAGCTCCATATGTTCCTCTTTCTCTAGCTCAGCACCCTTTCCCCAGCTATCCCGTCAATCCTACGGATATAATCTGCTGACTGTTTTCTCTGCAGTGATTTCTAATCGGACTTGGGAACTTTTGAGAGGACGAGTCCTCGTGCAGGGTGTCGACCAGACACGTCAACTATCCCTTTGCCTCTGCAATTGAGACTGACATGCTCGGTTGCTCCAGCAATCTGTTATTTCTGTTGCAGATTCCAGCATCTATTCTCTTTTGTGCACTCCGTTGAACAATATTAACTTTGGTCAATCAATTGTTCATTACAAAAGCATGCGGCTTTAATCTTAGTTGAATTGATGACTCCCGTGATCCGTCGGTCACATCCGAACTCTTTGTTACCTGAGCTCAGTCCCTGCAAATGTTCGCAACTTTTGCCTCCCCATTTCTGTTATTACATTTTGGAAAGATTAAACAAAACACAAATAATGGCCGTTAATTAACCAACTTTGGGCCGCGGTGGCCGCAGATAACTTCCAAGAACACAACCAGTTGTCAGTATTAAAATAAAATCAAACGTTTCTTATTAAGGCAAGTCCAGTTTTACCATGCGGAGTCGGTGGTGGATCATGCACGTTTCGAAGATATTCATCAATAAAAAAGTGCCGAGCTATCCAGACTGAACATCAGAATACCAGCTGACACATGTTTACTTTTACACTGTGATATATTGGGCAGCATTGTCAATGAATCGGCACTTTGTAACGGAAGTGACACTGGGATATCTTCACTGAAGGATCGGGGTGAGTCAGCTGTTATTTTATCTCAAACTATCACCGTTTGTTGTTTACGTGTTTTCTGATGAGTTCTACGGTGACATTTTATCACAGGGCGATGCACTTGTCCCACCATCCGCACACTCTTCGTTAAGTTTCGTTAGGGACTGACGTTAAGTCTGTTGATGATTTGGAGAAACGGGAAAAGGATTGTTTTATGATTTTCAGAAAACTGGAGATAAACTCTCGTCAATGACCAAGCGTCAGATTATGGAATGTCCTCGAATAAGAGTTGGTGAATAGGGAAAAACAAAGCGGAGAGATAAAATTATCCTTCTGGAGTTGCCAGTGGGACCCCCACAGGTTCAATAAATGGTTCTGAGTGTTCACATTTTAAAGCAGCACGTTGTCTGAAGTAGCCAAATGTAAGATTTGGCTTACTTTGCAACCAAAGTAATGTAACCATTACTTGAAAGTACAACTGCTTCCTTTCAACGAACTTTGGTCAATCTTCTGGATCAGCCTACAATAGACCTTGACAACTGCCTCACAGAAATCCATATGGTCAACGATCAATGCCCTACTCTCATCAATAACATGTGGCACCTCCTCTGAAGCTCATTCAGTTCTGAAAAATATGGTCTGCCCTGCACAAAGCCATGCTGATTATCCCTAAGCAGGCCACGTTTATCCAAATCCCCGTTATATTCTATCCTGAAAAAAATATCCTCTCAAATATCGTCGCTGCCACTGATGTGGGATAACCGGCTTATAATTTCAAGAATTGTTTCGATTCCCACTCTTATACAAATGAACAACCATTGACGACTCTACAGTCGTTTGGGACGTCGCCTGCTGCCAGTGAGGATACAAGGAATCACGCCAAGGCCCAATCAATCTTTTATTTTATTTCATTCAATAGACTGCAATACAATAGACTTCAGGCCCTGGGGACTTATCCTCCTTGATACTGTTCAAAGTAGCCAGCACCACCTCTTGATCTCAAAATGCCTCAGCACATTACCATGGCCGACATTATTCTCACAGTATTCCATGTCCACTTTGTTAAACACCGATGCAAAACACTCATTTAGTAACTCGTTTCGTAAATTTCTCTCCTTTATTTTTGAGTTGTCCTCCTCTCTCCTAGTTATCATCTTGCTTTTAATCTGTAAGATGCCTTGGGATTCTCTTTCATCAGACTGGCAAAGGACATCTTATGGCCAACGTTGGCCTTCGCAATCCTTTGCTTGAGCTTGTTCCTGTTCTTTTCAGATTCCTCAATGGATCTGGCTGATTTTACTTTCCTAAACCCGACGTATGTTTCTTTTTTTGACAAAATTTATAATCTCCCTCTTCAAACAAGGATCCTTCACCTTGCCATACTTGTCCCTCCTCCAGAATGAACGTTCTGATCAACTGGAATTTAACCAACTCCCACATGACATACTTGGAATTGACCAATAACAGCTGTTCGTAACTACACCATCCCCCACCCCCACACACAGCTTCTATCCATAATTTGCACTCCCTTATTAAGGGTCTAGACTTCGCCTTATTCTTAATTGCCTGAAAATGTTAGTTGTACTAATTTTCTCATAACTGTCTCCTACTGTGCTTGGGCATGTTCATTTCCTCAAAACAAGATCCTGCATTGTCCCTCCTCTCCTTGCCCTGCCCACGTACTTTTTCATTAACTCTCTTGAACTCTTGACTGCTCAGAAAATAATTCTCCCTTTTGAATCCTCTTGACATCGGAAATCCCAGTCCAGACAAGGAAGTTAAAGTCACACACTACTACATCCCTCTTGCTTTAACACCTTTCTATAATCTCTCTTCCTATTTGTCCGTCGGAGGCTATTGGGAGGCCCACAGTGTGTTCCCATCATACTAATTGCATCTTTCTTATTTTGGAGGTCCAGTTGCGTCAGTAGATGAGTCCAACGGTACGTCCTCGCTGAATATAGCTGTGATATTCTGCCTCATGTGTAATGTGTCTCCTCCGGATCTTTAACCTTTCTCAATATGTCCTCTGGAACATCGAAACCAGGAACGTTCAACAGCCAGTTCAACAGCCAGTGTTTTTGAAATCACTCCTGCAGCAATCTTACTGCAGTTATAGCACCACACTGCAGCTCAACCGTTATCTGCACCACAATGTCCCAAAACTGCGTAACTGCACGAATGGCGTCAGCTCTGGAGTTCCCTCCTTAAACATCTCTGTAAATGTTAGTTTTTCCCTTGTCTCTCCTTTTTTGTCCCTTCTGTTGTAGTAAAGGCACCAATATATTAGTGTTTATCTCGCAATCGATGGGCTTTTTAAGGTTGGCCACGGAAGGATTCAGAACGTTTCTGATTGAGAGTGAAGATGTTGGTTTTATTCTTGTATTCAATTGACCCCGTTTCAGCCTGCCAACATTCACACTGCATCTGGTGAGCGGCAGAATAAGAGTGAGAGTGTTTCCTTTGTATTCTAGGATTAAGATCGGACTGCGCAAAAATGGTTAATGTCGGTTCATCATTCAGCATGAGTCAGCCCGACCAATAGAATTATATTTATAACGTAAATAGATCAACTCGATGCTGGATCACGTGGCTCTGTTTTCAGGTTTGACTTACTGCCGAGAGAAAATTGCTTGCATTTAAAGCATGTCGATCTATTATTCGATTATTGACAACAAAATCAAAGGCTCAGTGCAACCGCGATGAGCAGGGAATATCCATGATAATTTCATTTTATCTTGCTGGATATCTTTTATATCCAGCAGCATGCAAGGCCATAGTTTCCAGTGAGCCATAACGTCGAGTCATAAATTCATGCAGTCAGAAACATCCTTCCTGCCCACAATGTCCATGCCGACCTGTTTGCCCATCTACACCAAACCCATTGGCCCGCATTAGTAATCCACCCTTGTGTGCTTTTATCATTTTAATGTCTGTCGAAATACCTGTTTTATCACGTACAAGCTCTGACCTCTCAACTTTGAACGGTGTTCTCTTGCTATATTTTATAGCTGTATTACGTCAAAAGTATTCTGACTATCCACCCTACCGACGGACAAACATTTATTGCATTAAATCTCATCCGCCTATGGCTATTGATTCGAGCTCTAAAAACAATCGAAAAGCAAGAGTGCGGCGTGAATACACCCCTCCAGGAAGATGTTTTCCTCATTATAGCAACCAAACTAAACTCCCTTTGTCAACGATACTATTTTGAAATTAATTACACATGTTACAGATAATATGTTCTCAAGCTACATTCAGGTTAAAATGCTGAAACATTCACATAGAATTACAAATCGCAGCAAAAAGGTTAATAAGTAACAGAAAAAAATATATTGTTTGCAGTATTACTTGAGGAAGGATATTGCCATACGGTGACGCAATACTTTGCGTATACATGTGCAAATAAACATACTTTGTTTATTCAGTGGTAAATGTCTGATGAGACTGAGGAGATGTCTCAGTGGGATTTCCCTCTCTTGCATAAGAGCTCGGTAACTAAATCAGCAGTAGATCTCGGCAGGTGGTAAGTCATCCAAGATCGTTCCCTCAGTTGAAAAAAATGGGATATCCTGCAATTTACCACATTGCGAGAATTTATTATCCTGTACTTGCAGCGGTTGGTATTCCTGGTAAGATATTGGACCTGGTTTCTATTTGTGTGCCTCTCTCTTCTTGCTGTACCTCTTGCAGTGGAGAATATCGGCCGCGATGCCCATCACAGATGCTTCCTCAACTGATGACTTTTCCCATCATGTTCAGGTTTCAGGCATTTAGCGTCTGTTTCAAAATTTAGTTACTCGTGCTGCTCGCACTTTTGCCGTAGAGCTTTGTCAATTGCATTAAGTAAGTTATTGCGAATATTGACTTGGTTCCCACTATTTCACCTTAGTCGACCCTCCGAAGCATTATTTGTATATATTTTCCGTTGACTAAGTCTGGAACAATAGGGGAAACTTAATTTTACAGCACCAGGAGCCGATTCTTACCGTCACCGCTAATCTTTGAAAAGACACCAGGGTCAGTTCTAACATGTGTGTGAGTTCCTACTGTTACTTCTGATTAACTTGTAAAAAAAATAACTTATTTAATTATAGATCAGATTTTAATGATTAAGTACATTTTATTACATGTCATTCATTCTCTTATTTTAGTAAACGTGAAATAATTCGAATGTCGCATAGAAATCTAATAATCAGGAATATTTCAAAATAAAATCTCACGATGTTCACGGACTACGACAGGAGTCTGAGCCAAGATCCACCTGAGCCAATCCTCTTGTTAAAGACGATCAGGGAAACGGTCATTGCGACCTCTTTGTAAACAATCTGACGCACAGTTGCCGCCTTTACCTCACTGCGCCTTGATGTCTATCTCTGTCAGCTGGTACCACTTACAGAAGTCAATCAATGCCCCAAGTTCTGACAGCTGGGCAAATGTCGAAAACATCTTGCATGTCAAAGATAAAAAAAGGGAATATCTTTCTGCCACTCATCTCTGACTGCGGCCAAATTAGGTACCTGAATCAGTTTCAAACTATTTCTGCTTTTGATATTTCTCAAATTTTACCCATGCCGATGTCATTTGTTAGTTCGTATGTCAGGATAAACAATGTACTTGTGCCCTAACTGTTACGTATTCGAGTCAATCAATCACACAGTCGCAGATAATCTCGTTGTTCCAAATGGTCTATCACCAATCCACCATTAGCGGTGATAATTGAGACCCCTACACAATTGCCTTTCCCTTTCATTGCGAGTTTCAGCTCTCTGACATTGCATTTTTACATTACATTACGTCAATTGCATCAGATTAATGTTCCAATTCTCTTTATGCGTCTTAATCCGTTTTCTTCTTTTCCGACATCATCGTTATTCCTGCTTTCTTCGCATGTGTTTCGTCTTTTTTTAATCCCAATTTGTTAAAGATTTTGAATGAAAAAGTAGATTCCTTTTAGGAACCTAGTTTTAATTTGACGGAAGAGTGTCGACTCGGCCTCACCTTGAGATCTCCTTCAGATGGTGTCGATATTCAGCATCGTACATGGAAATGTCCTCTGTTATACTTCAAAGAATTGATCCGGTTGGGCGGATCTGCAACCAAAAATTTCTTTTCTTTTTGTTTTCTGCAGTTAATTTAATGGCAATCGTGATCCTCCCCCGTGGAAAATGCGGTCTCTCGAAATGCATCACCCGTTACCTGGTGGGAATGGCAGCGGCAGATCTAATGGTGGTTCTCGTTGTTGCTATAGTGGAACAGACGAATCTTATCTTTCTTTATGCAAGTTCCTTGCTCATTACTCCAATTTGCGCTTTGACGCTGGTACTGAGGGTTGCAACTACGGACTGGTCCGTTTGGCTTACGGTCGCTTTCACTTTCGATCGCTTTATCGCAATTTGTTGTCAAAATCTCCAGAAAAGATACTGCAGCGAAAGAACAGCTTCTGTGATAATAGTAATTGTGGGTGTAGTTGGCTGTGCGAGATGTGTTCCCTTTTACTTTGCAGTGGAGCCTTACGTCATAATTAACCACGTTCCATGGCGTTGTGTCTTTATATCTGAATACTCCACTGCATCCGTGTGGAAAGCCTACGAGCTTCTAGACAGTATAATTACACCGTTGCTCCCAATCAGTTTAATTCTGCTTTTTAATGGGTTGACAGTCAGACATATTTTAGCGGCAAATAGAGTCCGCCGAGGACTAAGGAACAGCAGTGAGAATCAGAAGGATCCAGAGATGGAGAACCGGAGAAGGTCAATGTTTTTGCTGTTCGCTTTATCAGCCAATTTCATTTTATTGTGGATGTCGTATGTCGTATCTTCTATGAACTGGCAAACGCAAAATTATTTTTACACGGACAGATATGTGAGTAACCCGATATATATCCTGCAACAATTTGGGTTTATGTTTAAATTTCTTAGCACCTGCACCAACACATGTATCTACACACTGACGCAGAGGAAATACAGAGAAGAACTAAAGAATGGAGTGAAATATATGTTCACATTGATTGGACAGTTATGTAAATACACGCAAAACTAATTATAATTGAGCTGATTGTTCAAAGAAATATTCGTCAAGCTTCGTCGTTTTCGAAAACAAAATACACAGAAATCCATGCAGGCAGTTGGTTATCTGTCAGTAGCCTGCTATTTCCACCGGAAAAACAACGATCTATTTGAATAGATGCGATAAAATTTGTTGAGATATGCAGTACCAAATTATATGATTGTGACATGAGTCGCCATACATTTCACATCACTGGTTCCCTGCATCTTCACTCCTGTTGCAGATGGATTAACTTAACTCGGGAATGAAAGGTTGGCGTCACATGAAGTGAGCTGGTTTATGTGGAATGTCCACAGACATATATCGAAACACTCGACTGACTCTTATTCAGTGAGAAACTCGCCGTCCTGAACACAGACACATTATTCAAGAGATAAAAATAAAATGTTGGTCCAACCCGGTAACATCTTTGTCCCCTTGGAGAAGAGACGGGAGGAATAGTGGCAGGGAAGGACTGTAACAGCGGAATAGTATGATTTGTCATGAGATATTGTTTGGAGATTCTGTGTAAGGAGGGAAGGTGGACGCTTCTGTGACCGCAAGCGAGAGTCCAGGATGGTATATTGCCTTCCTGGAGTCGAGTGAGGGACAACATGGAGCTGCCGCAGGAAATTTTGAAGCGACAGAGTGAACATCCTTGTGCTGTACAAATGTACAAATCACGTAGCTTGGAGAAGCGGTGAATCCTGCAACATGAGGTAAGGAAGCAAGGCAGCCTGTTTCAAGAGCACAACCTCAGAAGTCGGAATCTCTGGACTGGTCCTCCTGCTACATGAATTATGAATATAGGAACAGGAGGACAGTTCAGATGAATCTAGGGCTGAAGGGATAGTGTCGTGGGATATTCTTACTGTTCCTTAGTCAATCGGACCGTATGTGAGGAAGGTGGCACCTGTGCAGGCCGATCGGTCTGCGCCTTAACTGGAGCAGGAGCAACAACTTTGCTGGGAGCTTTGTGAATGCTGATGCAGAAGTTGAAACTTAGTCGAAACGATACTCAAGGACGTTGTTCATGTGGGAAGGTAAGATTGCATGTAACTGAACAAGTGGGTAAATGCACATCACTAATGTAAAATAATGTAGATGGCTTCTATTGCAATAAAATGAATCCAAATAGTGAGGTGGATAAACTCAGAGCTGAATTAATTTTTGGCATTACGACAGTGTTGCCATCGCTGAGACATGATCAAAAGACGGGCAGGAATGTCAACATCGTACGCCGGATTACCGAATGTTAACACAAGATGGAGGGTGGATCCGTCAAGGAGGAGATGCACTATCCCACGTCCATACCTGAGTGTCTTATTTCAGTGTTGAGAGAAGTATCCTGGTTTGCTCATTGAGAGAACACTGAACATAAAACACAGAATAATAAGGCACAGGAAAAGCCTTTTCGCTCCACGATGTTTGTCTGACCTTGATGATAATTTATACAGCGCATTGCATTCACGAGACATATATCCCTTAATTTCTCGCTCATTGTGGACCTGCTTAAATGATCCTTAAATGTTGCTATCATATACACTTCCATCATATCACTTAACAGCGCGTAGAAACCTCTAGATCTCTCTGTAAATCACATGCCTCGTGTATCCTCTTTAAACGTTCCTCTTCTCACCATAACCTGGTTCCTTCTGGTATAAGACGGTTCACACCTTGGAAAAATGCTCCCTGTGCCTCTCATTATTCCAGATACTTCGGTCAGGTCCTCTTCAGTTTCCGACGCTCCATAAAATAAAAACAAACTAAGTTTGTCCAACATCTCTTGTTGTTGATGCCCTCTGATCCAGACAACTTTCTGGTAAATATCCAGGATGTGGAAGACTGGGTTAGTATGTTTGCTGATAATACAAAGGTTGGTGATGTTGTGGATAGTGTCGAAGGTTGTTGTAGGTTACAACACGATGTTCATAGAATGCAGAGCTGGGCGGAGAAGTGGCAGATGGCGTTCAACCCAGATAATTGTGGTGATACATTGCGGGAGATGGAATTTAAAGGCAGAATACAAGGTGAAAGACAGGACCCTCAGCGGTGTGGAGGGGTCTTTGGAATCACGTCCAGAGATCCCTCAAGGCTTCCACGCAGGTCGATAGGGCTGTTGAGTTGGCGTATGGAGTGCAGGCCTTCATTAATCGGGGTATTGAGTTCAACAGCCGCGAGGTGATATTGCAGCTCTATTGAACTATGATAATACGACACATGAGGTTTTGTGTTCAGTTCTGGTCGCCTCATTATAGGAAGTGTGTGGAAGCTTTAGAGAGAGTGCAGAGAAGATTTACTAGCATGTTGCCTGGATCGGAAAATATGTCCAATGGGGATACGTTGAGCGAGCTGAGGCATCACTCTTTGTAGAGAAGGAGATTGAGAGGTGTCTTGAAGGTGGTGTACCAGATGGTAACAAGGATAGATAGAGTGGACAGACAGAGTTTTCTTTTACCAGTGCGACAATAACTAACACGAGGAGATATTATTTTTCAGGTAATTGTAGGATGGTATGAGGGGAATGTTCGGCTTGAGTGTTTTACGCAGAGAGAGATGGGTGCGTGGAATTCCCTGCCCGAAGAAGTCCTGGGGACATATTTATTAGGGACATTTAAGAGTCTCAGATAGACACGTGCATGACAGTACGATAGGGGTCTATGTGGGAGGGAAGGGTCAGATAGATCTTAGTGCAGGATAAAATATCGGCCTGTATCTGATGCAGTGTTCTGTGTTCGATATTCTGTGTTTAAACCTCTTCTGCGCACCCTGAAAAGCCTCCACATCTTTCCTGTAATGCAGCAAGTAGGATTGCTTACAATACTCCAAATTTGCCATGACCAAAGTTTTATGCAACTAAATCAGGACATATTGGAATGTAGAAACAAAGGATATTTTTGATACATTGCTGTGGGTGTATTACAGGTCATCTAAGACTCAAGAGGTGATAATAGACCAGAGATGCTACAAAGGTAGGTTTGCAAATGGCGTAAATGGCTCGGTGGAGGAGGGATGGATTTCTCAAGCGTATCAGGACGGCGTGTTGATAAAGTATGTACATAGATCAATGAATGAAGGAATATTATTGGACCTCATCTCGAGGAACGTTGCCGATCAAATACAGAGAGTGTCAGTGGGGGAGAATTTAGGGATATTGCCATATCTCCTATATTTCAATTTCTCTCGGAACTGAGAAGAGAGGAATAGATCAGGGATAAATGCCTCAGCAGAGGTTGGGACAATTTTATTCAGCAACATTAGGGCATGGAAAAGGCAGATTGGGAGAATCTACTTGCAGATAAGTCTGTATATGCGCAGTTGAGTGCATTCAAAGAAGACTCGTGCGGGTTCAGGACCAACGTCTTCATGTGACGGCTAATGCCTGGAGTCACAGGTACAGGAACCGTGAATGTCGAGGTCTCTCGGAGTTTGGCCAAACAGGAAAAGGAAGAATATGGCAGGTATTGCGAAATTTATCTGGGGGAAGAGATGCTCACCAAAGTTTAAAGAGTGCAGTCGACGCCTGGAAAGGAACATCGGAAGACAAACAGAGGTCAGGAAATGTCACTTCCAGGCAGGATTAAGGTAAATAAGAAGCTTTTTTTTGTATAATCAAGGCAAACAATACCCCGGATAAACAGCAGATCCCAAGAGCAAAGACAGGGTCCGTCTGTTTTGAACTCAGAAGTTTTAGATGATGTCTGAAATTAATCGACCCGCACGAGCTTTGTGTCACACTTTGATTGTGGCTCTGCAAAGATATCGTCGGGAAACGTAAGGGATTATAGTCAAATTTTCCAGAGCGAAGGATGCTCATTGACTCTCAAGTGAGAGCTAAGAGTGTCCCGAGCCTATCGTGTCAGTACTGAATATTACACAGGCTTTTTTCATGTTGGGGATCTCTCAATTTTTTAAGAGCGACAATTAATTGAACATGGCCACCTACGAATGTTGCCACTTTAGAATATGACTGAAGGGCGAGTTTAGTGAAGTTGCAAATAACATGTTACTGAGACATAATTGAAAGATGGGCAGGAGTGAAAAGGCAGTATACTGACTGTCGAATCTTCAGGTGGGGAAGTGACTGGGAGTAACACGGGGCGGAGGTATTAATGTTATTCAAATTTTGCATTAATTCAGTGCTGAAGGGAGAATACCACAGTGAGCTCCTGAGAAAAAAAGCGTAAACGGGTGGAGACCAGAAACAAAAATACGTCCTTACATTGCTGGGGTTGTGTTACATACATCAAAGCAATTAACTGAAGATAGAAGAACAGATATATAGGCAGATATCACAGAGATATCGTCAAGATAGGCTAATTCTGCTGAGGAATTTCAAATGCTTGAATGTTAAGTGGCATGGGCGTAGCTTTGAAATATCAGAGGGTGCATAACATCAGCTGTGTCCAGGGCAGCTTTTAGAAACAATGTGTAAATAAACCGACGAAGGAGGGAGCATGGCCTGATCGTGTCTTAGGGAATACAACTGGTGTCTTTGGGAGTGCAAGTGATAGAGAGTTTGGGAGTAAAATAAAGAGAGCATCACCGAAGGAGTGAATGAGAAACAACGAATCGGATGGAGGAAAAGGAGCGGGTCCTGATGGGCATGTCCTGACTGGGCAGTTCTTGAGTCTTCTCGTGATCTCCAGTGTCCATCTGAGTAACTTACAGCTGAAGTGACAAGAGGGGAATCGACTGTATAGTGACCACAGTCTGGATTTGGGTAGACCATGAGGGAACTATGTCACCACTGGATGTATTTCGCAGTGCTAAGTTGCAAACTGTGGCTCCACATTTCGCCAAGTGGAAAGGAAACATGATCTATAGCTTAAACCCACTGTAAGATCACAAGAGCAGGATTAGGCCATCCGGCCCGTCAATTTTTAGTCGCCATTTGATGATGGCTGATTTATTTTCCCTCTCAACCCCATCCTCTTGCCTTGTCACCATAGACTTTGCCACCGTTATTCATCAGCAACCTGTTTAACTACACTTCAAATATACCCGACGACTTCGCCTCCACAGTCGTCTATTACAATAAACTCCACAAATACACCACACTCCGACTGTAGAAATTTCTCCTCGTCTCTGTTCTAAAGGGACGTCATTTTATTCTGAGGTTGTGCCCTCTGCTCCCAGATCTTCCCACTGCTCGAAACGTCCTCTTTCCGTTCACTCTGTTCAGGTATTTCGATATTCTATCGGTTTCAATATGGTCACCCTGCCCCCAATCCTTCTGAACTGCAGCCCAAATCCATCAGACGCTCAGACGTTAACTCTGAATTCATCCTTGGGATCATTATCATAAACCCTCTGTGGACCTTTTCCAATGCCAGCACACTTTACCACAGGCGTGGGCCCAAAACTGCTCACAATACTCCAAGCGCGGTGTGAGAAAAGCCTTATAAAGCCTCAGCATTACATCCTTTCTATATTCCAGTTCTCTAGAAACGAATGCTAACATTGCATTTGCCCTCTTACTACTGACTCAACCTGTAAGTTGACTTCAAGGGAATTCTGCAGCAGGAGTCCCAAATCCCTGTCCACTTGCGATTTCTGAATTGTCTCACCATTTATTAAATATTCTGCGCGTTTATCCCTTCGACCAAAGTGCTTGACCATACAGTACCCATCTGCCACTCCTATTCGCATTCCCTCAACCTGCCGTCCTTCTGCAGACTCCCTGATTCGTCAACTCCTCCTGACCATCCCCATCTTTGTACGATCTGCAAACCTGGCCATAATTCCATCAATTCCGTCGTACAGATCGTTAACAATAACAAAAACGAGAAAAATAGCGTACACAACACCAACAACTGCGGAACACCACTCATCACCGGCAGCCCGTCTGAAAAGTCCACCTTTATTCCCAGTCATTGCCTTCTGCCTGTCAGTCAATCTTTTCTCCTATTATTGCCTTTCCAGTTACTTTCTTGTTAAGCAGCCTCATGTGCGGTATCTTGTCAAAGACCTTCTAAAAATCCAAGTAAACACCATCCACTGACGCTCATTTGCTATCCTGCTTGTTACTTCCTCAAACAATTACAGCAGATTTGTCGGGCAAGATCTGCCATTAACGGACTAATATTGACTTTAGCCTATTTAATAACACACTTTCAAGTTCACCAAAACTCATCCTTAATAATGTTCTGTAAAATCTTCTGAACTGCTCAAATCAGACCAACAGCTCTATAAGTCCCTGTCCTTTGGCTACCTCACTTAAAGAGTGATTTAAAAATGCACTGTACAGTACTGTGGAACCATTATGGACTCTCGGTACTCTTGAAATATCACGAGTTATGCTGCCACAATCTCGTCAGCTGCCTTTTTCAGAACTCGGGGGGGGGGGCGGTGGGGGGGTGGGGGTGGGGGTGGGTGAAGTCCATCCGGTCCAGCTGACGGATCGACTTTCAGTCTTTCAGCTTCCCAAACAATTTCTCCCGAGCAATAGTGACGACACTCACCTCTGTCCTCTGACTCTGTTAAACCTTTGGCATGTTGAGGGTGTATTCAGTAGTGCGAACTGACGAAAAATACTTGTTCAGTTCGCCTGCCGTTTCTTTTTTACTACTGCGTCTTCTCCAGCGGTCTGATCTCCACTCTTATCTTTCCTTTACTGATTATATATTTGATAAAATATCTTGATATCCTTTTAAATTATTGGCCAGGTTACTTCCATATTTCATCTTTTCTCCCATTATTGCTTTTCATTTGCCTTCTGTTGTTTTTTTAAAACTTCCCATTCCTCTAGATTCCCCTTTAATTTTTGCAATATTGTGCACCCTCTCTTTTGCTTTCGTGCTGTCTTGGACTTCACTTGTTGCCTCATCCTCCGTCTGGAATTCTTCACTTCTTTGGGATAAAATGAACCTGCATCTTCCTAATTACTCCCAGAAACTCCCGTCATTGCTGTTCTACTCCCATCCCTGCTGGAGCCCCATTCCAATCAGCTTTAGCCAGCTCCCCTCTCATACGTCTGTAGTGACCGATGTTTAGCTGTGATGCCGATGCATCCGATTTTAGTTTCTCCTTCTCAAAATTTAGGATGAATTCTATCATATTATGTTCACTGTGTCCGAAGTGTTCTTTTGCTTTAAGCTCCCGAATCAAATTTTGCTCATGGCACGACATCAAATCCAAAATTTTCTTTTCCCGTGTGCTTGCTACGTTAAGCTGATTTAGAAAGCCATCTCATTGGCACTCCACAAACTCATTCTCTTGGGATTCAGTGTCAACCTGGTTTTCCCAGTCCAGATGCATATTCCCCATGACGACCGGAACATTGTTTTACTAAAGTGCCTTTTTTGTAACTTGTCCGTCACATCCTGGAAACTGTTCGGAGTCCTGTATGTTACTGCCATCAGGATTTTGTTTTTAACCCCAGCAGTTTCTGCACTCTACTCACTGGTCCTATGTGGATCCTTACTGAAAATTTGATTTCATTTTATATCAACAGAGCCACTCGATCCGCACCGCTGACCTGCCTTTCTTTTCGATTGGATGTGTGCCATGCTTAGCTCCCAGCTCTGAATTTTTATCATCTATGGCTCTGAGTTGCCCACAAATTCACATCTGCAATCTGTGACTACGCTATAAGCTCACCTATCTTTTTGTTCGTACACTAAATGCATTCAAATATAACCTTCAGACCTGTATTAGGCCGCACTTGGAGTACTGTGTCCGTTCTGGTCACCTCATTATAGGAGGGATGTGGAGGCGTTGGAAAGGGTGCAGAGGAAATTCAGTAGGATGTTGCTTGGATTAGAGGGTATGGATTATAAGGAGAGACTTAAGGATCTAGGGCTTTACTCAGTGAAAGAAGGAGGAGGAAGAGGAGAGACATGATAGAGGTATATAAGATATTAAAGGGAATAGATAAAGTGGATACTCAGCGCCTCTTTCCCAGGGCACAAATACTCAAAACGAGAGGACATGGCATTAAATTAATAGGTGGAAAGTTCAAAGGAGATGTCAGAGGGAGGAATTACTCCCAGAGAGTGGTTAGGGCATGGAATGCGCTGCCTGGTGTGGTGATGGAGGTAGATACGTTGGTCAAGTTCAAGGTCAAGAGAGGCATTTGGAGGAATTTAAGATAGAGGGATATGGATGACGAAGGTGTTAGATAGTCTTTGGTGTGGGTTGAATGGCGGCACAACATGGTAGGCCGAAGAGCCTGTATTGTGCTGCATCGTTCTATGGTTCTATAGTTTCTATGTTATTAACGCCCCCTTTTCAAATTTATTTCCATATTGCCTGAAGTTAAATTGTTTTACCTTCCTAAACTTCCTCTCTTTTCTTTATTCTGGAGACTTCAGTAGCCTCTCCTGCGCTCTCCTTCCTTTTTACATCATCCATATGTTTTCCCAATCTGTTGAACCCACCCACTACTATTTATTTCAAACTTCTATCCATAGCCCTAGTTATGTGATCCGCCAGGTCCCCTTTCCCAACATGTTTCAGATGGAGCCGGTCTTGTCGAAAAATTTCCCTCTTTCCCCGATATTGGTGCCAATGTTCCAAGAATTCAGACCCACGTCGCCAACAACAATCTGAGCCACGCATTTTATTCTCTAAACCTATTAACTATGTGCCAATTTTCACGTGGCTCAGAATCAGATTTATTGTCAGTGACATGGGAAGTTAAATATGTTGTTTGGCGGCAGCAGTAGAATGCAAAAACAGATAATCTATAAATTACAAAAACATTGAATAATGAGGTTGTGTTCATGGGTTCACGGATCGTTCAGAAATCTGATGGCAGAGGGGAAGAAACTCTTCGGTATTGTTGGGTTTGGGGGTTCAGTCTCCTGTACGTCCTCCCTGATGAAGGTAACGAGAAGAAGGGTTGACCCAAAGGGTGAGTGTCCTCAATGACAGATGTCACCTCCTCTTGTAGATGTTCTTGTTGCCAGGGAGGTTTGCGTCTCTGATGAAGCTGGCTGAGTTTAAAACCCTCTGCAACATCTGCGATCCTGTGCTTTGGATGCTACATCCCAAGTATGCTACATACATATATTCAGGATGCTCTCCAACTCCTCCTCCAACTCCAGGATGCTATGTTGTAATGTGTAAGAGCAGATGATGCAATACCAAATCAGGTAGCAATCCAGTGATTATTACCTTTCTGGTTCTGCTTTCTAATGTAGCCCCGAGCTGCTCGTATTCCCTCAGTAAAACATGTTTCTTGCTTGCCGACGTTGTTGATACCCAGAGAGATCACAACTTCACCTTCCCCTCCTACTCTAAATTCATCTGCAGGTCAGGTGAGATGTCCGGAACTGAACCGCGGTGCTACAGTTCGGTTGCTCATCCTTCCTGCATTCCTCACTCTCATCAGCACGGGGACCAAATATCTCACATCTGTTGGACATGCGCAAAGGGTGAGCATTGCCAGCACTAACTCTTGGATTCTCCTGCATACCTCAATACTTTGGCGTCACACCCTCTTGTCCCTGACCACAGACCGATTTTTATCAGTAAATCGAATGGGTGTAATTGCCTCCAGGATCACAGCGTCCACGAAAGTTTACTCCTCCCTGATGCGTCGTCGTGTTTAACTCTCAGATTCCAGATCATTAACTTTGATCCTGAATTCTTCGAACAACTAACGCTTGCTGCAGATGTGGTTAGAGCGAACCACAATGCGGTACACAGCTCCGGAATTATTCGGTTACAACACACCACCTGATCCTGCATCCAAATTCTATTCAATTAGTGGTAATTTGACAATTAGTATGTCAATAACCATGCCTTTATCTCAACGACAACCCCACTGGGCAATTAGTCAATGTGAGCAGTTCAGAGCGGAAAAGTTGAGGGTCTTACCTGTTTCACCTGATCCTCTCCGAAGACTCGCTTCTCCGAGGCCTCTCGAGCCAAAACCTCAAACTCCCATTCTTAGACTGGGCCGCTTACTTGATCTTCCCTTCCTTTTTTGGCAGCGGCTGCCCAACTAGCCAACAAAGCAATCAACGAGACTTCCTGTTGTAACTCCTTCCGGCTCTCGTTCCTGTACAGTGACTGAACTCGGACTTGCTACTGCATGAATCATCTGCTCCCTTCATGGTTCAATTTACTTCGTGATCAACTTCAGCGAACTTCATTTCCTCCATGAATTGCCTCTGCGTCACAGCTTTGACACGCATTTTGGTGAAAGAACGGAAGACATGGAGCATTGTTGTTGTGGAATCTGCGATATAAACAAGACTCGTGTCCGAATATCGACGAATATTTGCAGTCCTTCGTTAGGTATCAAGTGCCACAAATGTTATCTGGAGCAATAAAGGTTAATGTGGGCGACTACTGCCCTTTGTTCGAACCTTGAACAGCACACCAAAGGCATCTACGCTTCGGTCCATGATGTTGTGCCGAACTGATTAAATTGGTAATTAAACACCAAACTACACGAATCTCTTCTGCCCACACAACGAGTTTGTCACTCCATTTTTTGACTGTTTATGTCCCTGTGTGAGACCCTCTTGAACGTTTTAGTCGTATGTGTCTCCACCACCACCCCGAGCAACGGATTTCAGGTACGTACAACTCTCGGTCGAGAAACAATCTGCCCAGCATATCTCTTTTGAATTTACCTCATTCACTCTCAATGAAGACCTTCCAGAATAAGACATTACGACTAAGGGAAAGGTATACCGCCTGTCTATTCTATATCGACCTCTCATAATCTTATAAACTTTGATAACATCTCTCCTCAGACTTCAGAAGCTCCAGAGTAAACAACTGTAGTTTGTCAAATCTCTTTTATCACATGACCTCTAATCCAGGTAGCACCCTTGTAAATCTTTTTTTCACGCTCTACAAAGCCTCCAAATCCTTCCTATAATGAGGCGAGCAGGATTGAATACCTCAGATGCGGCCTAACCAGAGTTGCAAAGCCGCGATATATTTCCTAACTCCTGAACTCCTTGCCTTGACTAATGAAGTCAAGCACATCATCTGCCTTCTTTACCACTTAACAAATTGTGCAGACGCTTTCAGTGATCTGTGGACTTGGGTTCCACGATCCCTCTGCACAACAACACTGATAAGGGTCTTGCAATTCAGAGTGTACTATCCCTTTACTTCTGACCTCACAAAGAGTAACACCTCACATTTGCCCGGATTAAACTCTACCTGCCATTTGTCTGTCCATGCTGGAAACACTGTAGTGTTAATTCCGTTTTGATGGATCGTTGAAACAATATCAACTTCGTTTTAAACACAGATGAACGTCGGTTGTTGTAGGAATCAGAGACGCAGTTAACCCAGTTCAATATGTTGTTTTCAACTTCTGACAACAAACGGCGACAAACCGATCAACAAGTGAAAGAGACGGTAGACCAGACAGAATAGCATGGAGCTGCACAGGGAAGAACAGTATTACTACGAGAAATTCCGGGTGTACTCCAGAACAAAGGCAATACCATCGTCACTTTAGGTAAAAATTTTAGAGAATATGAATGTCCATAAAGTCCAAACTTCGATCTGGACGAAACTTGCAATCGGGTAATTTCATTTCGTGCAGGCTTTCCAAGATATAGTGAATCGCGACACATTTGCACTCCCTCCAACTCAAGCACATTACAATTAAGTTTCAGGAAATGTAAATGTATTTATGAAAGAAGAAAACGCATACAGCTTTCCGCTTTTTATCAATAAGTCGTATTTCCATCCAATATTTTTCTGGGTCAATGGATTTAAAGCCTTCTGCATGAAGTGCGGCTTTAATACGTTGAAATATTTGATGATTAAATATTCTAAACTTCCGCTGGCCTTGTTTAATTTTATAAGCTTACTGATGTAAAGCATGTAGAAATCATCTATATCAAAGTATTCCTCACTAACAACCGAAATACACAGAATGATTCTCAACAACTCCTTGCTTAAGAAATTCATAGATTGACGGCCACGAGACGAAACGTCTGGAATATATCCCACAGATTAAAACTAAACAAATGGTTAAATCAAAGGAGAGCGGGGAGAGAACAAACGGCGAACCTGTCATAGGTATTTTGTAAAATATTGAAGTTTACAGTGGTGTGTGATGGATAAACATAAAATAAATGTAAATTGGGACTTACATGGTTGGAAATGTTCATTGAGATCGAAGAAAGAGGGTATGAACTGCATTACGATAAAGAGCTGGTGAAATACTTCTAAAGTTGGAACAGATTAAGAAGACAATTGAATGGCCCACAGTCAGGGATAGAGAGGTTGGGGTTGAGTGTGAGGGTCAGAGATGAGCGGAGAGGCATCAATCGACAAATACATGTTGGCTGCGGGCAAGAGTGCCCAATGAACGGAGATATTTAGTAAAAATAAAAGAAAATAGGGGCAAGGTACTAGACTCCCCCCAGGACTGCCTCACCATTCTGCATGATCATGGAGGATCTACCCCAGGGATTTCCTTCTTCAGTGCCTTTCCCCAGAGTTCGGAAATCCCAATCTTTCAAAACTACAATCACCTCCCTTTCAAAACTGTATTCACCTTCTCTTTGAACCCCCCAATTGATAAAACCTCTCAACATCCTCCCTTTCCTGTCGCCTGCGATATTGTGTTCTTCAATACGATTGCTCCTTATTCTTCTAACGTATGAAGAATGCAGCTCTATCTTAGTTCGCCGCGAGTGCTTGGATAAATCTTTCTTCCCAGTTATTTGCCGGTTGAATTTCTTTTGAATTCCTCCAACAATGTTTCTCGCATTAGGAGACCAAAACCAAGCGCATTATTCAAGGGTAGCCCTTACCAAGAGCTCGTGGAATTATAAACTCTTTTAATTTACTCCAAAACTATGTCCTCTTGTTTTAGATGAGTTTGCCATCGGACACAAGTTTACCACTGCTGCTCATAATTATATACACCATCACTGGTTTCCAGTTAGCCTTCCGCGCTTCCAAGAAAGGAAACCCAACCCCATTTCAGTTAACTGCAATATTATTCTCAGGCAACAACCCAGTGAATCTCCTCTGCACTCAATCCTGCATTCAAAAATATTCTTTGAATATAAAGACAACAATGCAGAGCGTGCTCTCGTTTCACCGCATGGTTTTAAAATGTTCCATCATAAACCCATTGATCTTGTGTTCAAAATCACCGGTTAGTGAACCAAGTTATCCTTAAACTTCTCAGTTTCCCCAAAGATTATCAGCGCCTACGTCAGTTTTAAACTCCATCTGCCACTGCTCCACCATCTTTCCAAGTTATCAATACCATTCTGCATTCTAAGATTAATCCTTTGACTATGAACAACTTCACCAAATTTGCTAACATCTTCAAGTTTAATCATTGTATCTCCAAATGTCATATAATTGTGTGCGAAGTTATAATTAGTTCAGCAGCTCTATCGGTTGAAGAACACAGAGCAACTTCAGGGTCCAGAATATGGTGGCTTCATTCGTTTATTTCAGGGGATTCGCTTTTGATGTGGGATAGTTGAGTACGTTATGGACTTCATCTATCACAATTGCTTTGCGAATTTGCATGAGTTTGGGATCTGCATAGGTTTCAGTGTTCCATTCGTTTTAGATGCTTCACAAATGGATCAATGAAAACATTAAAAAAAACTTAAGCGTTTCTTTTCTTTCTCTTTAAGTGACCTCCAACTGAAGCCATTTCCTGAGAGGCATCGAGCATCATGTGAAGACAGTCGTAAATTGGACAAAATAACTGGTTGACAAAATAAATGGATCAGACCAACGTAGAAATGAAACAAGTCTGAAATCGAAAGGTAACTCTGAGAGTGTTTGACACAGCAACCTTAACTGACTTCCAGGATCATAATTGCTTTGTTCTTGAGACTTTGCAATTTCAGAGCAGAATTATGCACAAGCCATTACAATTGGAATTTAACTGGAATGACGTAATGTTGTCCAGTTGCATTGAATGACGGGTGTTGGAGCAGAAAAACAGCAGTGTATAAATTTACGGCTGTAGTCGTGCATTGACTCAGTGTTTCTTTCAGAGAGACAGCCAACATACAGACTGATTCGCACATAACATGCTTGCCACATTTTACAGCGTTAGAAAAATATTTTTTTTCTGATCATCGCTGTTATTGGTGTTCCAGGTAAGAATATTGGCAAGTGATCTTTTGAAAATTCGTGAGTCATATCTTTGGATTTGTTCTGTCCCAGACAGTATTATAGTGCAGAGCACCTGTGCAGATGTCGGTAGTTCGTTCCCTGTACATTCTGAAGAATCTTAAGTGATTAGCTCTGTTGCCTTGGCTGAAAATTAAGCACTGATTAAATCTGTTAAGGAGGACCCAAGAGAGCAGTAGATGTTACCGATTCGTGGTTAATACTTGCTGATTTATCATTTCGAAGTTGCTATCAATTAAATCTTCGAAAACACAGCACTTCCTGGAATTCGCTTTTGCTTGATTGGCGGGTTTTCCATTTTTTTCTTTTGTCCCACTACACATTTTTATTCATCTTTTAAAGATGATATAGATAATTGTAAGAAAATTGCCACTGATCCAAGTGCGTTAAGGGTGTTGCGGGAAGGGAGAGACTGGGTGAGATTCATGGAAGCGATTGTAACATCAACTGGAAGAGTTAAGGATGGTCGGATTTCTTGATCTGCTTCTATGCCGAATTATCCGTGAAACAAGGAAGTATGTTGGAGCAGGTGGGGCAATCCTTTTTAGGTCACAGGCGATAAGGATGTCAGATTTTTCGCTAATAGATCAATAAACAGTTTTCGAGATTGCAGCGGTCAGGTTAAAGTATTGTAACTTTTTCAAATGCCAGCTTAGTTTCAGCGCCTGCACTGAATTTCAGGGTGAAGATGAACGCAGGTAATTGAAACAGGAAATTCTGCAAACACTCAGCGGTTCAGGCAGCCCCCATGGAAGGAGAAACTGGGAACGTTTCAGATTGGATGAACTTCATCAGATTTGATGACGTGTCCCTAAATCCAACGTCGTGGACGGAAGCTGCTGAGCCGGCCCTGGAACCACTGCATTCTGGTTCGTTAACCATCTGTGATCTTCAGAATCTACCACAGCGAGATTGTGTCCAATGTGGACTGCTGAGGGGATGCAAAGACCCGTTGCTGTTGATTGAAATTACTCGCTGGTGACGAGGAACACAAAAGAGCACATGTATCTTAAATCCCAACCACACGGAAAGGGACCGGCCCATATCATTGCTGAATGCTTCCGTACCCGTGTGCAGCGTTAGTCTGGTTTTGATTTCAGGGATTGCTGTTGTCGAACTTGCTGGATCTCTGAATTATCGGTAGTTATTGGGTTAATTCTCCAGCACGTGTTTACTTTCTAATGACATAAGGTGGAACAAAGATTTTCCCCATTTAACAGGGAACCCTGGAAGCATTGCGTAGGCGCGGCCGACAGATGTTGTGGGATTAAAGGTAGAGCAGAACCTTGAATCTTATTTAGTGGGTAGGATGCAGAGAGAGCACAGAGCTGATAAATAGATGGGGAGAGTAGAAAAAGAACAGTAGAATACAACCACTGTAACAAGAAGAGAGCGCTGGAATCAACGTCAGAGAAGTCATGTGCCGAAGAGTCAATGTTTCTGAATAGGCAGAGAGGGTATTATCGGAGATTTGCAATACATTGAAAGTCACAATGTATTTGCAATACATTGAAAGATGCTCTTTTTACTTCCCATGTATTCCCGGGTTTGTCACCGCCCTGCGCAAGAGGCCGAGCTGAACCTTATAAATTGTGGGACATCGATGGCTGCCAAACTTATTCACATAATACAATTCAGTTACTCCGGCACGATCGGGACGTTTGTGATGACGGATGAACAAAACTTTCAGTCTATGTAAGGTCATTCCAAAATACCCCAGACAAATTTTCGTTTTTGTTTTTATGATGATATACAGTGGAAAATATGCATCTTTCCATTGGGTTGGTTGGATTGGTTCCATTTAATTTCATTGGTACGTAGTGGTTGGTGTGTCACGATAGCGTAGTGGTCGGGGCGGCATGGTAGCGTCGTGGTCGGGCTGCATGGTAGCGTACTGGTTGGGGCGGTACGGTAGCGTAGTGGTCGGGGCGGCACGGTAGCGTACTGGTTGGGGCGGCACGGCAGCTTAGTGGTTTGGGGAGGCACGGTAGCGTAATGGTTGGGGTGGCACGGTAGCGTAGTAGTTAGCTCGATGCTATTACAGCACCAGCGACTCGGGATCGATCCCCGCCGTTGCCTGTAAGGAGTTTATACGTTCTACCGTGTCTGCGTGGGTTTCCTCCGGGTGCTGCGGTTTCCTCCCACATTCCAAAGACGTACGGGTAGGTTAATTTGGGGTTTGAAATAGATGGTGTGGACTGGTTGGGCCGGAAGGGACTGTTACCACGCTGTAAATAAAATAAAAAAAAAGTGATGGAGCAATTTTCAAAGGAACTTAGCAAACAGAACAAGATGACCTGCAAAAGATAGCGAGAAATGAAATCATGACATTTCCAGTGAAGGGCGGGAACAGAATCAAGTAAGTTTCAGTTGAGCGAGGGATGTGCGTTTTTCGCACTGAGACATACTGCTGATCCTGCCGAGTGTAAAAGAGCGCGGGAACGATGGCTCCCATGAGTGGGAGGGAGGGCGAAATCCAGGGCACGGTGCAGTGAAGGGACAGAGCAGCCACCAAACCATATACTGATTCATCTTATTTTCCGTAGTCAGGAGTTGATTATGGGAGTTTTGTTTTACACTGATGGAGCCAATGTCCCATCCTGTCGATCATAATTCATCTTTGTGGCTCCACAGACCTCGCTGCACTCCTGGTTCCGTTCCATTTAATCTCGGTGAACGCTTTATTTGCATGCAACACCCCCTTTTGAGGTTTTCCAAAGCATTAGACCCTGGCTGAACCCAAAGAAAAGTTAAATGTTCGTAGAATCATGGAACGTTAGTGCACATCAGTTCCATGCCGATTTGCCTGCATTGGGATTTTATCCTTCAACACCTTTCCTGTCCAATAATCCATTAAAATGCACCGTAAAAGCTGCAATTGAAACAGCCTTTCCTGTTCTCTCGGGCAGCTGGCTCCAGATGCGCACTACTATCTCCGTGAAAAAAGAACAATCTTTCCGCTCTCCTTGAAATGTTTCCACTCTCACGCTTAACGTGGCCTCAGACCCCGATACTCTGGGAAACAGATTCTGAATCTGTATACTTTCTTGACCTTAATGATGTTTTGCACCTCTCAGCTCTCAGCCACCTCGGTCCCAGTCATAATAATTCCAGCCTTTCCGTTTTTCCTTTTAATTGCAGCCTCCAGCCAACATCTCGATTGCTCGACCTCTATTGCTGCAACATCCTTCCTCTTGTGTGGATACAGAACTGTGCAGAATACTTTAAGTGCGATCTATTCAATGTTCTGTGTAACTGCAACATGCCTTCCCAACACTTGTACTCAAGGCCTTGGCCTGTGAAGGCAAGCAGACCAATTCCTTTCTGTAAATACCCTGTCCACGTATTTTGTGTATTGATGAAGTTATGGACTCACAGTCAGCTGTAAGTTTCTGCCATGAGAACCACGGAGCATTTAGTCAGTAATATTCTTCATTCTTTATTTTGATTTTCCAGTGAATATGGTAGCGATTGTCATCTGTTCCGCGGGAAGTGCGGCCTTTCCACCTGCACAACTCTTTACCTGGTGGCCATAGCAGCGGCGGATTTACTGACCATCATCACTGACGTCATACTGTGGCGGGGCAGTTATTATTATTTCCCTGGGACTTTCCTGGACATCACCCCTGTGTGCAGTGTCATTTATGCTCTGGCCCGTGCAACCACAAACTTTTCTGTCTGGTTCACCATTGCTTTCACTTTTGATAATAATGTGGCCATCTGTTCTCAGAAGCTGAGAACAAAATATTGCACCAGCAAATCTGCGGCTATGGTTCTGACAGCAACCGGACTTCTGATCTGTGTGAAAAATGTCCCCTTCTACTTTATACTGATACCGGGGAAGGTGGTCAACAATATACCCTGGACTGTTTTGAGAAGCCAAGTTTCTTCACCGATCCCGGGTGGGTGGGATTTGATTGGCTGGATAAAGTTCTCACGCCATTCCTCTTGTTCATGTTAATTCTGTTGTTCGACGCTCTGACTATTCGACTCATTTTAGTTGCCAGTCGCACCCGCGAAGGGCTGAAGGTTCAGATGAAGGGAGAAAACAGCAGTGACCCTGATATGGAGAATAGAAGGAGGTCTGTGATCTTACTCTTCACCATATCGGGCAGTTTCATCCTCCTGTGGTTAGTTCATGTCGTCGATTTCCTTTATTACACAATTGCTGGAGCGAATCTCAATTATTACAACGATTCTGAACTCATATTTTTACAGACAGGACACATCCTACCGACTTTAAGTTGCTGCACTGTTACGGACTTGGACTATTAGTGAGTGTCCCTTTTAGATAGAGTGTGTGTGTATATATATGTGTATGTGTGGGGGACGTGCTTACGTCAACAGAAGATAAATAACGTCATGACGTTGTTGTTGAAACAACTAGTTGGAGTCAGTCTGAAGGAGAGAGAGAGACAGAAGTACAAGAGAGAGAGAGAGAGAGAGAGAGAAGCCTGCTCGTTTTCTCTGTCGATGGAGGAGAAACAATCCGTCTCTGGGCTGAGTTGAGTTGTTTACTTTCTTCATCAATGTAATAATCCTGGCGAACGGATATTTTACTGCCTTCATGAACTGCTCTCTGAACGTCGAATGAGTCACCCCATAAATAAACCTGTTTGTGCTGTTGCGAACCAGTAACAAAAGAAACACACCGAGACATGTATGAGTGTTCAAAACTACTTTATTAATAACTACTTATGATAATAAGTAAAATAAAAGTAAAAAGGTTAGAATGTTAGAAGTAAAAATGTTAAACCCCAAACATTAACACCCAAAACTAACTAAACTTGTCATGTGTGTGTGGCAAATTCCCAAACTCCACGTCCAGGAAAGGTTCTTAAAGTTCAGTTCAGCAAGCCATAAGGTGAAACATGAGTAAAGGCTTCTTCAACAACCACTGTTGTCTGGA
>JARFYF010000001.1:46627284-46639157 GCA_030265395.1 Rhina ancylostomus
CAATCTCCCCTCTCCACACCCAATCTACCCATCCCCCTCATCATGTCACCTACATTGTCATTGAAATCGTTAATATATATGGCAAACAACAGTGGACCCAGCAGAGATCTCTGTGGTATGCCACAAGTCATAAGCCTCCAATCTAAAAAACCTTCCACTACCACCAAGCCAATTTTGTATCCAATTGGCTAACTCATCCTGGATCCTATGTGATCTAACCTTCATCCTGGTCTTTTCCAAAATACAAAGCTTGTCTGAACTTTGAATTGTATTTTTAAGGTCACTGATAAAGCATTTTAAATAAAAACTAATTACTATAATATTGCAGCTTTAAAGCCAGAAATCCAAACAAAAATGTTTTCTGGTATTTATGCACACATTTCAGATAATGAAACATTATTGTTTGTAGCATTAAAACTATCTGATGTTGCAGCAAAAATTACATGCTGAAACTACATGCAATTAACAAGTATATTGGCTTGCTAATTTCCCTGAATTCATCACTTCATATTTAGACTGAACTTGTGACAACAGAGTTGCAGTTACAAACATTCCTATCAGGTTACCTAACCTGTTTATTATTTATAAGTCGAAGCTCAAGTACAAAAATGTACAGCCGACAGAATGGAAATAGCTGACAATGACTTTTGAGCTGCTACAGCTTCA
The DNA here is from genome assembly GCA_030265395.1 of Rhina ancylostomus. Classification (NCBI taxonomy): domain Eukaryota; kingdom Metazoa; phylum Chordata; class Chondrichthyes; order Rhinopristiformes; family Rhinidae; genus Rhina; species Rhina ancylostomus. The sequence goes on from JARFYF010000001.1 coordinate 46,627,951, forward strand.
TTAATTTTTTGATTCCCTGTAATAGTTAGGTTTCAATTTTCACACTTATTTCTGGCATGATGCAACCACATCAAAGCGAATAAGGTTTCTGTAGACAAGAATGTTTGCTGCAGCCACAAAGAACTTTGTGAAACAGGTTGGAGATACAGGCAGACTGAAACCCGTTCCCGATCTGAGCGAGGCCGACCGATATCAGCCCCTCAGCCTAGTAACAAAACGGACAAAATCCTTTTTCTGGAAAAAGAAGAAATACAGTTCTACACCATTCACTCTGAAAGACATTCTTGTCGGAGAAAAAGAGGTTTCTGCTGGTAATGTATTTATTTTACTTCTGTCCAAATTCTGCTTTTTTGCTGTAGGAAATTGCACTATAATAATGAAATGATTTTGGGACTGAACTGCTTAACAGGGTCCTATTTCAGACTGTGATTGAATATATGAGATCAATTCTGGAAAATATAAAATATTCAGAAAAACCATTTGGCAATCTTCCTTATCCTTTTGTCAGAAGATTTCAATCTTATTTACCTAGATTCCACTAATCTGAAAGGAGGGTCAGTTTGCACATGTCAGTTTGACACCTAGCTCTACCACAGCACCACCTCTCTTGGCCCCTCCACCCTCTTGAAACTCTCATTGTGCTTGGATGAGCAGGAATTTAACTCAAGCAGACAGCAGAAAGATCTGAGCCACTGGCTTCAATCCCCAGAACAAACTCATTTTCTCCATCCGTCTCCATGGAATGTCTCAGAATGAACCAGCAACCCTTGCACCTTATTTGACTTGAGATGAGCCAAGGGTCACGTATCTGCATCATCACCAAGGCCACTTATTTCCACCTCCATCACATCAGCTGGTTCTGTCCTACCTCTGTTCATCTGTTGCTGAAATCCTTGCCCTCACTTTTCTCTGCTTCTAGGCTTGACTGTTCCAACATGCCTCAGTTGTTCTGTTCCGACCTGAAATATTAACTGATTCTCTTTCCTGATGCTCCTTGAGCTATTGAATGTCTCCAGCATTTTCTTCTTTCAGCTTTCCAGCACCTGCAGGTTTTAAAATTTTTTTTCCACCTCTGCTCATTCCTTGTTTTATCCTCCATAAATTTCAGTCCATTCAGAACCCTTCTGCCCGTTCGCGATCTGCTCCTCATCAGTCCTGTCCTCGATAACCAATACCGTGCCCCAATTAAGCAAATGCATAGTTTTCAAATCCCTTACAACATCTATAATCTCCTCCATCCTCATGAAATATCCAAGCTCCATGAATTCTTTATATCTGGATCATCCCTGAATTTAATTACTTCACCACTGACAATCATGCCCTCAGTTGCCAAGTCCAAGCTCAGGAATTTCTTCCTTGAATCTCTCCTCCAAGGTAGATCTATGTTTTAAGAAGTGCCCTCCTTGAAACCTACTTCTGTGATAAAGCATTGATCATCTGCTGAAACATCTTTATTTGACTTAGTATCAAATTTTGCCTACTAACATTTCTTTGAAGAGCTTTGGAACATTTTCCTATGCAAGTTATATTCCTGGACCACTTGAGCAGAACACAATTAGATCAGACCAGCTTTCAGTACAGAAAACAGGGCACAGTTGTCTAATTTTGGTGGCTAATTTCACACACCCAAACCATGTGAGAGCCTAGGTAGAGTCTGGAGGAGATTGTAGATGTTAGGAGGGATTTGATGTCATTCTGGTTCAAGCTCTGAGGAGGTGACTCCAGTTCCAACATAAAACTACAGGAGCCCCTTGAAAATTGTAATAAATAGCCCAACAACTGCTTCAGGGCCTCATAACAAAATTGGACAAGTATTAAGTAGAGGCTGTAGCACTCAAGCTCTAATTAGTTTTTAAGTTCTATAGTGCTGGTAAAAGGAGGCTTGATATTTACTGGGCATTAGCCTGCTTGTCATCGGGGTTAAACAACTTTCCCCAAAGTGTTTGGATTTAATTCTACCACTCCCAGGATTTAATGCACAGACAGAAAGCTGTGCACAATTCTGTTTTGAAATAATTTTTGTTAAGCTACTACATTGTTTCAGCATTTTCTTTTGGTTACATTTGAGGGATATTATGGCAAGGGATTTTACCAGTTACATATCCCTTAAAAATATGGTTACAAAATTACTGAATATTATTATTCATTCAGTTCTGGCTTTTATAGTAATCTATGATCATAGCTAGAGATTATTTTCATTGCAATAATCAGTAATCTCATGCTGAGTTTCTCAACCACAGTTGCCTCAGTAAATAGCGACATATTTAATTCTGCTAATATAAATGTACATTCATGTTCAAAACATAAAAGATAGTTAAGCATTCATTTTCTATTTAATAGGTGTCTCTTCATATCAGCTCCTCAATTATGAAGATAAATCAGATGTTTCTCTCAGAGGGAAACTGGCAGATCATGTTATTCATGATGTTGGACTGAACACTGATGGATTGTACTCAGTGGCAGTGAAAGCTTCATTTGGAATAGTAACAAAACATGAGGTTGAGGTTCCAATACTGCTCAGGGAGATTATCAACAGGTAATTTGGCCATTTTCCAATATACTTTAGTGGTAATATTTGAAGATGCTTTTAACTTATTATCAAAACACTGTGGATTCTTGAATGAATATATTAACAAAGAAGAATTAGTGAATCTTAAATATTGGACAGGCATTGATACTAAAAGGTGAATTGAACATTTTCCTTAATATCAAAACTAATTCATATAATATGATTAAACACAGTAAACTCAAATAGTGCAAACTTGAAGTCCTGATGAGTCTTATTCTTGATCATCACTTTGGGTCTACCTACGTTGACTAAATGGTGGTTCTTTCAAAGACAAAACAGATGTGATCACCTGAATAGCTTTACCACCAGTGTAAAATTCATTGATTTGGATTTCTGGTTTCTCCATTTGTAAGTAGACTAACATTTTTAATTAACTTCAGAAAAATTGACATGGAACATTGCCTTGTTCGTCAGCTGAAAGAAAGGCAACGCGCTGTACTGTGTATCGTCATGGAGAGCATCCGCACCACTCGACAATGCTCACTCACCATGCATGCAGGCATGAGAAGAAAAACAATGAGAGTAGGTTTCATTATCTGCTTCATCGTATTTAATATTGTGGTTACTGTTTACATTGCTAAGTGATGTCCATATAAGTAATAATGAAGGGTGCATTAAGGGATCAATAATGTTAGTTTATTTGTAAGATAGACAGAACTTTAGATATACTACTGCTTTCTTTCCTCTTCCAGAACTCATATTTTTCTTCACTGATCCTTGGTCTACTTTCTTTATTCTATAATGTTCTCCATTCCTTTACACTTTTCAAAATATCTCACATTGTCTGCTCTCTTTGCCGCAAGCATAGGTTATGACAAATGAGTAATTGAATAAAGTTTGTACAATATTATTGGTGACACTTCAGAAAATGTTACATATTAAGTGCTTTACCATGCTTGGGAGAAAAAGAGTGAAGCTGACTTTATGGAAAGGAAAATTGCCATGACATTTAATGGTTGGCCAATCTTATAACCCATTTTCTTTTACTCCCACAAGCAAAGTTGAAAAACAGCCTATTCAACAAATATAAATTATTTTATTAATATTTTAAAGCTTGTAGAAAAATGGCAACCAATAGTAGAGTGGATGTCGTTCAAGAATTGTTTTAATATGCTGATAGAGAAAAGCTGGAAGTTGGAAGTGAGAGGGATTAGAGAGCCAGAATATCATGCTGGGAGAACTATAGGGAAGTACAAATTTGAAGCAACTCTGAACCCATCTCTCCAGTCTCACAAGATATTACGTAAAATAAACTGAATCACAGCAAGTGATAACTTATTCAATGTCAACCTTGGTTTTAAATATTGTAATTATAACTTTACAATGCAAGTGTCTGTCAGATAGAATTTAAAATTTGTTTCATAAATGTTGAATGCCAAAATAAAAACAGAAGAAGCTGGAAGATGATCAGGTAGCATCTGTAGAGAGATGAACAGTAATTGTTTCAGTATTTCTAGGATTTTCTGTTTTTATTTCACGTTTTTACCATCTGCAGATTTGTGCTTTTCAATTAAAGCAGATTGCCTGTTCTGTTTATGGCACTCATTCTAGTTTCAGATCGATAATGGACAAAATCATAAGGGCTGGGACAAAGCCCTTGTCATTCCAGCTCATACAACAATTGCATTTAGTGTATTTGAGCTCTATATCCATTTGGATGGCCATTTTGGTAAGTAAAGCTTCAGCAAGGTTGTTGTACAGCTGCTTCCAATTTTGCAGAAATTTTAAATGTACATGTAGTGACTAAATAATAAGCTCCCCCCCACCCATTTCATTTTATGGAGAAAAAATACACCTATACAAGCTGAAATTTGTGCCTGCATGGTATCATTCAAGCACAATTATTCGAATATAAAAATTTTAGTCCTTTTGAAATTCACAAATTCTCAATATTAATTGATGATTCACTTCAAGTGATCAGTTTGCCATGTGGAGCAGTACAGGATGAGTGAAAATTATTTATAGTGAAGCTATAGTTACAGTTGTAACAGACATTGGTTGCACTGAACTTGGAGTATTGTGTGCAGTTCTGGTTGCCATACTATAGGAAGGATGTGATTAAGCTAGAGAGAGTGCAGAAAAGATTTCCAAAGGATGTTGCTGGGACTTGAATCTTTAGGATAGAGACTGGATAGGCTGGGACTGGTTACCCTGGAGCGAACGAGGCTGACACATGACTTTAGTGGTTTATAACATCATGAGGAACATAGATAAGGTGGATGGTCACAGTCTGTTTCCAGGATAGGGGAGTCTAAAACTAGAGGGCACAGGTTTAAGGTGAGAGGAGGAAGATTTAAAGGGGACCTGAGGGACAAGTTTTTTCACATAGAAGGTGGTGGGTACATGGAACGAGCTGCCAGAGAAAGTGGTAGTGGCAGGTAAAATTACAATGTTTAACAGACATTGGGACAGGTACATAGGTAGGAAAGGTTTATAGGGATATGGGCCAAATGCAGACACATGGGACTGGCTCAGGTGGGCAACTTGGTTGGCATGCAAGAGTTGGGCTAAAGGGCCCATTTCCATGCTGTATAACTCTATGACTGACCCTATAACAGTGTTAAACTTGACTTTAAAAATGCTCTAAACTGTTTAAATGTGCATCTGTACTCTTTAAATTTAGAATTGTGCGTAACTTCTGAATCAAAAGGCGGGTTTGAGAAGGAACAACTAACTGAGCAATTGGGTGGTTTAATGAACCGATTTTCAGTGTGGAAACTGCGGCGGTGCCTGTCTGACTTCTTTTACGGTAGCCCGTTCAGATCAGGTGAGATTTTCCTCCAGTACTGGAGAGTCATTTTCAGGTATTACAAAAGTTTAAAGTACTATACAGGTCTAAGTAAAAAAAAAGCAAATAATCAGATTATCACATTGCAGCCCCATCTCTTTCTATATGCATTGAATGTATATTATGTTATAGAGAAGGTGTATTAAGTTTTACTCATGAAGTCAAACATTCTAAGTTTATTGGAGACACAAGAGAATGCAGATGTTGGAATCTGGAGCAACACAAAAAGCTGGAGGAACACAGTGGATCAGGCAGCATCTATGGAGAGAAATAAACAGTTGACGTTTCAGGTCGAGAGCCTTCATCTGGATGATGAAAGGTCTTGACCAGAAATGCCAATTATCCATTTCTCTCCATAGATGTTGCCTGACCTGCTGAGTTCCTCCAGCTTTTTGTGTGTCGATCCTAAATTTATATATCTTTTGTACATGGTGAAAAGTTTTGGGATGTAATTTTTAATTTACGTGTGGGCTAATTTGATAACCAAAAGGACCAAAATCATGAAAAAGTCTTGCGCATCACATGGACACAAGTTGCGTCACTCAGTTCTTCAATTTTTTTTGTTGATTGCTTGTAATTAGAATTATGAATAATGAGTGTAAATGTGTATTTATTATTGCGTGGTTAGCAAAGTAGTCGCATTAATGTAATTTTCCTACAACATTCTTCTGATTCTGTTTATGATTTCATAACTAGCTGCCTGTGTCCTAAATTATGCCAAGTCTCATGGCACCCATCCTTACAGTGACCTACCCTGGCTCCCAATGCAACCTATGCCTTCAGTTAGACCCCAATCTTTGGAATTCTCTCACTGAAGTACTGCCTCTCTATCCCTTTCAAAGCATCTCTCCACAAGTTTGAGATGACCAAGAGGTGATCCTTGTCATATGGGGTGAAATAGTGGTCACAGAGAGCATCCAAACTCCATACATAGCACCAGAGGCCAGGATTGAACCCAGGTTACTGGAACAGTAAGATAGCAGCCCTTCTAGTTCAGCCAGTGTGTTCCTTATTCATCTCCTAAATCTTCATCACAGCTTCAGTTTTAGGACAAGGTATTTTTCACAATACTGCAATTACAGTATACACATGTCCAACTCTCACATAACTTAATACTGGAAGCAGGCTAAATGAGACTCCATAGAGATAGTCATCTCTCACTTTACACTTTATCATTCCAGGTTTAGCATCAGTATGAGAAATGTTCTGCTTTGCACTGAAACTGTTTGTGGCTTACAATGCTTTAAGAAACGGCCGACAAACTAGTTAAATGTCCAGTAATTACAATTTTTAAAATGGGTTTATACAATTTCCCACCATTTTAACATTATTAATTACTTCTATTTAAAACTACTCGTGTTATGAAGATCTGTGGTTTTTTTTAATTAACTGTTGAATGGGGCTTTTCCTTACAATTATGATATTAAAGAGTTTGATTTTAGTTTACAACTGCAGAATAATTCATGTTACTGAAATCCTCAAGTTGATATCACAGTTGTCATAAATACACATCCACAGTTTTTGAATTTGCTATCGTATCTTTAGCCATTTTGGCACTTATGTTTTGGCTTCTCCAGTTGAAAAACTGAATGGATTTGACTTGCAAATGTTGATTGCTGCTTTTGGCAAAACGTAATCTGCCAAAATAAGATAGTAAATATATAATTCAGTACTGTTTTCATTTGGCTAATTGTGACTTCAGCCAAATCTCTTCTAAACTCACCACTTGCAGAAAGGATAACAAATTACAGATTATTTTTTTTTACTCATAATTGTATCATTTAAATATTTGATTTCTGCAGTCAAAATGATGTAATTACAGGTAACGTTGTTCCAAGGAATATTGGGGGAAAATCTTGTATTCCCATTTCTCACATTATACAATTAAGATCACTGTTCAAACTGGAATATTAACACCAGTGACATAATATGATCTCTTAGAGCTCAAAAAAGGTTTTATTGATAGTCTTCAAAAGTCTCCTAGAGGGCCATAGATTAGATGGCATGTACACTATGTTACCCTGAATGAAGCAACGTCCCCATTTTAAGCATATTCAATCAGCCCCAAGACCATTTTAGATACAGGCTGGGGACACCCCTACAGCAGCCAAACCAATGTGATGCCAGATGTCTTCCTAGCACTCATAACAGAAGGTAATCTTGTCCTCTGTTGACAGAAATTCTGTTTATGAGATTTTGCATGCAAGCTGCTGCTGATTTAAATGCCATTTTTAACTGGAAAGCCCGATGGCATCTACTAGTAGCATTTTCATTCATTAGGAGCACAAATTTTGTCGGCAGATGAGCTTACAAGTTTGACAATTTGCTACAAAGTGCTTGTCATTGCATTCTTCCTTCTCTGCAAAAAATGAAAAGACTAAATGCCAACATGGCTGGGGTCTTTCCTCGCTGTACCTGATGAAAGGTTCCTAGACTAGAGGATGCAGTTGTGCTGGGGAGAATAACCAATTATTTAAATTATTCCTCCCACCTAGTACAGTCAGCACATGTGGAAAATTAACAAATTCCTGCAAAGAACATTTCTGCACATAAAGGCAGTTTCTTACTATACAATATGGAAAGTGGAATTCCAGTTTTCAATGCTGTTTTACTGTTTCCAATTGTTGCTGTTAGAACTGAGAAGTCAAATTTAGCCAATGGATTCTGATGAGAAACATACATTTTCAGTGAGTGCCAAATTTGTTATTTGTCGTTGCTTATGTGAACAGATGAAAAAGGGCTGGATGGTATTAGAAATTCAGATCTTTATTTGGAGGATTTGGTCGCTGACTACTATGAAAAGGCAACCAGTATGACAGACATTTCCACTAACTACCTTCGAGATAATGCACACACGCGAGTTAACCTTCTCAACAATAACATTCCCAAAGGACCCTGTGTTCTTTGTGGCATGGGAAGTTCCCGAAGAGAGACAGTGTATGGGTGCCTTGAGTGCTCCTTCAATGGACAGAAATACGTGAGACTGCATGTGGTGCCGTGCTTTGATTTGTGGCACAGAAGAGTGAGATAAAGTGCATCGTTTGCCTGGATTGTACCTCTTAATAGTGATATCATATTAACATTTGCGTTTCTAAAAAAAACAATATCATTAGCAAAGTGAATTTGAGCATGGATAAGCACATTCCCACAAGTTTTAAAATTGTGAACAGTTTAATCAAAAAGACACATTATCAATTATACATGAGATTATAGTTGCAAAATGTTATTGCTATTTAAGTTTGAATATCTATTTAATAAATAATACAACTCAGTAGAGTTTCCTCAATGTAGATTTTAGACACTCTTCTCATTTAAAATAAAATGATCAGGCTTCAAGGGTTTGCTTTCCCTTGGTGGTACTGTATCTTATTGCACACACTCTATAATACATGTAGGTTCAAGTTCTTTCTTAACCTGGGCATAGTTGAGTGCAATGAGTATAAGCTAGGTTATTAAATTCATTAAAAGGTATCACATTGCAAACACCCAAAGGTTTTCTAAGTCATGGTATAATCTAACAATTGGTGTGGTTCTCAGTTTCAATCTGCCACAGAACATAATGTTTACTGGCAAAGTATAGTGCCACATTTCAATGAGATGCTTTCAGTTCTTCGCTGAATGTTCACAAATTATTACTTCAGAATTAATTTGAATTTATTAGTGGTGCTTGGTGCAGTTCATGCATTTGTAACTTGAGCAGGCATACTTCAAAAATATGCCTTACGAATTCTGTTGTACTGTATTACCTCTGGTAATTTTTAAGATTTAAATTAATTAGCTTGAAAGTTATACAAGAGCCTAACTCCTTCAGATACATGTTAATTTGAAGACCTGTGTAGAAACATTTTGCACAGAGGTGTTGCAGGGAGTGCAGTGGTTTCACAGGTCCAATAGCCCAGGTACAAATCTGATCACAAAGGCTGTGTGTGCAGTTTGCAGGTTCTCTCGACTTCATAGAATTTTCCTTGGTACTCTGGTTTCCTCTAGCATCTCATCGACATGTTGGTTGTGAGGCGAATTGGCTACTGTAAATAATCCCAAGTATAGGCAGCTGGTGAGAGAATCAGGGCTGTGTTAATGAACACATTGGAAAGAATAGGTTGCAGGGAAATAAATGGTGGGTGGGGGGCAGTGGCGGCATGGGATTGATGATGGTATCTTTATTAGTCACATGTACATCGAAACACACAGTGAAATACATCTTTTGCGTAGAGTGTTCTGGGGGCAGCCCACAAGTGTCACCATGCTTCCAGTACCAACATTGCACGGCCACAACTTCTTAACCCGTACGTCTTTGGAATGTGGAAAGAAACCGGAGCATCCAGAGGAAACCCACGCAGACACGGGGAAAATGTACAAATGTGAAGTTTTGGAAATTACAAATGTTAAGATAGAACATATTCAGCATTCTGGCATTTTAAAACTTGGCTAAATCACCTGGCACAAATAAAATGTAACCCAGACTCTTCAGAAATTGAGAGAGTAAATAGCACAGGCAGTGTCGTTAATTTTCTGCCCTCTAGTTGCATTGTGTGAGAGGACTGGAGATTGCTGATGTGCTACCATTGTTTAAGAAAGGGAAGGTGATGGACTGAATAACTGTAGGCCAGTCAGACTGGCATCAGTCATGTGAGAAGTTTTAGAAAAAATTCTGAGGATGACATAAATCATCATTTAGACAACTGCAAGTCAATCAAAGACAGCATGGATTTGTTAAGGGTAGGTATGAATTCTTTCAGGAAATATCAAGGAATGTCAATGAGGGCAGAGCAATTGATGCAGAATACATTATTTTAGCAGGTTTGTTGATAATGCCCTACATGATAGATTGATCAAGAAAGTAAAATCCAATAATATCCAAGAGAAATTAGATTAAAAATTGTCTAGGTGGTAAATAACAAAGGGGGGAGGGGAGATTTTGTCAGGAACTTTAATGACTGAAAGACTGTATACAAAGGTGTTTACAGGATTCAGAACTGGACACCTTTTTATGGTATTTATAAAAGGGGGTGATATATTGGCCTGGACATGTGACTGGTTAACTATCAGAAAAATGAGAGTCGATGTAAATGGTTAGTTTTGAACTGGTGATCAGAAATTAGTGGGGTGCCACAAGGGTCAGTGTGGGCCTCAACTATTTATAATCCGTGGATCAGGATGAAAGAACCAAGATAAGATAACCTTATTAGTCACATGTACATCGAAACCCATAGTGAAATGCATCTTTTGCATAGAGTGTTCTGGGGGCAGCCCTCAAGTGTCCCCACGCTTCCGGTGCCAACATAGCACGCCCACAACTTCCTAACCTGTACGTCTTTGGAATGTGGGAGGGAAACGGAGCACCCGGAGGAAACCCACACAGACACGGGGAGAACATACAAACTCCTTACAGACAGTGGCCGGGATTGAACTCAGGTCGCTGGCGCTGTAAAGTGTTACGCTAACCGCTACACTGCCGTGCCTGCCCAAATGCGTGGTAGCCAAATTTGCTGATGATGCAATGAGAGGTGAGTGAGCAGATTGTGAGGAGGACACAAAGAACCTGCAAGGGGACATAGAAGAGACAAGTTGGCAAATGGAATATTAAACAGGAAATTGAGAGATTATCCACTTTGGAAGAAAAAATTTAAAAGGCAAATTATTATTTTAAATAGTGACACAACAAAATGTTGTGGTAGAAAGGATTCTGGGACTCAGCTGCATGAAACACAGAAGGTTAGTATGCAGATGCAGCAAATAATTAAGAAGACTAATGGAATGTCAGCCTTCATGGCAAGAGGTCAGTAGGATAAAAGGAGAGAAGTTTGATGCAATTTTTGAGGTATTGGTGAGATCGTACCTGGAATATTG
>JARFYF010000001.1:46643568-46656877 GCA_030265395.1 Rhina ancylostomus
ATGTCACCTGGTAGTCTGTTTCTTAATTCCCATCTCTGCAGCTGAACATGCATACTTCTCTGAAAGCCATGGAAGAGTAACACAAGAATAACTGAATGCAGCTCTTTATATTTTAAACTTCTAATAACAAAGAGCTCTACAAAAGACAACCAGTGTCAAAACACTACAACTAATACCGAAGAGAAGAAACTAAGCATCTACATCACTGCAGCTAAACAATGCAAACTAAACACCCGCGAAATGCACACCCAACACAGCAGAGAAAAACAACTGCTAAACACAACACACAGCACGTCAGATAAGAATCGCATTCTCACCATCCAAGATACACGCAATCCCCTGAGGGGCCCACCAAGCACGGAACTCAACCAGGGAGCCCGCGGAGACTGCGTGCTCCTTCTCCAAGGGCACCCACGCACGCATGTAAGCACGGAAGACGGGCAGGCAGGCCAACTGGCCAGAACCCTCGGCCTGAACGTAGCTCTTAAAGCAGCAGCAACATCCCACCGCAGTGCATTCATGGCAGCCTTGTTGTATTTCTGTGTGGCTCAGTTGAACAACTCACTGTGTCATTTGCAGCTCCCAGGACAGAACAAAATGCTGTAGATTGTGAAATCCTGAATCAAAGCCAGTGATAAGTCAAAGTCGAGTTTATTGTCAGATGCACAAGTACATGTACGCACAGGTGCAATGAAAAACTTACTTGCAGCAGCATCACTGGCACAAAGCATCATATAAGTAGCATTCACAAGGGAAAAACATAAATTAAACATTAATTAAACACAATTTTTATAAGAGCACAATTAGAACAAAAATTTTAGTGCAAAGTGATCAAAGTATTCGTGATGTTGCTAAACTGTAGTGATTAGGGTTGTGCCGGTTGGTTCAAGAACCGAAAGGTTGAAGGGAAGTCACTGTTTTTGAATCTGGTGGTGTGGGACTTCAGGCTTCTGTACCTCCTGCCCAATGGGAGCTGTGAGAAGATGCGTTCTCAAATGTCTGGAGTACAGATCTACAGCGAGCTCCGATAAAAGGTTACCTGCATTTCTCTCTCCACTGATACTGTCGGAGCAAACATATTTAGAACATGCATATTACTGGGGAACCCAATAATGTGTTCATGAAAAATATAACTAAGTGGTGAATCAATTAAGCACTGGGACTTAACATCAATTGTTTCTGTCATCACATCAGCTTAATACAGTCAATCACTCTCAATGCTAACAGCTCCATCTGCCTGCATTTTGGGCAGGATTACCTCAGTACAAGCTCATCTCTCTTACAGGTGGAAACAACATTGGCGGTCATTGATACCAAAAATTAATTGATAGTTGAAAAATTGTTAATATATCAAAGGCTCCAGCATGAAGCAGAGAATTCATATTATTGCACAATAATATTGAAAATAATTTAAGAACAAACATTTGATGGACAGGATGACTTAAAAAGAAAATGAACATTACTAGTGCATTAGATTGATGGCAAAATAATGTGCCAAGAAATTAGACTGTGTGCTGTCCATTTCTGCATTACAGAATTGAAGCTGAGGTGAGATATGGTAAGATATCTCTTTATTAGTCCCATGTACATCGAAACACACAGTGAAATACATCTTTTGCGTAGAGTGTTCTGGGGGCAGCCCGCAAGTGTCGCCACGCTTCCGCACCAACAAGCATGCCCACACCTTCCTAACCTGTACCTCTTTGGAATGTGGGAGGAAACAAGAGCACCCAGAGGAAACCCACGCAGACACGGGGAGAACGTAAAAACTCTTTACAGACAGCAACCGGAATTGAACCTGGGTCACTGGTACTGTAATAGCATTACGCTAACCACTACACTACCGTACGTGCCCCATAGATGATATTGCTCCAAGCTCCCAACCATTCCTCCATACTCTTTCACCAGCCTTCCTGGCTAACACACCATTTGGACTTAATCAAACTGATCTCTTTTCCATCCAACCCTCCCTCCCCAGTTATGTACCTGTGGACATTGTTAGGGGGAAAGTTATCCCCACCTCACACTGTACCTCCCTCCATACATTTACTCACTTCATCTGCAAAAATATTGCACAGGTATTTTGACTTTGATAGAATCCTTATTTTTCCAATGGAAAGTGCAAGAACCAGCAGTTAACTTGAGTTTTAAAACTTATAATGAAAATAATCATCTGCATAAATACCAATAATTTTCTAAAGATAGTGGATCCAAAGCCACAGATAACAAGTGACCTATAGGAATTTCAATAGGAGTAGAAATATTATTTCCATACATTTGTGTTTGACCTATTGCCACTTCAGATATGCAGTTTCAAAGACCTCTCCCTAAAACAGGAAGGAGTCAAAAACATGTTCCTCTATATTCTTGCATGACTGGTTTCCAGCCTGCTCCTGGAAACTCTTCCACATCTATCCACTTTGTATTTAAAACTTAACTTAAAATTCTTATTGGAATTAGGAGGGCTTCACTTATAGAAGATATTCCAGATACAAAAAAGGCAACAATAGATGCAAAACACCAATACTGAAGATGAAAAAAAAGTTTATTACAAGTTCTCTACATAGATATTCCAGTTTTAATTCTGTTCATTCGTTCAGAGGACGCGAGGATTGACTTGATCAGTTTTTACTACCTATCTCAAACTGTAGCTTGCTCGGCCACTTTAGAGATCAATTAGTAATCAGCGACATAACTTTAGGACTCGGGTCTCATAAAGGACAGGCTAAGGGTGGAATACATCCTTCCCTCAAGGGCATCAATGGCCCCAGTGGTATTTTCATAACTGGACTTAGTGTCATATAATTTGTCTATACTGCCCAATATTTAATAACAGCATAACCGAAGGAGTAATGACACAATCCACTTAAGGTCCAATTTATATTTCAGAATCACATGTTCTTACCACAAATGCTGCCTCACTCTTCTGTAGTGCAGACAAAAATGTTTTAAGAACTAGATACAACTAAGCTTATAATTATCAACATAAATCATTTAATATCTTTATGTAATGATGCAAAATGTTTAAAACAGATTGATTAAGAAACTTGATGCCATCTGCCATCCAGCAATCTTTTATATCTTGTCCAAAGCTTGTATTTATATCTGACATTCCCAACTGGCCCATAATAATCCAAGATTGCGTTTAGGTGAGACCTATTGAGTTGTTTACCAATTTCAATTTAACCACCAATTGATGCGGTGACTGAAAATAAAACCGTGGGGGTAAATGTAGTAATCTCACTAGCACCGAGATACATTTAAAAACGAACATCCAATTCACAACCCTCCACCCACTCCCAAACTCCGTCCGAGCCCAGTTAAAGTCTCTCCCACTCACCGCCAGCCAGGTACCACAACCTGCTCACGGCACCGAGGCAAACTGGAAGTCCTTACCCAAAAAAGCAAAAGGACCCCAGTCACAGTGAACGCCCCTCGTCCACTCCCGTGAACGACCATCTGCTTATGGCAAAATCCCAGCTACTAACTGCTGACACTGCACCAACCGACCCTTGGAAGTCCACACCCCCAGCCCGAGAACACTTCCGTTCCCGCCACCGAACCCAGCTCACACTTTGCACGGCGGGCGGCGCTCCCCTTCCGTCATCCTGGATAAACGAGAGGCAACGGCGATTACCTGAAGCACTGGCAGCTGACACACCCCAAAGCTCATGGTACTCACTGAACGGAGGCAGCGGGAGAGAACCGCAGCACCGACCACGATTCAAACACGGCAGGGAAAAACCAAGTGACATCACAGGAGGGCAGGCGGCTGATTAGCTGCCGGGTAGGTTGGGGAAAGTTAAAGGAACCCTGTTTAAGCTATTTTCCTTAAAAAAAGAGTTAATCTTTAAACACTGAAGGCAAGGTTACAAGAATAGGAATAGTTGAATCAGGGTAACATTAGTGATTATGAGCTTTTAAGGGGAGTTGAAAAGCATTAGGGACCCGAAATGTTTTCTGGATCATACACTGAGGGTGTTCATCATGCAAATACAGGGAGCTTTCTTTAAAAAGTTGTCAGGACCTGGGCCGTATTAACAAGATCAGCATTTATTAATGAACTGAACGGTTGGCCTTAAATCGGAAGGCATTTAGTTATGTTAAAGTCCTGGAGAAGAGCAGCGGAAATGGTTCCAGGGATGAGAGAGTATCTATACAATTAAACTGGAGAATGTTCTCCTCAGAAAAACAAAAGCCTGAAAGAAAATTTGATATAAATGTGTCACAAAATTATGACTGATTTGGATAGTGTAAACTGCGAAGCTGTCTTTTATGCCTCCTGCCAAGTACAACAAAGTGTTGTGCGGAGAGTGGTTGCGATAAGGAACTCCTGGAAGGTGACGTAAGCAAACTCAACTAGGGATACGATATTTGAAACAAATTGCAGGGCTATGGAGAGGTGGGGAAAACATGACCAGATGGATTGTGCAACTGCTTTAATCCTGGTCATGATTTCATAAGAATCTGAGTGCTACAACGAAGGAGCTTCAAAAAGTCTTCACATCGTTTGAATTCTGCTCACCACCTCTAACCCTTTTTCCTCGTTGCACTACTCAAGTTTTTTTTTGTAACTTTTCCTGCTGAAACTCTTTTTGGTTACATTACTCAAAAATTGTAGAAATTCAGATAAATTAAGTGGTTTTGGTTTTCATGCATTTAGTAAAGTGGCTAAACAGCTTGCATTAGCTAATGCATTAGCTAAGTGAATAAACAAATCGATCCCTCTATATGCAGAGCAAATTTAGTTCTTAAACAAAAGCTTTGGAACTTTTAATGAAAAAAGTAACAATTGAGGAATAAAATTTTAAAACTAGTTTCAAACCACTAAAGGCAATTCAGGAAAATAATTAAATAATCACCTATTTCAAATTCTCTAGTTCCAAGAGTCTAATCTTTTGTAAGGCATCAATGTTACATGTCACAATGAATACTTGATCATAAAAACAATTGTAAACAATTTTGTAAGCAACACGAAATTGTTTTAGTTATTTTTTGACAATGGTTTGCCAGCCTAATATCCCTTGGGAATTTTCTATTCCAATTTGGTCAATAATTTCCAGGTGTTCAGATTTTTAAAAAAATCTGCTTTCACTCCAGAATCATTTCATTTTAAAAATCTGAACCAGACAAAAAAATCTCACACAAGGAGACTAAGTTGATCGACTATTGAAACTTATGTATGGCTCATGATGATTGATGAACTTACAACAGTGAAATACAGGACAAATGCCATTTTTGGCTTGCATACTGATTGCACCTCAGCTGGGGACTCAAGAGCATGGTGGAGGTGTAGCAAAGTAGAAATAGGGGCCCGTATTCATAGGAGCAGGAGATATGTCCAGACATCCAAAAAAGGTATTAACAGCCATCAGCTGGAGAGCTCAATACCAGAAGTCTAATTCCAAGATCTTAGAGGCAGTATCATCTAAAGTTCAATGAACTCACAAATGCATACAGAAGATGCTTCTTCAAATGCCACATCCCCATCACTCACCTATCAACAATCTTCATCAGACTCAAACTCCATCAATTGACAGGACTGCAAAGCCCACATCTACATACTTAATTCAATAGTGATGGATAAAAGTGATCACAGTGCTTGTTCAAAATATTTATTTGAGTGATCAAAACAGTACAATAACATTTGAATTCTACAGAATTATTCAGTTCTCCATCTTTGTGAATATCAACCATAACATAGCCTTAAAAAACATTTTAGGCATCAAAGTGTGATGCTTAACAGTGTTTGCTCACTGCAGTAAGTGTAATTTAAAGTTTGTAGAGATTCAAAACAAACAAAAAATACACTCACTTGAGTTGGGTAGACATTTAATTTTACAGCACAAATCTAAAGTTCATCATGTTGGAAAACATTGTATTCCCTAGCAGAAATGTAGCCATCTCCATCTTGGTCATTTTTTTGGAGAATATCAAGGAGGACTTTTTCCTTATAAGAAGGATCTTTAATCCTATTATCTCTTTCAAACTCTTCATGCACATATGTCTTTAACTGAAATTATAAAAACAAAATGCAGTTTTCAAATCTACACAATTAATTGTAGGTCATACAAGATTGCAAAGATACAAAAGTAAATACTCCAGCAAACTCACCAAACAACACTTCCGAATTGAATAATGTAATGGACATTTTTTACAAGGGTATTTTCAAAACATTTTGTGAAGTACAAAAACTTGTGGGTAAAGTTAAAAGCCATGGAATTAAAAGTTCAGTAGCAGCATGGAAACAAAAGTGATTATGGGGCAGAAAATTAGAGATGAGTAATAAACTATTATTTTGCAGATTGGAGAGATTTTCTATAGCAACTACAGTCATCTTTAATGGGCGCTTCATGGCTGGCACAAACTTGGTGAACTGAAGGGTTTGTTTCTGTGCTCTGACTTCCAAGCCATGCTTTTTAGATCACTTCAAAACCATTCACAATTTCAGCTTTATCAGACCTCCCTTCATATTTGATGTTCTGAAATGAACAACCCTAGCTTCTCCAGTCTCTCCATAAAACTGAAGGCCCTCATCCCAGAAACTACTTCAGCAAATCTCTTCTGCACTCTAAGGCCTTCACCACCTTCCCAAATTGTAATGCAAGCTAAGGCTAAAATATTGCATTGAGCTTTAGCATTACTTGACTGCCTTTCTAGTTCCATAATATTAGGGTGAACTAAAGCCAGCAGCTGATAACAAAAATTCAGTAAGTGCAAGGGAAGACTAGTAAACTTCTAAAAGACAAATTGTCTGGCAAATAGGCAGAAAGAGGTAGTGAAATGATATGCAACAAATTAGCAGGAAGGAAAAGGTAAAGCAAGGAGGACTGGAGCCTAGCTCTGCAGATCCAGATCATGAACATGGCAGGATAGTTAAAAAAAGCAGACAACATTCTTGGATTTATTGACAGAGGACAGAACAAAGAAAGCAAGTACAACAATCCCTTTTTCAATTCTCCACAAATTCCCATCTATTCCCCCCAGATTCTACCACTTACCTACACACTAGGGACAACTTACAGTGGCCACGAGGGAGAAGACCAGGGGAAGCACATGCAGTCACAGGGAGAACATATAAGCTCATCGCATACAGCACTAGCAGTCAAGATTGAACCTAGATCATTGGAGTCACGGGGTAGCATTTCTACTATTGGTGCCAGTGCGCTGCACGTGTTGAAGTCAGTGAATAAGGAGACTACAATTGGCAGTAGGGAAGAGATACTTAAGGGTTGTGATTGCTTGTTGGTTAGGATGGGGGTGGAAGAGAAGTCAGGTTGAGAGGAATAGAGATTTTGGCCAAGGGTCACAAGCTTGGTGCAGGGGCAGGGTGGGTTTCAAAAGAGGGCCATTGTCTCTCTGCTGGCTAAAAAACTAAAGAGGCCATACAGTCGAATCCAAGTTCCCAGTTTTCCCTTTAGTACAGTTGGTAATGGAATTTACATGTATACCCAAGTGCTTCTTGTGGAACTTTTAATCGACTACTATGTCCATCAGTAGGGTAATACTAATGATGACAAATAGAATAACAAGTCTCTGGCATGCTGTAATAGCACAAAATTATAGAAATGCAAGAAAAAAATCCCACATTTGCACCAATGTTTAGTTGCTTAGAAATAGGATCACAAAATGCCATGTAAGTGTGCTACACAATTTAATCTCCATGAAAATTAAAACATAACAATCTGGGACCACATGCAAGTTGCATAAAATGCAGCTTTTCTTCAATGGTTCTCTAATAAATGGATCATATCCGACTTAATGTTTGAAGAACACATTTACCAAGGCCCCGATTACACTCAATGTGCCTACGTTGGGCGGGCCATTTTCTTCACATTTGACATCAGACTCCTAAGCTCTGTCATAGAAAGATACCAGGCAGACAAGGAAAAGTTTCAACAATGTGTACAACACTTCCTTGGGATAAAAAAAACATCCTCTGAGGTCATGTGCAAGAAACTACCAGGAGTGGAGATCAAGCACGTGTGAGCTTGGACTCCATGTGTCAAGGCCATGCAGTGGGCCTGTACCAATGGCAATGCGCTTCTCCCAACTCTCAAACTACTCATCCACCCCACTGAGCACCTCCAGCCCTAAATGTGGAACATTTGCCATTCCTACAGCAACCTCAGGTTCCACAGACCCAGAGTGGAAACAAGTCATCCTCTATCCAAAGGGTCCATCCAAGAGGACCACTTTCAGGATCTTTAGTGGTGTGAGTGGTCCAAACCATCCGTAGGCCACTCATGATAAGGAAGCATCCAGCATGGCTTTGTCTGGGAACAAACTTAAATGGGACCTTCACAAGCAGACTCCAAACTAGCATTGGGAACCTATTAAAATCAAGTCTCTTTAAGTAATTACCTACTCAGTCTCCTTTTGGAATCCACCTTACCCCTGCACTAAGCTCATAACTCTTGCCTAAGACTGCCACTTCTCCCAACCCAACAACCCTTCTCCCACCACACTAATCAATAACAAGTCAGGTCTCCAAGTACATTTCCCCCTTCTGCCAAACTGCAGTCCCCCAGACCCTTCTATTCACTAACCAATCACATTCATTTCCCTTCTCCCATTCCTGGGCAAATTTCTTTTGCACTCTTGCAGCAACAGACCACAGGGGAAAGCTCTTTGCCAGGCTTGTTCAGTTGTGCGAGAGGTTTTGAGGAGACTCTGAATTGGTCATTATTTATAAGATGTGGCAATCAGTGATGTGGCCAGCATTTATTGCTCAGCCCTAACTGCCTGTGAACTGAGTGAATTGAGGCACTTCAGTTGGGTAGTTAAGAGTCACAAGTAGGCTAGATCAATGAAAAGGACAGCAGAGGTCCTTTGTTGATGGACATTAGTGAACCCAATTTCTTCACCCAAACATTTCACAGTTACCATTACTGATACAATTATCCCTGATTCACTTGCTTGCTTTATATTTGTGAAGGGCCACAGAGAGGTTCAAACATGTCATCAGATCTGATAAGCCAGACACTTGCCCAGCACTTTAAGTGACTCTGCATATCATAACCAGTGCACTCTGCTAGTTGTTGACCCTTAGAGGAAACCAACAATCATTTAAAATCTGGCATACCTCCTCATGAGAAAGCAGTCGATCACCATTCAAATCAATGGCATTAAAAGACTCCACACTCCGTGGTCCTTTTCTCACCGAATAGAGTTCCACTTCAAAAATCAGGGTTGCATTGGGAGGTATTTTACCTGCGTAGAAGAGCAAAAAAAAAACCCAAGGATACCGAATTAAGTTTCAGTTCAATTTCTTCCTGCCCTCCTACCATGCCTATCAAGATCTGCCACTTTCTCCATTCATGTGCATTGGGTACTTATGCTCTTACTTTTAAAGTAAGCCAGTGCTGCACCCTTATGGAAAAGAGCACCACACCTGGCACCATCTGAGATTCTGCACACACCTAACAAGGACAATAATGTACATCATACCAGGATCTTCCGAATGGAGGAAGAAACATTGTGCCCATCCAGAAGTCACTTTCAGGTGTATTGCTCTTCCGCACTGTGAAGAAGGCCCAGGCAGGTCAATTATTGCCGAGTGCATGAAGGGCAAGTGTAACAATCTCCTCCACCTGAAACCCTGCCCCACCACTACTTGCTCTCCTATGACAGTTATCTCAAAGTGTTTAACCTCTTCTGTGCACACTACCCAATTTATTTAGAAATTTGCTTGTGCTTATTCTAGATTCACCTTTCCAACTACTGCATTATTTTTACTTTGGATAATGTGAGCACCTACAAATCTTCCTGTAACCGATTAAGAGTTGGATTTTTGCTTAAAAATCTGTTCATGGTACTTTAACAATACAGGCAAAGTTTAATTTATATCATCTTTTTCCTGAACTACATAGCCCTTGTGAAAATTCATCATTGATTTATTACTTAGTTACAAGTCTATCATTCTCATTAGTAGAATTAGTAACTCAATGACCAATTCAGAGTGTACATACCATATTGAAATAACTATCATGCATTCTACTCTAGCAAGACCAGAGAGTCATCTTTCTCAGCATGCACGAATGCTCATACATATCACTTGATTTGTAGGTGGATAAGCTTCTTCTGGAACACTGTACAAAAGTTTAAATGTCAGAAGTGAGACACTCCCAATTAAGGAAATAAATGTGTAAAAAAAATTGTATCACATGCAAAGAGAAAACAAACACCATGTTAGAAACAATTATGCTATAAATTTGTGCCAAAACAATCTGAACATTCTGTTAATAAAAGTGTACTAAAGGTTGTCTCAGTGCATTTAAAGACAATGGTTTTTATTCACGTGTTCAAAGATAATTCCTGAAATGAAATTTTAAATAACATTCATGCTTTTGGTTAAAATGTTCCACATTCTGATGAGACAAATAAATACATGCATCCTTCCTTTCTGAAATTCATACCAATAGTGAACATGTTCTGCTCCGTTACACTGCCTGATGATTGTCGAGGTTAAATAGCAAGACTAGCCATGTAACTTGCATTAGATTAAATGAGGTTTCCATGGAATAGCAGAAGTAATATTATAAACTAAACAGGGCAAGCTATTAGCCAATGTCATTTTCGATATTACCTTTACCAAGTATTCCATATCCCAGTGAAGGTGGTATAGTTAATTTTCTTTTTTCTCCTTCACACATATCAGCCATACCAATGTCTAATCCTTTTATTACTTGGCCAATACCAAGCAGAAACCACTTAGGATGACCTTCATTGTCTTCACGACTACAAGGGAAACAGAACATATTTGACAAAATGTATAAACATCTCAATAAACCAGAATAGAAAAACTTAAAAATGAAAATGGTTTCACAGAGAAACTGGACCACTTGACCAATATGCAAAATAAAGCCAGAATAATTTTTCCCACACAGAATACAAATAAAAAATCTTCCAGATAACAGGTAGAAATTCAATCCAAAAATTCATTCAAGTGGTTTGTACATTTTACTGTTTTAATACATACATTAATACAAACCACTGCTTCACCCTTGGGCTCTGCCCTTCATAAACTATGTAAAGTTGAGCATTTAAGAAGTGTTACTTCAAATTTAATAGAACCATCATTATTAAAAATGTTTACATCTAATTTGTTTAGCCATTGCATTTGGTAGCTACACCAAGTTGAAAGTGAGCCTTTTCTAGAATTTTGCTTACATTATAAAATCAGGACACAAAGCTAATAACTGCAGCAATTATTCTATATATTTTTAGTCATCAGAAGCATCCGGATGACTTCCATTTTGCCTCAATCATTTGCGTCATTCCTACCCAAAACAAATTTTGGAATCATAAATGAAACAACTTATCAAAAGGGATGAGCAACCATCAACTGCAATAGTGGGTGCAATCATTTATTTTATGATTGGAACGAGCTGCAGAAAATGGAATTGTAATCATTTGGGTAAAAAAAAATTAAATTTAAATACAGCTGTAAAGTAGACAAATGATAAAGTCCTCAACTGTCTTGAAGCTCGTACATTCCAAGATGCTCTGAGTCTTAGTTTCTAGAAGGGAGGTGATGGTGCCACCTAGTGTAGAAGCACTGAAAAATAAATGCTAAAACCAGATGTTAGTTTTAGGCATTATCGCTAGTCATGTCAAGATGGGATAGAATATTGACAGTGAGCAAGAAAGTGCAATAGGAGCTTCAAGCAGTCATGTGAAAAGTTAAATGCATGATGACTGATGTCCCTAACCAGATCGATGTTCCTATTTTTATTTAGAAAGCAGGATATATTAATATTGTTTTATTTCTGTATCTATGGTCAATTTCAGGAACTTTTTTTTGGCATGATAGAATTTCATGCACAGTTGTGATTTCTAAAAGCCTTGCTATCTGGGTGAACATTATGACATGTAGACAACACCCTTCTATTTAGATGATTATTGGATTTTTTTTAAGGTAATTGCTCTTCTATGCATCTACTTTTTGTGCTAATTTATTTTCTCAAATAAAGTGTAGCTTCATATTTGTTAATTTACTGGTTTGTAACCTGTAAATTGTATAAAGGTATACTTCTTTTATTCTGCAAGTTGAAGTAGTAGTTAGTCAATAGACAACCAATTCAAAGCTGAATTTATAACATTACCCAATCCTCATTGAATTGTTTCCTGTAATCACTGGAGAACACCATGATGTTTTTCTACAAGCTAAATGCAGCACTTTCAACAAAACCTAATTAGTGATTCCAGAGTCTGGGACTACAGTCTTCTATTAAATTCAGGAATGTGCAAGAGTCCAGAAATGGAAGAGTGAACATTGATACATTCAATGGTACCAGAAATAATGAAGATGAGGGAGACATGGAAGGCCAACACCATGAAGAGGTGCAAGGGTCAACACCAGAAGTCTGCTTAATCAGGTGCTAGTGTAGACTAGCAACCATAGGCTTTAAGATGTGGGCAGCAGACCTTTGGATGACCTCAAGCTTAGAGAGAGTAGGATGTGGGAGATTAGCTAGGAGTACATGGAACAAAGGCATCAATGAAGATTTCAACAAATAAGGGCAAGGCCAGAGTTGGCCATCTCAACACAAGTTGCAAATAGACTGGTTCATTCTTGTCAGGGAGAGGCATGGAACTGGCGGCCAAGGGACAGAACTCATAACAGTGAACATAGGCAACTGTTTCCATTTTCTCAGTATTTAATTGGACAAAGTTTCTATTCATCACCTTTGAAATTAGTAAGACATTCCAACCCTTTAAACAAGGCTGAAGAGAGGCAGCAGATGGGTAGAACAAGACAGTTTTAGCATGCGTACAGAACTGATGCTTTGTTTTCAAATTGATGTGCCGAGCATTGAAACATGGCAGCACTGTTGTGGGCATGGAAGAATAGACCATTAATGTAACTGGAGGCACAAGAGACCGTAGATGCTGGACTGTCAGAAACAAACTGCAGGTCAGACAGCATCTGTGGAGGCAAAGGGACGGTTAATGTTTTGGGTTGAGACCCTGCATTAGGACTGAGTGCAAAGGGGAGATAGCCAGTATAAAGTGAGGGGGAAGGTGCTGGCAAATGATATGTGGATGGTGAGGAGTAATTGATGGGTGGATTGAGCCAGGTGGGGATGGGAGGGGTGGAAACTGAGGCTGGGAAGTGACATGGAGACCTCAAAGGGTTGCAGATTATCGAATCTAATAAAGGAAGGTGATGGGTGGAACGCTGAGCAGATGATAACTTGGGACCAGGGACCAAGTGGGTTGAGTGTGTGGTTGATCGGCCAATAGAACCAGATGGGGAAGGGGAAAGAAACTAGTAGCAGGGGTGGGAGGGACGTTGGAAATGAGG
>JARFYF010000001.1:46657225-46670716 GCA_030265395.1 Rhina ancylostomus
CCACCCTCCCCCTCTGGCCACCTGTCCATCTTTTTGATACAATGGGTATCCTTGAATGTTTAGCTCCCAGCTGTGATCTTCTTTCAACCACAACTCTGTGATCCCTATAACGTCATACCTGCCGATTTCTAACTGCGCTATAAGCTCATCTGCCTTATTTTGTATACTGCGTGTATTCAAATATAATACCTTCAGTCCTATAATTCACCACTCTCTCAAATTTGTCTCTATGTTGCCTGAAATTAAATTCTTATCCCTTTCTAAGCATTCTGTCTTAATCTTTATTCTGGAGGCTTCAGTAACTTCTCCTGCACATTCCTTCCCTTTTTATCCATACTTTTCCAGTCTGTTGGAACCCCTCCACTATTTAGTTTAAAGTCCTATCTACAGCCAGTTATGTGATTCACCACAACCCTGGTCCCAGCATGGTTCAGGTGGAGCCCGTCCCATCGGAACAATTCTTTCCTTCCTCAATACCGGTGCCAATGTTCCACAAATTCAAACCTTGACTCACCAGGTCCCTGGTGAGGATTATCAATGTTTTATTGTAGTCTACCAGTTTTATTAGAAGAAGTAGCTGAACTGAATGATCACTACCTCCTCAACATTGATTTAAGTTTGTGATTCAGTGGCATGTTGGTAAAATATCAATTTCCTCTGGAATATTGACAGTATAACAGTAAGGTGTCTTGTTCAATATTATTCCAACATTCATCAGAACCAGTGTGAAGATCACTGGATTTGTTTTCGGAGTTTCCAATTGTTAATGAGATCCAATTTTTAAGGTTTTGTGAATGTGTTATAAATAGCTCCTGAGTAGAATTTTCCCGCAATGCAGTATTACTTGTAGGATGAGGTCTGAGAAAATTGGTGCTTAAGGGAGCTGATGAATCATAAATTTCTTTATCTGTAGTATGCAATGAGCAATCAGGCTTTTTCCTCCAAGGGCTTCTAGGGGAATCTGTAAGTTGATGCATTTTGTAATGTAGTAATTTAGCTGCAAGTGCAGTTACCTCCAAATTGAAGATTTGTAATCTTGAGGGATCTGTCCCACTGCCTTTGCTAGCCTGCTACCTCAAAGACAATTTTTTGGTAACTAAAAATGCATCTTAATTATTTAAGTACTGAGAATTGCAATTTATCTGGAGTTGGTTTACAGTTTGCAAAATCTGCCAAGTGCTTACTTGTCTGTAGCATATTCTATTAACCTTCCAAATCTCTTCCATGACTTTACCACTCTCTGTTCTCTAATACATAGAACAGTACAGGCCATTCAATCCAAAATGTTGTGCTGATCTTGATGCCAATTTAAACTAAATGTCCCCCTCTTGTGTATCATCCATATCCCTTCATTGTCATGTGTCTATTTAAAAGCGCCTCAAGCTCTACTAAACCTCCTGCTTCCACTACTACCCTTGGTAACCCATTCCAGGCACCTATCACTCTCTGCATTTTTTTTAGAAAAACTTACCACTCATGTTGACTTTAAACTTTTTCCCACCACAATCTTAAAAGCACGTCCTCTGGTGTTTGGCATTTCTACCCTGGGGAAAATATTCTGACTGTCTACCCTATCTATAACTCTCATAATTTAAAAAACCTTTATCAGGTCTCCCCTCAGCTCCAACGCTCTGGGGAGAACAACCCAAGTTTAATAATATATCTTTTAGTCACAGGTACATCGAAATGCACAGTGAAGTGCATCTTTTGTGTAATGTTCTGGGGGCAGCCCTCAAGTGTCGCCATGTTTCCGACACCAACATGGCATGCCCACAACTTCCTAACCCGTATGTCTTTGGAATGTGGGAGAAAACCGGAGCACCCGGAGAAAACCCACAGAACGGGGAAAACGTATAAACTCTTTACAGACAGCAATCGGAATTGAACCCAGGTCACTGGCATTGTAATAAGAGCATTTGTGGCGACTCTCTTGGTATAATTAGATTGTAAAAAGTGAAACCCTATCCAAATCGACAAGAGCACTGGTGAAGATGGTGTGGTCAATGGTATCAGTGGCAGCAGAAAGACTGAAGGGTTTAAATTACTTATTTTCACATCAGATCAGTTGATGTTATCCGTGACTTTAATTAGAGTCATTTTGCTACTGCAAGACTGGGGATGTGGGGAAATACCCAATTGGAAGAACGCAGAAGTGGGTACAATTCTGAGTAACTACAATACATACCTGAGTTTTATCAAGGGAAAGAACTTCAAGATGGGCAGTGAGGCTGAAAGGATAAGAGGATCACGGGCCAAGATATGAGAATAGGGGTCATAATGGGATATCCGAGAGAGAATGGGACTTCACTAGAATAGTGAGAAATACTAATACAAGGTAACAAAGACCATAAAAAGTTGGGTGGTCAACAGTTTAGCTGGAAAAGGGTCAGAGGCCAGTGCTGTGTTTCATGGGCAGAATGTGTTTCTAACAATTGTGAAGGAGAACTGGAGAGGAACAAGAGGAAGGTACAAGTATAGGACATAAGAGTTTCGTCCCAGTACACAAAATAACCAGCAAGCTAAAAGGTCTCAATTTGGGTGACAAGGAAGTTCAGGAGTTTGTTGGACTTACTGCAGTGAGGATGCAGGAAATAAAGGATCAAGGTTAAAGACAACAGTTGGCAATAGAGAGAAAAAGTCAGTGTTATCTATGAAGAGTTCTGATGAAAGGTCCCAGGTCTAAAAAGTTAAGACAACTGTTTTTCTTTCCACAGATGCTGCCTGACCTGCTGAGTGTTTCCAGCATCTTCTGTTTTTATTTGAGACCTCCAACATCTGCAGGTTTTGATTTTCATTCCAACGTTGTCTATCCTTTGCAGACCTGTACGTCTCTTTAATTGGACGCTTCGCAGTGAGTTTAGTACACGTAAACAAATATTTTAAATTCTTTTACATGCCACAACTGGAAAATAGAATCGAAGTAACCGCAGATAGGGCATCTAATATAGCCCCGTCAGAAGGAGAGTTGCTGATGAACAGAATAACTTACCGGTCTAGTAACCATCGGCAGTCAACTCCAGAAGTTTGAAACTTTTCGGAAGTCATTATTCAAACCAATTGGAGATCGGAGCCAGTGAAGGACAGAGTATGTATCAAACAGATAAACAGTAGGTTCGACTCATGGGAGCAACTTGAACACGGTTTTGACAGATAGAAAGCACGTACAACGATGTTAGTCAAAGGCACGCGGGTTATTTTAAATTACGGCCCTACTTATGCAAAATGTTAAATGCAAGTGAAAAAAGTTCTTAAGAAGTGCAAATTGAACTGACCTGCAATAAATCTGCGACCCGTCACTAAGGTAGCCGTCGTAGTGCGCATTAAGCGCGTCTCCTCGTCTGCTCTTCCGCTGACAGTGTTCTGGCCGGTACAAAACTTCGATTTTCACTTCTTCTTCTTCTTCTTCTGCGAACGCGCCAATGTGATTTGAGACCGCGGAACAAACCAGCAAACAGAACAGTAAGACGCTGGGACGCTTCATTCTGGACGTGGCCGCGATCACCGAGCTGGGCCTCCACCGGCGCCTGTTCCACAGGATACGGCGGTGGCGCGGTGAGGGGCCGGACTGCCACGTCTCATCGCTCTACGTGATCCTCTCATCGCCCCGGTCAACAGTAGGTCAGGTGATCCTTTCTATTGGTTGATGCACCCATCAATCAACGTCGCCGCCCAATGAATTTCACCCCCAACCCCACCTTGAACTCGAAATATCGCGAGAGTGAAAAAAAACCCCCACAGCGCCGGGCCAAATCCCGACCACTCGCATGACGACGTAACGCCGGTGTCCGACGGCGCTGCTGCGGGTCCTTCCGGTGCGGAGGCGGGAGCTAGCGGAACGTTGCCGGCGACGAGATGTTGTCGAGCGGAGGGTCTGTGGATGAGACCGGGGCCGCGATGGCGGTCAAGCCGATGCTGGCGCAGCAATGAGAGCCAGGCGGCCGGTCGGCGTGGGCCTCTCGGCGTCCGCTGGGGTCGCGGCGAAGTGAGGCAGCAGCGGGGCACCGCCGTAAGATGCGAGGATGGAAGGGATCCTGTACAAGTGGACCAATTACCTGACGGGTGAGCGGGCCCGGCCCAGCCGTCCCTGCGCTCCCCTCCACACTGCCCTGGCCAGGCGCCCCCCGCCGCCTCACCGGCCCACATCAGGGGCAATGACCAGGACGGTCAGAGGATGCTGGGCTCCGGAGCAATCTTCTGCTACCAAGGCCGCCTGGACTGTCTCCGACACTTCTCTTTTTCTGGATCTCTTGGTCTCCCGCCTCACCTAACCACCGATATCTGCCATAAAACCAACAGCTCCCACAGCTACCTCGACTGCACTTACTCCCACCCTGTCTCCTGAAAGGATGCCATTCCCGTTCTGTCACTTTCTCTGTCTCTGCTGCATCTGATCTGAAGATGAGGCTTTCTGCTCCAAGACTTGTAAAATGCCCTCCTTCTGGAAATGTTACTTCCCCTTCTTCCCCCCACCCCCATCCTTTTCCTGGATGCCTGCTGTCACCACCCCTCCCTAGACAGGACAGAGATAGAGTTCCCTTGGTCCTCGCCTTTAACCCCATTAGCCTCCGCGTCCAACGTATCATCCTTTGCTATTTCTGCTAAATGCAGTAGGATCCCACCCACCCAGTATTTTTGCCTGCAACTGTAGAAGATGCAGCACGTGCCCCTCGTACATATCCCTCACCATCATCCAGGGACCTAAACAGTCCTTCCATATGAGGTGGAGATTCATGTGCACCTTCAACGTGGTCTATTGCATTTGGTGCTGACAATGTGGCCTTCTCTACATTGTCAAGACCATGACAATGGCCATCTTGAACTTCTGGTTGTACATCATTTCAACTCCCTTTCCCATTCCCACACTGACCTGTTGTCCTCTGCCACAATGAGACTAAATGCAAACTAGAAGAACGTATATATATTGCTTAGGTAGCCTACAACCTGATGTATTATGAAAACAGAATTTTCCAGTTTCATGTAACTCTCACCCACTGTGTTCCTTTTCTACTCCTACCAGTCCACTTGGCGTCTTTCTCCCTTTATTCACCCTTTTGCATACCTCCCCCCACCCTGTTAACAGATCCATTACCTTCTCGTATCTAAGTGTATTTCTTCTCCCTTCATTCACTTTTCCTCCATCTCCTCCTCCTCGTACCTGGTTTCATCTGCCCAATCTTCTCGCTCTCTTCCCACCCATCCCCCAATATCTTTTTCCACCTACCAGTTTCTGTTTCAACACTCCCCCCCTACCCCTCCCACCTGGCTCTATCTGTTCACCACCCCTGCACCCGACCCACACCCAGTCTGGTTCCACCTATCACCTGCCAGCCTCCCTCCTGTTGCTGACTTCTATATGCTGCTTCTCTTCCCTCTACATTCTGCCCTGATCTTGGTGCCTGTCCTGTTTAAAAAAAAATCAGTGCTTCAAATAACTGGTAGTAATCTTGTTTTTCAATTTTCATTTCTCTTTCTTAGGTTGGCAGCCTCGCTGGTTCATACTAGATAATGGAATACTTTCTTATTATGATTCCCAGGATGATGTTAACAAAGGCAGCAAAGGGAGTATCAAAATGGCTGTTTGTGAAATTAAAGGCAAGTAATATATAATTGCCCTAAGTCAAATGAAATTAGTTGTAATTAAATTAATTTGACGTGGATTTCTTTTTATATTCTGTAAGGAAAATACTTCTAATCTTGAAATCTTAAGCAGATTTGTTTAAATTATTTGTTTAGATTTTAGTGTGGAATATCCAGGCATTGATTTTATTCTCTCAGAAGATCAAAAACTGATAACATTAACTTTCATGGAATTTAGACAATTGGCATTATTTTTTGAATATAACTTCGAGATTTTTTTAGTAGTTATACTTCACCATAGCATCACTTTATCACTTGTGCTTCTTTAAAACCAGTACATCCAACAGATAACACACGAATGGAGCTGATTATTCCTGGAGAACAACATTTTTATGTGAAATCAGTCAATGCTGCTGAACGGCAGAGGTGGTTAGTGGCACTAGGGAGTTCAAAGGCATGTCTTGCAGACACCAGGACTAAAAAAGAAAAAGGTAACATTAAATACAAGCAAGATTTGTAATGTACAGAAAGGAAATTGAAAACCATCTGCCGTAACTTTTATTTTCAATAAACAGTTATATAAATAATTGAATTTTTCTTGTCACCTGATGTTATTCATAGTGGTCATGGTCTTTCATTATTTATTATATTTTTCTTTCCAAAATTGAATCAAATCTGAGATATTTGGCAACATTTTGATGGGTAAATGTTGACCAAAGTCAACAAATTAATGGCTGTACCTATTAAGCATGCTGATCAAGAAAGTAAATATGACTATTACAATCTTACTTTACCATAGTTTTAAAAAAAAGTATAAATTGCACTCTTAAATAATTCATTTTATAAATTGAACTTGGGTTGCAAAAGATTGTGATTAAATTGTCAGACTAATGTTAGTGTTGGTCCTCAAGCTATTCTAACTGGTGCTTTCTGCTCATGAACTGCATATTGGTGAATTTTGATGTGTAAATATGGTATATTAATCTATTAGTTCATATGTGTAAATTGTGTATTATTTGAAATTTTCAGAAATCAATGAAACCAACGAATCTCTCAAAACTAAGATGTCAGAGCTTCGGTTGTATTGTGACTTATTAATGCAGCAAGTTCATACAATACAAGAGTCTGTTAAACAAGGTCAGCCAGGTTTGATGCCACCTGCTGAGGTATAGTATCAGAATATATTGTAGTGAATAGATCCAGTTGTGTGTATATTTCTTGTTATTAATTATAATTAGTATCTAATGAAACTGATTAGAAGATCTGAAATACAAATTTTAAAGTTTGTGTTCAGTCTGCCAGATTGCTTTGCTTTAATTAAATTATTTTAGTGGTTTAGAAAAATGCATTGAAATTATACACAGAAACAGAAAATTTGTTCTTCACCCAAGTAAAATCTTCTGTTCATATATATTTGCCTTATACCCTTATTTCTTCATCCATCAAATCTAATCTGCATTATTATTTTGTTTCTGCCTTTACAAATCCTTCATGATTTTTGAAAGCCTTGCTGTGTGAACATCATGAAATGTGTAGGCAACACCCTTCTATTTAGATGATTATGGGACTATTTTTTAGGTAATTGCTCTTCTGTGCATCTACTTTTTGTGTTAATTTATTTTCCCAAATAAACTAAAGTGTAGCTTATTTGTTAATTTACTGTTTTGGAACCTGTAAATTGCATAAAAGTATAGTGAACGTTTAGTCTGCTTGTTAGTATTTCGGTCATTTTATCCCAATTGTGTGCCTGTAACTTGTTATATGCACTTACAGATTGTGTAAAATTAACATATTTTTGTTTCTCAGAACATGAATGAAGCCTCCTCTTTGCTCAGTGCCACATGTAATACCTTCATTACAACTCTTGAAGAGTGTATGAAAATAGCCAATGCCAAGTTTAAGCCAGAAATGTTCCAGTTTTCTCACTCTGATCCACTGGTGTCTCCTGTATCACCTTCACCAGTTCAGATGGTCCGGGTATGGCTCTATTAAGAGGAACAACTATACATTTACCAATGCTTCTGCATTTTTTTTTCCTGCTGCTTTTTTTCTTGTGTAATTTAAAATTTTCTTTTTGGTGACTTAAGCTTGATCTAAATAAAACTTGTATCACTGTTCAATTTATGACTTTCAAATTGGTAATTTCTTTTTCAATATTGCAGATGAAAAGATCAATTAGTCATCCTGGTACCATTCTTTATGATGGGTAAGGGAAAGGAGATCTGTTATTAATATAAATTGTACTTGATATTATTAGTAATTGCCCAAAATGTAGAACTTGTTACTGCAGGGAATGGTTGAAGTAGATGGTATATTTGCAATCATGGGGAGGCTGGACAAGTGTACAATTAAGATGTGAAAAGAGAATTTGGCTAACGGATTTGGATGAGGAAAGACTAAAAATGGCTTCTGTGGAGGATAAATGATGGCGTGGACTGGTTGGGCCCAGTGGCCAGTTTCTGTGTTGTATAGTCTACGTTGTTGTTTTAATAATAGGATTAAATTATTTTCCTGCCCAGAGGTTCATGTGACACTGGGGATATGCAAGATGATGTCATGGGATTCAGCAAAGGCAGGTTTATAAGACACTGGATATTTACATTAAGGATTGGTGGGTGGATTAGAGAGAAAGTCAAGAATATGGTTGAAAGGGTAGGAGACAGTGGCAGATGTTTAAAAAATATATTTCCTGGTATGGGTACATGGATAGCTGGTATATCTAGAAAAAGCACATGCAAAAAAAGAAATGCCAAAATTTGTCTAGCTTAAAATTTTGATCAGTATGGTCACTGTTACTGCATGAACACAGTTGCTATAAATGTTATCGCTAAGTTGTAATCAAAACATTCCACCTTACTTGCTGCCGTTGTGGTTTGGGTTTTGCGGTTATGAGCACTACCTGGTCACTATGTAACCACCAAAGCATTATCATATCAGTACCTTGCATCTTGATGTATACGTGATTTCATTCTCAAAATCTGAGTTAAGTTTAAATTTTGCCTTTAGCAGAAAACTGGACACTAATTACCAAAAGGAAAATATTATTGCAACATCACGTCCTGATGTACACAGGAGAATACGGACGTATTCAGATACTGAATCATACAGTGATGGCGCTCTAGATGATCCAGAAAGTAAGTATTGAAATTCTTCCTTTTGAAGAATCACATGTGTTGTCAATAATGAATTCATCGTAAAGTTTAATAGCATTACTTAAATTAGTAAGGAAATTTTAAGGCCCTGTGTAAATCTTACTTTTCTCCAGGCTTTTAATTGACAACCGCGCCCCCACCCCCCCAGCTCCTCCTTTGTTTTCATATTCAATTTTGATAATTTTGCCTTATGAAGCGCTTTGGGATGTTTTTCTACATTAAGCCTAATTTTATCAATTGGCTTATGAGCTTTGTAATGGAGCAATGATCTGACAGTAGAAATGCCACTGACCTAGATTGTTGATTGGGCAGCTGTGGGTTTAGACTACGCTTATGACTGCTGTTATGAGCCACCATAAGACCTATACTTGAGCTATCTTGGGGCACCACAGTGCTCCTGACTCATAGCTCCAGTGATTTGGAATAATTTCCAACCTCTGGTGCTGTCTGTGTGGAGTTTGCGTGTTCTCACTGTGACTGCGTAGGTTTCCTCTAGGTGTTCTGGTAACCTCCCATATTTCAGAGATGTGTGGGTTAATAGGTTAATTGGCCTCTGTAAATTGCCTCTAATGGGGGTAAAGAGTAAGTTGATGGGAATGTGAGGAAAATGATAAATGGAATTAGTGTAAATGGGTGCTTGAGAATCAATGCAAACTCGGTGGTCTAGAGGGCCTGTTTCTGTGATCTTTGGCCTGCAGCAAATGCATATTCTCAGTTCTTTGCAGAACAAAATTTAAACATTAAATTGAAACATTGTGAACTCTGGTCTGAAACAAAGTTTCTTGGAGATAAAATAAATATATTGACCCTAAAATTGTGAATTCATTGTTTTAACTCTTACAGAGATTGCTCAAATTTCTCGAAATTCTTTATTGACTGCAAATGGGGAATTCCCTCCAGTGACCATTCCGGAAGAAAATGCTGCAATCTCAAGGAATAAACCAGAGACAGAAAGTCCTTTTGTTGCACTTTCAAGTTGAAAATTTGAATTATAATGGATTTAAAATATGGTCACTTCAATAATATTGCTATGCAATTACTGCTGGCATTTAGATATTGCAACAAAGGGAAATGATTTCCCAGTTAAATGGCTTTCTGCACTTTATAATACCACATCAAATCAGAAACTTGACAAGCTTACCTAACCTTATTTCTATTATATATTTCCAGTAAGCTACAACTGTATTTTCTACAGTATTGTGTAATAAATCCATTTGAGGATCAGTGATCATCTGATTCAAAACTTTGCCATAAAGAGCAATGGTGCCAGTAAGAGTTAATACCAACTGTGAAACTTGAGTGGAAAAATAAGGATGTAGCATAGACAGCAGTGTGTACTTTCGTGACTGTTGCCAGAAGAGATTTGAGAGGAGGAATTGAATCCTTGGGGCTGTACAAATTCATTGTATGCACCTGTGCATCCTTGGAGGATGAACATTCTGGAGGAATTGCAGTTAGATGTTGCTTCTGTTTACACCTTTTTATTTGACTTTGTAGTTTGTACATGTTGAATGAAACCTGTTATGTACATGAGTGCTGAATACTGTTTTAGGATGAGGTTTGGATTGTGCTTCATCTTTTCTAATAGCAGCCAATTAGTACTGGTTATACCAGAACTCATACGTGTAGAAACAGTTTCTGAAGCATAAAGTTAAAGCTATTGTGCTCTGCTTTACTTTTTTGAAAGAGATATGAGTAGATTCTATCCACTTCATTTTTAAAGGCAATGGAACAGGTGTATTTTATATCCAATAAAAAATTAATGAAATATAATAGTGATCCAGATACAAAAACTGTAGTTGGCAACTATAGAAAATAAGTTACTTTTTTTATAATGACCATCTCCAGCTGAGGTAAAGGAAAGAGACTTTCATTTGAGTTGAGACCTTTTAATAGTTTATTTGGCCAAGATAAGAAACAGAAGTGTTATTGCCCAGTGGTTTAAAAATAAACCATTTTTCTTATTCCCTCAGCCAGTTGTTTCCAGTCTATTTGCAGAAATTTAACTGGTTCTACAAGAGATTTCCAACCTCTTGTATTTCTTTATCACCTGTGCCATATTTAAGCAGAAATCTGAAATAATGTCAGAACAGTAAATCGTAGATCTTACAAAAATGTTATCTGGACTTGGTGCATTTAAATTAGAAGATGACCTTCCTACAAGAGGATTCTTTGGCCAACTTTTCCCATGAATGTGTAAATAATTTGCATAATTTCAATACCAATCAACAGTTGAAATCTCTTTTATTCTAATTTTTTTGTCTGTTATTTATATACTGGGTGTGCTGTCAATGTAGGTTGTTCTGCACATCCATTTCTTCCAATATTATTACAAAAAAGGATGGAATTAAATTGTTTCAGCAAATCTAGTGGAATCAATAGTAGTGTATTTGACCATTGTTTTACTGCACATTAAACTAACAGCATTCCAGTGTTTTTAGACTCTACTCTCCACATTATTTTAAATGAAAAATATTTTAAGGTCTTAAGAGATGTGTATTTTCTGATAATAGACAATGTGTCATGATAATGTTGTGAGCAGTTTGTAAAAACTACATTTTGGACATGTCAAATACAGGATATCTTTGTTATGACTTGCTGGTGTGTGGGGTATAGCACTTTTAATCAAGAAACTGGTGTTCTAGTCCAGGAGGTGATTGCCCAAACTTGGTTCCATAAGCCAGCTGTTGAAGTATTAAGCATGTAAAAACTTCAACTTACTAGTGAATAATGGAATTAATGATATCAATTGGTGGTAATATGTTAATATAAAGTTATTAACTAGGCTACTAGTTTGTGAATATTAAGAATTTGCATACAAAACTTATAAAATGGACATTTCTTTACAAGATTCAGTTCATGCATTTATACTTAAAAATCATGATTTTACAGTTTTGCCAATAATTGAGTTCTTCCATTAAAATATGAATAATACATCAAAGCCTTCAGTTTGTGAGTTACCTGATCTCTGCTGGAGTACCAATTTTGACATTGGTTACCTGGGTCATAGGAGGTGAAAATCCAGCCAGAATTTTAATTGCCAACTGTTGTCAACCTTGTCACTCTAACATGTCTGTGAAGACGGAATTGAGTTCTATTGTGTCTTCTGTATTCTAGTCAACCCCCACACCTATTTTTGTTTTTATTTTGTATACATCGAGGGTTGTTAATATTGTCATGGCTTGCGCATGATTAAAAGGCCCCTTGGATAAATATAGGAATTGAACTCAGAGCTGAGCAGCAAGAATTAGAGCTGGAACAGAGGGAAGAAGATTTCCCATTTATCTGTCTTAAGTATATAGCACTAAGTTTTATTAGTGATGTTTTCCACTGTTAAAATTACAATGAATGAAATAAAATTGTTCACTTTTGGAATTTTGATGCTTTTTAGGTAACTATACTAGATTAAAGGATAATACATTCACATACTTAAAGAGAACTTCATAATTTAATGTACTTTAGAGCAGATATTTTGAAGTATAATCCTAATTAGGTAATATGAAGCCATTAAGATTTTAGCATGATTGACTTTATAAATCAATGTATAAAATGTGAATTTTGCTTTCAGTGAATGTAAATACCTATAGGGAATGGACAATAGTACTACTGTCAGGATATTCTTTAGGATTTGCTGGTTCGGTGTGTGAAGTAGCTTTTTGTTTCATGTCATTGAGAAAAAGCAGAAACTAGTAACTCTTTATAAAGAAATTAAACTGTTCTGAATATATGTTGATTCAGATTTAAATTGTAGTGAGAAATTAACATGCAAAATTTCATTCCCATTAGAACCTAATATATCTCTGCTTTTAATTGCTAAAGAGAGATGACGGAATATTTTGAAACTCTGGCGTACTGTTATATGTACCTGCTGTCATGACAATCATGTGCTAATTATGATAAACCAGGAATTCAAAGCTATTATCTATTAATGGAATCTGAAGAGAATATGGAACTTGCAGGCCAGGATGGTAATATGTCATGCAGACCCAATAATAAAATGGATACAATTTTGAGCTCTTAATGTCAATTTAAAGTTGGGTGATTTAGGCAGAAGATTAGAAACATTGGTGTACTGGCTCTTTCTTGTCATCTTTTCCATTGCATATTTTTAAAAAAAGTCAATGGTGTTACATAATCTGAATAAACATTTAATTCTTATTACTTATTTCATTTTAAGTTTCCTCCTTTATATAATATTTTGTACAAAACAAAATTAATCATCAAGCCACTCAGTATGATGATTAGATGGGAAAATGTAAATGGGCATATTTCCTAAAACACAACTTCTACATTAGAGTCTCATAGATAACTTCAACTACTTGAAATTGTTTGTCCAAGCCATCAATGAACACTTGTCCTACTGACAGTATAGAATGAATTAGTCATAAATTACTTAAATTTTACAAGTAATCCTTTTGTTGTTTAAGTAGCTTTTTTTCTAGTGACCATTTACTATCTTCTAACCTTGTGAGAAATTCCATGTCTATTACACTCCTGAGCCAAATTTAACCCTTCAAAACTTTAGTACTCCATTCTGGCTGACATTATCCACATTGTGGTTTCCTTTTTTATGTGGTGTTTAACTACACCATAAAACAGATCATGGAGATTTTATTGTTTTCCATTCTGAATTATATGATATAATACAGTATCTTGTGTTTTTTGGTAAAATGGTTAAGTTTAACCAGACACTGCTGAAGTATTGATTTTTT
Organism: Rhina ancylostomus; assembly: GCA_030265395.1. Lineage (NCBI taxonomy): Eukaryota > Metazoa > Chordata > Chondrichthyes > Rhinopristiformes > Rhinidae > Rhina > Rhina ancylostomus. The sequence goes on from JARFYF010000001.1 coordinate 46,670,667, forward strand.
GGGGAGACATTATATTCAAAGCAATAAACCTACATTCTCCCAACCCCCCC
>JARFYF010000001.1:46683625-46694243 GCA_030265395.1 Rhina ancylostomus
TGTACTCGGCTCTAATAATATTATCAATAACCTGTTGGTTTGTTTCAGCGATAAATGGATTAAGACCGCTAAGTAGCACATACACAAGTGTACCTACTGACCACATGTCTGTGGCTGCATTGACCACATCATGCTGATGTAGTTCAGGTGCTGCATATTCTGAAGCAGTGAACTGGATTCTAATGTTGTCACCTGGTGTGAGTTGTCTGGCCTGTCCAAGTTCAATAATCTTAACAAAAGAGCTCTTCCTTGTGGTGTAAATTATATTCTCTGGTTTGATATCAAAATGCCCTACATTCTGACTATGTAGAAATTCCAATGCTTCGCAAATTTGACGAGTGTAGATGATGACTTCCTTTTCAGTTAGCTCAAAGTTAGTTGTATTAATGCGCTCAAAGATGTCAAGACCTGAAATGAACTCAAAGATCATAACTAATTCTTCAAGGCTTTCAAAAGATTCATGTAGCCAAAGGATATTCCTGTGTCTAGCAATATTAAAAATGTCAATCTCTTTCTTCACCAGTACCTGATCAGCACCTTTTATTTTCACAAACTTTGCCATGTATGTTTTCTTGCTGGTGTTTTCAATACAACGATGAACAATACTAAACTGTCCACGTCCCAGCTCTTCAGCAAATGTGTAGCGGGTATGAAGTTCTTTAATAGTAGAATGATTGGCTTTGTCTTTAGTAATTGTCATTGATTCGTCAACCTCTTCATCATAGTTCAGAACTCTGGTCTTATCTTCTTTTGTGACTATTGGATCAGTTGGCTCTGATGGCTGGCTCTGTCCAAACTTGTTTTCAGCAATCACACGGAATTGGTAGCTAGTCTTGCCAAAGAGATTTACGACAGTGTAATGTGTATCACGTGACTGTGCTACACGTATCCACATTTCTGCTGTTGTTGCACATTTCTCAATAATGTAGTTAGTTACTTTACTTCCACCATCATTAGCTGGAGGATTCCATGTTAAAACAACTGAATCACGGGTAATATCACTGACTTTAAGTCCTCTTGGCATGTCAGGTACATCTGCTACATCCAGTTCAACTGTTTTTTGATCTATGCCAAATCTGTTCTTGGCACACACGACATAGAAACCAGCATCTTTTATGTCAACTCCATTAGGGAATACCAGAGATGTAAAAGATCTAGTCACAATTACTTGATAATGACCATTATTATCAATGAGATCTTGTCCTTTCTGCCATGTAATTACAGGATCAGGTCTTCCACTGAAAGGAATTTTAATGCTTACTATTTCACCGCGGAGAGCATGAACAGCACCCATGCCTTCCAGATGTTTGGGTAATTGAATCATGGCAGGAACTAGAAACAAAAAGAAATTTTAAATGTAAATACTGAAAGGCAGCAAGTGAATGTAAAACTGTGAACTTAATGTGGTTGAAATTAGGCTTGGACAACTGTGCAAAACTAGGAGTAGTGAATTGACAGCCCACTATAATATTTTTCCCAATTAACCGATGGAAAAATGATGAAAAACAAAATCAGATAGCTTTAAAATGAGTTGCCCATTCACAATACTCATTTTGAACAACTCCTTAGACTAATTACATCCTAGATGTATTCAGAAATGTTACACAATGTTTACATAAGTTCTGTATGATACATACCATCAACATCTAAAGACACTGTTGATGAAATGGAACCTCCTTGGTTGATCGCTCTGACTTGGTATACAGTTGCATCTTCTCCTGTGACACCAGAAATTACTAGTTGATGGTAGCCTCCCTTAAATTCCTGGATCTTTATCTTTTCACCATCAGGCTCAATTTCCTTTCCTTGTTTAAACCATTTCACAACAGGTTTGGGATTACCCGTAACTTTGCAAACGAAAGTGGCATTGCTCTTATATTTCACACTTAAATTGCGTACTTCTTCTTTAAACTGTGGTGCCTTGATAGGTACATCACACATTGGAATAACAGGATCAGATAATTCACTCCAGTCACTCTCACCGCCAAGGTTTTCGCATTTAACACGGAACTCATACTCTAAACCTTCAATGAGGCCTTTCACCGTGTAAGCTGTTTCATGTATTTCATCAGATGTTACAGCAATCCATTTATTCTGCTTCTTCTCTCGTTTTTCAAGGTAATAGTTTCTGATCTTTGCACCACCATCACTGGCAGGTGGTTTCCATGAAACCACACATGAATCCTTTGTGACAGCAGCTATAACAGGTTTGGATGGATTCCCTGGCTTCTCTGCAGGTAGAAGTAAGTGAAATATATTACAATTCAGAATATAACACCTTGTTAGACAAGGAACAATTTATTTTATGTAGACACTTACCATATGGACTCTTGATGATGACAACAGAGGAAACTTCCAATGGTTTACTGACACCAAACTGATTTTGAGCAGAGACACGGAAGTAGTAGCCAGCATTGTCAATGAGGTTTGCAATTCTACAAGATGTGCCAGCAATAGCAGAGGATACCAGATGCCATTGTTCACCTTCCTTGGCTTCACGTTTTTCTACAATGTAGTTGGTAATTATAGCACCTCCGTTGTCAAGTGGTGGCTTCCAACTGATTACTGCAGAATTTTTCAGCAAAGCATCAATTTCTATTGGTCCTTCTGGCATATCTGGCTTATCTGAACGGAAACATAGCTAGTATTAGATGTTTTATTTTCATGCTAAGCACTTAGTATTAATTATAATAAAACTAATCATATGCATATACACTATTGAATATGATTACCTTGGATTTCTACGTTAAATGTTGTATCAATTGTTCCAAATGAATTGCTGAGCTGCACTTTGTATTTTCCAGCATGGTTCTTTCGATGAATATTTCTCACTACAAGGTGAGTGTAGTGCTCTGTGTTTTCTATTGAAACATTATCTGAATCTGACAAGAGTTTCTTTTCATGGAACCAGCGAATAGCAGGCACTGGACGACCAATGTATACAACATGGATGCGAAGACTTGTACCAATGCTTACGACATACACCTCTTTTAGTGGGAATCCAGGGTGGAATTGTGGAGCAGCCTCCAGGAATACATTGCCACTGATCTCTGTTTCACCAGCATCATTAGTAGCCTTGCAGGTATACGAACCTTCATCATCTTGATCATCTGTTAAAATGGTGATTGAATGATTACGGCCGTCTGAACTCATTTTGTACTTGCGGCTTTGTTGCAATTCCTTTCCAAAATGGTACCACTTAATTTCTGGAAGTGGTCTACCAATGATCTGACAAGTCAGTTGGGCTGGTTCACCTAGCTTGGCAACAACTTCTGAAATTTCTTGTTTGACACTTGGTTCTTCTCCAGCTGTTGACGAAGAAGAGGAAACAAATGAGCTGGGGTAATTTATAACAGCATAAAAATTATGTTATTTAAATTAAAACAAAAAAAATACGCACAAGTCAATTTAGTCTTGATTGCCATGACAGTTCTACGAGGTCGGCTGATTCCCGTCTCATTCTCTGCAAAGACTCTGAATTCATATTCTGTGGCTTCCAGAAGTCCACCTTGTGTAAACTGTCTGTCTTTTATTCGTTCCTTACAGCATTTTTTCCAAGCACTGTCACCAGATTGGCGATACTCAACCCAATAGCCAATAACTTCCTTGCCACCATCACATTCTGGACGGTCCCACTCAATGGTGATGCTATCTTTCATGACAGAAATTATTGTAATCTCTCCAGGTTGGCTTGGTTTATCTGTGGAAATTTAGTTACTCATTAAAATCTGGTAATTGTGTCATATTTGAAATCACACCTTTATAAATTCTACATTCATGTACTGTATTAATGTAGATCAAATGAAACATACCAAAAGGATCCTTGCATTGTACAACATCAGATGGTGGGCTTGGATCACCAAGACCAATGTCATTCTGTGCCAAAATACGGAACTGATATTCAGCATCTGGAACAAGCCCAGAAACAGTGTACATCGTTGTGGTAATGTGAGTCTTGTTTTGTCGCACCCACTTATCCATAGTAGATTCTTTACGATCGATAAAATACCCAGTAACACGCGATCCACCATCATCCTTTGGTCTTGACCAGCAAAGGGTGACTGAACTCTTGGTGACATCTAGTATTTCTGGAGGATTGCTTGGAGGCTCTGGTGGATCTAGATTAACAGTAGTGAATTAACAATCACGTGCAAAGATTAAATAAATTCAAAAGATAATATATCATTTACTTAAAGATTACTATGAACAATATTGTACTTACTCAGTGGTGTTTTTGGTACAACTGGCTCTTCTGATTTCAGAGATTTGCTAATACCAAATTGGTTTTCAGCAGAAACACGGAAGTGGTATTCCACATTTTCTTTCAAGCCTCTGACAACAATGGAAGTGTCTTTTACTCTAGAATCAACAGTGTACCAGGCAGTTTTGGATATTTCACGTCTCTCAACAATATACCCAATGATATCAGATCCTCCATCATCAGCTGTTGGTCTCCAACTTACTCTGACAGAACGAGCTTGAATATCATCAAATTCAAGTGGACCTTGTGGGGGATCAGGATTGCCAATTACTTTCACCTTAATGTATACTGTCTTTTTGCCGCATTTATTTTCAAGAACAAGGTCGTATGTGCCTGAATCTTCTCTGACTGATTCCTTTATCACAAGTTCAGTGTGGGTCTCAGAAGTTGCAATCATTGCACGCATGCTGATATCGCGACCTTCCTTTGTCCATTTGCAGATAGGAATAGGTTTGCCTTTAATGGGCACTGTTAGTTTGATCGCTCCACCTTGTCTTACAATCAGGCCTTCAAGATATTGATGGTCAAGCTCATAATCAGGATACTCTGTAAGGAAAAATAACCAAATTTTATTTTAAAAAGTAAGCAAATAATATAGGAATATTATCCATTAGCTAAGTTTACCTATACCAAAAAACAAAACATAATAACACCAAATTTCAACATGGGTTCCAGGTAAAAATTGTACCTGGCTTAATTAGCATGCAAATTTGACTGTAAATTTACTGGCCCTAACTCCACTTTCATCAATGAGAGCTCAATGATTTGCTAATGGTCTAACAGAGATCAAACTGAATCAATTGCAACAAAAGATGGAGGTTGTTTTTCACATTTATGGATATCTGAATTCCCCTGTATAAATAAATTCTTGTATAATTCAACAGACTTGGCTGATCATAAACATAACAACTGAAACATTTCTTACCAAGCATTTCAGTCACTTTAACAGTTCCTGGAACATCAGCTGGCTCACCAGGACCACCGGCATTAACTGCTTTAACACGGAACCTATACTCAGCACCCTGTGGCATGTGAGTCAGGGTGTATTCACAGATCTTTGTTGGTGTTGTGTTGCATTTAGTCCATTCATACTGATCAACCTTCTGCATCTCAATAAGGTAGCCTGTGACCTTGGAACCACCTTCCTCTTCCGGTGGACTCCAAGCAACAGATATTGATGTTCTAGTTGTGTCTGTAACTCTTGGATTCTGTGGTTTGCCAGGTGGATCTAGAGAAATAGTAAATGAAATTAGCCATACAAATTTTAATGTAATTTAGTATAAGTAAAATACATTTACAAGTGATGCTCAGTTAATTCAAATAGTGTACAACTGAGGCAACTGAAAGTCAAGGTTTGGTCCATGGTTTGTGTTAGTTGATTTAAGTTGAGCTTACGCTGGCCACGCATGCAGGTTTAGCTCTTTTTGGCTAGTGAGGAGAAATTCAGGTAGGGATCTGTTTCTTGACTGCTATTTGATAACTCTAATGAAGGTGTATGTGGGGATGGTTCGTGAATATGGTTTGAGGTTCTCCACAGTCAAACAGATTGTAGTACTTACTGGCAATGCAAACAAATATCATCTGACACTTCCATGACCCCAAACAATTTTACCAGAGATGTGCAGTTTATTAAGGCAATTATTCCCAACATATTAAAGAAACCTTCCTACCATGGTGGAAAATGCAGCATTTCTAAAGTTACACATCTGTTTTGGCACCAGAAAAGAAGGCAGTTTATTTAAACATTCTCCATAACTATTATCTATAAGAAATTATTAATGTTTGAGAAGCAGAATGCAAGAGAGTCAATTATAATCATGAAGAAAAAGTTTAACTAATAGATTTTCATATTTAGAAACCAACATTTAAATGAACATGTTACCTATTGGGTCCATGGCAACTGCAGATTTGGAAGGTCTACTTGGTTTGCTAGCCCCTCTGGCATTCACAGCTGTCACACGATGTTCATATTCCAATCCTTCTATAAGACCAGTGGAACGGTACCTTGTCATTGTCACAAGGACTTTGTTGACTCTCACCCATCGATCAGCTCTTAGCTCTTTACGTTCAATGATGTAACCAAGTATTGGTGAACCACCATCTTCAATTGGTGGTTCCCAGGTAATTGTCATACCATCACGAGAGAAGTCAAATACATGAGGAGTACCAGTAGGGTCAGGCACATCTGTAGAGAAAAGAGAAATGTGCTTTGTATAAAAACATTATGATTCATAAACAAATGGTTATAAAATATTTTAAAAAATATCATTAAACATTAGTGATTCTAAGAATTCTAATGGTTCTATTGTTTAGAAGTATATTCTCCTCAAACTATTTGTCTAATATTGTAAACATTAATATTGTAGACATTGATATTAGTTTATTTCTGAAATTGTTAGCTGTTATAAAAGTTAATGGAAGAGTATTATAATTGATCTTTACAAAATGTAATCCATATTTTAATATCCTGGTATCTTTAATTATTGTAAAATACTCCAACTTTGCACTTACTAATGGCACTCTTGCATTCCACAATGCTAGACTGTAAGAATGATCCAATACCAAAACGGTTTGTGGCAGCAACACGGAATACATATTCGGTGCCTTCAGTTAATCTAGTAAACTTGAATGTATTCCTGGTAACAGATTCAGACACTGGTAGCCATCCTGGTCGATGAGCATCACGTTGTTCAACAATATAACCACTGATGGTGGCACCACCATCTTTCTCTGGTGATTCCCAACTGATGGTGACAGTGGTGGCATCAACTTCATCAATTTTAATTGAGCCGCTAGGTGGTCCTGGTTTATCTGTAAATTAATTAATACATTTATCTAAGACTCAAAAAGATCATTGTACTGCCACGGGCAGTTCATCACCATATTTGTAATATTTTTTAATAGAATTTGAAGGAAAAAACTTACCAAGAATGATCACTTTGATGGATTCAGTGGTTGTTCCAGCAACATTTTTTAGTTCAAGCATGTAGTCACCAGTATCATCTATGGTAGTTTCACGCCCAGTAAGGTTGATTACCTTGGCTAATCTTTCAATTGTGGTCCGATCACTTTCTTTCAGTTTAGTACCTTCAAAGTACCATGATGCACCAGGAGGTGGACGTCCACTAATTGGAATAGATAATTCAATAGGCCTACCAGCACGTACAGTGACAGTCCTTTGAGGTATGCCTGCCAAATCAATCTTTGGTATCACTGTTGGAAGAGATACAAGAATAAGACTAATTTATGTAAAATCATTGTTGCATTCACAATACATTTCATGTCAATTCTTAATATGTAAATAACAAAATTCAGTTTAAACCTACCCCTTTGATCTTGCACAATGACAGCAGTTACAGTCTCTCTTGGTTCACTGACACCTTTGTCATTCTGGGCCCTTACTCTGAACAGATACTGTTCAGACTCATTCAGAGAGATTATAGTATGCTCAAATACTGTGTGTTTTAGAGTTGCAACTTTCATCCACCTTTCTGTGCCAGCTTTGCATGCTTCAATGACATAACCAGTCAGTCTGCTACCTCCATCATGCAGTGGTTTTTCCCAGGACAGTGTGACTGTGGATTTGGTGACGTCAATTACATCCAATCTCTGTGGGACCATTGGAACTTCTGAAACAAGTACTGCATCAGCGATTTCACAAGGCTCACCGATGCCATAGATATTTTCAGGTGAGACTCTGAAATAATACATTGTACCCTCAGTAAGTCCAGTTATTCTATAAATTGTCTTGCTGCATTTAGTTGTCACGGTCTTGAATGCTCTCATAGCAGCTTCCCGCCTCTCAATTATGTAATTGTTGACTGGTGCTCCACCATCAATCATTGGAACATCCCATGTGATGACTACAGAATCTCTTGAGACTTCCTTCACTTTAACAGCACCAGGTGGGCCAGGCGTATCTGAGAATAGTGAAGTATTTTTTTAAAAACTTTTGCTATTTTTTAAATAATCTTGGAAAAGATGATGATGAAATAAAAGACTGAAAATATCTTGTTTTACATACCATATACTTTGACAGCTATAGTAGCTGACTTCTTGCCTGAAGGATTTTCAGCCTCAATGGTGTATTTGCCTGCATCATAGCGATTCACCTTGTCAATTACAAGCAATGTGTAAGAATCTGTTGTATCAATAAAACCATGACTGTAGAGGTCAACACCTGGTTTACTCCAGGTTAACACTGGAGTAGGTCGACCCGACACTGACACCATTAAGCGGAGTGAGCCACCAGCTCTAACAGTGACCGTCTTTTTGAGATCGTCTGCAAGTTCAAGATCTGGCATTTCTGGAAAAATAAAATGAAATGAAATAGAGATGAAAAACAACTTGCAATATTCCAACAATAAGATCTTCAAGATGTTATTCAAAACTTTCATTGAATAAAATCTTTCTTAGGATTAAATAAACTGTCAGTTTTAATTCCCTTCTAGTTATAATTAAACACAGGTACCAGCTATGCATATTTTATTCCAATATTAAAGGCGCTCTGTCAGAAAAATGTGAATAATCACAAGGCAATATGAATTGCCTCTAAAATGCCACTTACCTATTCTTTCTACTGCTTCAATTACAGCAGATGACTCACTGTATTCACTCATTCCATTAATATTGGCAGAAGCAACTCTGAAATAGTACTTCTTGCTGGTGGTAAGACCTGTAATGGTATATTCTGTATTTCTTATGTAGTCTGTAGAATGTGGTCTATACCACTGTTCCATACTTTCCTCTTTCATTTCGAGTACATATCCAATAATATCAGAACCACCATCATACATGGGTTTTGTCCATGCTAAGCTGATACTGTGTTTGGTTGTATCGACAACTCTTGGTGCTGAAGGTACTCCAGGTGTATCTACAATATAATTTAAATAGATTATGTTCATAATTATTTGTAAAGAGTTACAATTATAAGAAACTAAATAAAAACGCAACACTTACATGTGGGTTCTTTGCACAGGATATATTGTGATGATTCACTTGGCTCACTGTTACCAGCTGCATTTACTGCTGTAACACGGAACTGGTATTCACAACCCTCCATTAGATTTGTTACCTTGAGTCTAGTATCATAAATAGTAAAGTCCTTATTGACTCGAGTCCAACGTACACTTCGTTTTTCACGTTTATCCACAAGATAATTACTAATTTCTGCTCCACCATCAGTTTCAGGTTTCAACCACTGGATAATGATGTGTTCTTTTCCAACTGTAACAACCTCTGGTTCACCAGGTGGTGATGGAATGGCTGTTTAAAACAAATGGATTTCAATGGTTTTGCTATTACATTACCAAGAGTAATAATTCTTTGAAAATGTAAAAAGAATCATCACATAGTACTTACTGTATGATTTTCTGGCCACGACTGGTTCAGATTCTAATGGCACACCAGGTCCAAACTTATTAACAGCTCTCACTCTAAAAATGTATTCATTGTTCTTTATAAGTCTTGTAACAACAGTGGAAAGAGCCATGCACTCAGCTTCAACTATTACCCAGTTAAGTCTGCTCGTCTCACGTCTCTCTACAATATAGTGTGTAATCTCTGCTCCACCATCTTCCTTTGGCATATTCCATGACAAAGTGCACTTCTCTTCAGTTAATCTGCTGATGCTAAGTGAACCATCGCAGGGTCCTGGTGAATCTAGACGGAGTTTGAAACATGAAAATTAGGATGCATATATTGCTAATGTTGTACCTAGTTACTTTAATGTATTTAAAAAAAATACATCTTTATCTTATAACAGAAAACATACCTAGCACTTTAACATTTACAGACACAGTCTTAGCTCCACTTGGATTTTTCACAGTTAGCGTATATTTTCCAGTGTCATTTCTGTCACAGAACTTGATAATGGCAACAGCACGCTTGTTAGTGTACTGTAGAGATATCTTTTCACAAAGTTCCAGTTCTTTGCTTCCTTTAGACCAATAGACTTTAGGATCGGGTTTTCCACCAATGAAAGCATCAAGCACCAAGTCTGATCCCGCCCTTATGGTAATAATTTCTCCAAGTAACCTACTGTCCAGTTCAGCTTTAGGTGGTACTGCAAATAAGAATAGAAAGCAATGAATAATTTTTGAAAAAGATGTTTTTGCTTTATCAGGAAATTGATAGATATATGCCATATTTTTAACACCACCATACCATATTCATCTTTGCATGTGACTGGTCCAGTAGATTCAGATGGTGTACTAATTACTCCACTTGCATTCTTGGCTAAAACACGGAATTCATAAGCCTCCGATTCACTTAGTCCTGTAACAGTGTAGAAGGTATCAGAGATAGAGGTGTAGTTGCACTTCAGCCAGCGGCCATCACCAGTTTCATTATAAGGCT
>JARFYF010000001.1:46704381-46715466 GCA_030265395.1 Rhina ancylostomus
AATTCTCTTTACATGTTTGAATGAGTCCAATTCTACATTCTGTTGCACAATGGGGCAGAAAATAGATCCCAATAGGGTCTGTATTAATTTAAGCCACACAACCCAACATTTGGGTCAGCTATTTCATGAAGTATCTCTGGCACACAAAAATAACAAAAGATTCTTAATGCTTAAATCAGCCCTCTCTGAGAAGCTGTGTATCATAACAATAGAGCAGTGACAGACTGGCCCAATTTTGATAATTCAGTGGATACTGGGATCCACTGAATACTAAAAAATAATTTTTTGTTAAATAAATTGATAAAACATTGTTGCGGCGCTAGACGCAGGAGAACTGTCTCGACTAACCATTTCATCTCGCACCTTCCAAACTACCAGGTTGCTCACCCTCTTTTTCCAGGATTATTTTCAGCATGGTGGCATGCCTGTTATTTTCTTCAAGCAGACAAGCTGCTGTGAAGGCTCAACAAATACGGACAGCTCACCAATTAAGGTTAATGAAGCCCAATGCACACTTTCAGGTTGCCTTTGCCTCCCAGTTGTGCACATACTGAGGTCACACTAGCACATCCACAGCTGCGATTGGGCATGCTAATTTTTTACCCCCACTAGTCACTACAATTATTGTACCATGTCATATTTATATTTAAGCAATTTGCTCTTTTTTTGTGGAGCAGATGGCTCATTGTAATCCTGCAATGTGAAAATAACCAGAAACCATTTGAGAGATCACCAAGTTAATCATTTCTACTCCTGAGAAAGCATAATTTCATTAGGTTTGTCAGTTAAGCATGGTATGCTGATATTGTGGCTTAACTGAAAAACCTAATGAAATTATGCAAAGATTCTGTTGCTAACTCTGAGGTGTGGTATGTGGGAATGCCTCATTGCATTGTTCAATAACTTAATGAAAATATTCAAGCAACGGTAATAAATGGATAAATTACCTGTTACTTTTACACCGTCCTTGGTCTCAATAGGTACACCAACACCAAACTCATTTTCTCCCCGGACACGGAAGTAATAAATTCCACCTTCTTGCAAGTCACTAACTTTGTAAGTAAGACGCTGACAGTTGGTTGTAACAGTGACCCATGCCTTCTTACTAGCTTCATGCTTTTCAATATGATAAGTCTTCACTCGAGCACCACCTTCAATTTCCGGTACATCCCAGTTCAGTGTTACAGATTCCTTGGTAACTTCTTTTACAGTAATAGTGCCAGGAGGTCCAGGTGAATCCAGGACTTTGACAACCAGAGTTAATGTGGCAGTAGCTAAAATATTCTGCAGTGTTACTGTATATTTTCCACAGTCATACCTTGTTGCTTTTTCAATTGTCAGTGATGTTTTTGAATCAGTGACCTCAATATTTCCTCTTACACGGAGATCTACATCAGGTTTGCTCCACATTACATTAGGTACTGGTTTTCCTCTAAAAGGTACAGTTAATGTAAAGGAACTTCCAGCCTTGACAATCAATGTTTTACGCATTTCATTATCAATTTCAAATGCAGGTTCCTCTTCTCTTTCTTTTGCAATTTGTGGCTCTGATATGTCACTTGGATCACTGACACCAACTTTGTTAATAGATCTTACACAGAAATGATATTCCATTCCAGATGTAAGCCCAACTACTGTATACTCAGTGCCTTTCAAATTCTGAACTGCTGTTGTCCATTCAGTTTGTTCAGTCTTTTTATATTCCACAGTGTATCCAGTCACAGGTGCTCCACCATCAAACAGTGGCTTTGTCCAGCTAATAGTAATGCTTGTCTTTGTTGAATCAATTATTTTTGGTTTGGATGGAGGAGAAGGTATGAAAACTGGATCTTTCGCACAGATCAACACTGACGGGTCACTCGGAGGACCAATACCTGCAGCATTTTCTGCATACACACGGTATTCATATTCAGCATCTTCACGAAGCCCTGTTGCTTTTACTCTAAGATCATACACAGGTTTCTTAGTGACTCGAATCCAGCGTAAGCCTGTCTTTTCACGCTTCTCAATAATATATCCAGCAATTGGATTTCCACCATCACTCTCAGGTCTTTCCCAGCAAATAGTCATGGTATTCTTTGTGATGTTGGTAATTTCAATTGATTTTGGTGCACTGGGAACAGTGAATGGATCTATAGCTTTCACAGGTTCACTTTCCAAAACTTCACCAACTCCATACTTGTTCACCCCCATTACTCTAAAAACATATTCATTGCCTTTAAGCAATTTAGTTACCTTACAAGATGTTGTTGGTAAGTTATCTATTACGCATGTCCAAGCAATGCGACTTGTTTCTCGTTTTTCTACAATATAGTGATCAATTTCTGCTCCTCCATTCTCTTGAGGTGGTGCCCAAGATAAGGAACACTTTTCAGATGTGCAGCTAGTTATTTCCAAAGGACCAGCAGGTGGACCTGGTCTATCAAGTACCTTGCAGTTAACAGCCAAGGATCTTGTTCCTGCCACATTCTGCAATGTTACAACATACTGTCCTGAGTCTCGTCTAATACAGTCCTTAATGATGACTGCAGTGCTGTTGTCAGTTGACTGAATTTCAACTCGAGCTTGTCCTTCAAGTTCCTTACCATCCTTTGTCCATGATATCACTGGAAGAGGTCGACCAGCTATATCTGCATTAAATTTAACAGTTTCACCTGCCTTAACAACAACCTCTCTAAATTTGGCATCCATCATAATTCTTGGGGCTTCCATATCATCCTTTACAGTAATAGGACCCGTTGATTCAGATGGTTCACTGAATAGTCCTGCAGCATTCTTTGCGATTATGTGGAACTCATAGCGCTGATCTTCAGTAAGACCAGTAACATCAAAGTATGTTTCTTGGATGTTGGTAAAGTTACATTTAAGCCAGCGCCCATCAGGCAGCAGCCTGGATTCAATAATATAACCAGTAACTTTAGCACCACCATCATATTCTGGCTTGGTCCAAGATAGTGAAACAGAGGTTCTGGTAATATATGTTACTTCGGGCTGACCTGGAGGGTCACATGGGTCTCTTGCTGCAACAGCTTCAGAAACTTTACTGGCTCTACCAATGCCTGCAATATTTTCTGCATAAACACGATACTCATATGACAGACCTTCTTCAAGGCCAGTTACTTTCATTTTGGTATCATTGATTGGACCTCTATTCATCTTTGTCCACAGAATACTGCTTCTTTCTTTGCATTCAAGGTGGTATCCAATAATTTTAGAACCTCCATCAGAAACTGGTTCATTCCATTTGACAATCATATAAGCTTTGGTGGCATGCGCAACGATAGGAGTTGATGGAGGCCCAGGCAGTTTAAATGGATACTCTGCAACAATAGAAGAAGATTCACAATAGTGGCTTTTGCCATATCTGTTTTCTGCATAAACACGGAACTGGTATTCAGATCTTGTTGTAAGTCCTGTGATTTTAATTGATGTTCTTGCTACAGTGGCAGAAACAGTTTCCCATGTTGTTGTAGTGGTGTCTCTCTTTTCAACAATGTAATTATTAATTTGGCAACCACCATCATATTCTGGTGCTGTCCAAGACATAACTATATAATCAGAACTAACTTCATCAATATGAATTGAACTTGGTGGTCCAGGTTTGTCAAGAACAATAAGGTTAATTAAGAAAGCTTTTGATCCTATACTATTGGAAACATTTAGTTCATATTTTCCAACATCTTCCTTTAAGGCTTCTTTGATGGTCAAAAGAGTTGATGTCTTTGTTGTCTGAACATTTATTCGTGTTGTCTGTCTCAAAGGCTGGCCATCCTTCTTCCATGTCACAGTTGGCAAAGGTCTTCCTCTAAATGGTATATCAATTTTGAGATCATCACCAGCCTTAACACTGAAACTATTGAAAAGAAGCTCAACAGATGGCTCAATTTCAATGTCTTTTGCAATTACTGGTACTCCCAACTGTCTTGGATCACTTTTTCCTTTCTCATTAACAGCTCGTACAGTAAAGGTGTATTCTTCACCAGCAGTTAATCCTTTTACTGTTGTCTCCAGTGCTTTCACTTGGGCACATGAAATCCATTTTTCACTTCCCTTTGTCTGCATTTCAACAATGTAGGAAGTTATCTTGCTACCTCCATCGTGCTCAGGTTTCTCCCAGGTAAGTGTTACACTATTTCTTGTTACATCTACCAATGTCACTTTGCCTGGAGGCAAGGGCACCTCAGATGCTTTAATAGGTTCAGCAGTCTCTGCTGGCAAGCCAATTCCATACTCATTAACTGCCATTACACGGAAGAAATAAATCCCACCTTCTTGTAATGATTCAATTTTGTATGTGTTTTTTGTACAATTGTTGGTAACAGCAGCAAAAGCTTTTCTAGCAGATTCACGTTTCTCAACAACATAATTTGTTATCTTAGCACCACCATCAATGAGAGGTGGTTCCCAAGATATAGTTACTGAATCTTTTGTTACTTCTTTGATATGTAGATTCACAGGACTACTAGGTGAATCAAGTACTCTGACATTCACAAAAGCAGATTTGCTACCACTGTTATTTTCCAAAGTCAAATTATACTTGCCACTGTGAAATCTGTTCACATTATCCACTACCAACATAGTGTAGGAGCTTGTCACTTCAATCTGGGCTCTCTCACTTAGAGCACCTTCAGCTTTTTCCCATTTTACTTCAGGCTCTGGTCTGCCTTTAATGGGAACAAATAACCTCAAAGTACCACCAGCTCGTACAGACACCATCTTCCGCAGATTAGCATCCAGCTCAATTTCTGGTGGTTCAAGCTTATCAACTGCAATTACGGTACCAGAAATATTAGCAGGTTCCCCTACTCCTTCTGAATTAATGGCACAGATACGGATATTATACTCAGTATTTTCTTTCAAGTCTGTTAATGTGAAATGTGTTGATTGTACACCTGTTGGAGGTGTACATGTGATCCAGTCTTCAGTATTAGTTTCTTTCATCTCCACAGTATAACCCTTAATTTTGGCTCCACCATCATAAATTGGCTTGCCCCATGCAAGAGATACTGTAGATCTTGTTGTGTCTATCACTTTTGGATTGTTTGGTGGGCCAGGAACATAAATTACATCACAGGCTCTGTAGAAAATGGATGGTTCACTTGGATCACCCACACCAGCAGCATTTTCAGCAGATACACGGAATTCATAGAAGTGACCTTCTGTTAAGCCAGTAGCTCTAAACCTTAAATCACTCAATTTCTTTTTATTGCATTTGACCCATCTGACTCCATCTTTGTCTCGCTTCTCTAGTATATAACCTTCAATTTCAGCTCCGCCATCATCCTCAGGACGTCCCCATGTCACAACCATAGAATCTTTAGTAATGGCTGTAACCTCAGGTACTGTTGGTGCACTTGGCGTATGGAATGGATTTTTAGCCAAAACTGGTTCAGATTCCAACGGCTCACCAATTCCATATTTGTTTACTGCCATTACACGGAATATATACTCATTACCTGGAAGAAGCTTGGTTACTTTGTGACTAATAGCTTGCACATCAGATGCTACTTGTGTCCATGAAAGTCTGGAGGTTTCTCTCTTTTCAATTATGTAGTGAGAAATATTGGCACCACCATCCTGAGAAGGTGGATTCCAAGCCAAGTAGCACTTTTCCGCAGTGACACCAGAAACCTTCAAAATACCATCGGGAGGACCAGGCCTATCGAGGACCTTAACAGTTATAGGAATAGATTTCTCTCCACCTACATTACTGAGCTTAAGTATATAATGTCCTCCGTCAGTTCGAATACAATCCTTGACAGTAAGGCTAGTTTTCTGAATGCTGGATTTAATTTCCATTCTGGCAACATTTATATCAATATCTTTGCCATCTTTAACCCATGCTACATCAGGGACAGGTTTACCATGGATGTCAGCATCTAGGACAAAGGTTTCTCCTGCATTAACAACAATTACATCTTTGTATTTTGGGTCCATAGAAGCCCTTGGAGCTTCAATTTCATCTCTTGCTGTAATTGGTCCGGAGCTTTCAGATGGTTCACTGAAAATACCAGCTGCATTTCTCGCAATTACTCTAAATTCATATCTTTCATCTTCAGTTAATCCAGTAACTGTGAATTCAGTTTCAATTATGTTGGTAAAACTAGCTTTTGTCCAGCGACCATCAGGAAGGTCTTTCTTTTCCACAATATACCCAGTAATTTTGCTACCACCATCGTATTGAGGCTTTTTCCATTGTAGAGTAACATAATTTCTTGTGATAACAACTGCATCAGGACAGCTGGTTGGATCACAAGGATCACGAGCTATATAACATTCAGACACCTTGCTAAGTTTACCAATGCCAACAATATTCTCAGCAGACACTCTAAACTCATATTCAATACCTTCTTCTAGATTATTGCACTTGTAATGTGTATCCTGAATAATTGTTTTGTTTAATTTTGTCCAGAGAATACTGTTTCTTTCCTTGCGTTCAAGATGGTAACCTAAAATTTTACTTCCACCATCAATCACTGGTTCATTCCATTGCACATACATAGTGTCCTTTGTGGCAGATGACACAAATGGAGTTCCTGGTGGTCCAGGTTGTTTGTATGGGTATTGTGCAATGACTGCTGTAGAATCTAAAGACAAACTCTTTCCATATCTATTTTCAGCAAAGATTCGGAACTGATATTCAGATCCTGTGGTAAGTTTAGTGACTTTAATTGTTGTCCGTGCCACAGTTGCAGACACCAGGTCCCATGTGACAGTAGTTGTGTCCCTTTTCTCAACAATGTAATTGTTAATTTGACATCCTCCAGTGTACTCTGGTGGATCCCATGATATTACAATGAAATTTGCACTGACTTCATCAAATCTTACAGGTCCAGTTGGTGGGCCTGGTTTATCAAGCACGATGATGCCAATATCTTCTGTTACAGTTCCAGCAGCATTTGTAGCAGTTACTGAATACTTCCCATAGTCATCTCTGTGACTTTCTTTTATAAGAAGGTTTGTAGCTGTTGCTGCATCCTCCACATTAACTCTTGTTGTTTGTTTCAGTGTCTGCCCATCTTTCATCCATATAATCTTAGGTTTAGGACGGCCAATAAATGGAACTTCAACCTTTAGAGTCTCCCCAGCTTGAACACTATACGTGTTGAATAGGAGTCTGAAATCAGGTGCTATACTTTGATCTTTGGCTATCACTGGCACAGCCAAGAGTCTAGGATCACTTTTCCCTTTTTCATTGAAAGCTATTACACGGAAGAGATATTCCTGCCCTGAACTGAGACCAGAAATGACTGCATCACAAGTCTTGGATTGGGTAACAACACCCCAATTGTCAGATCCTTTGGGCTGCATTTCTACTAAGTATCCCATGATTCTGCTACCTCCATCATGGTCAGGCTTCTCCCAAATGAGTGACACATTCTTTTGAGTGACATCAACAAGGGTGATCTTTCCTGGTGGTAAAGGTGGTTCAGAAGCCTTTACAGCATCTGTAGTGTCAACAGGTACACCAACACCAAACTCGTTTTCTGCCATTACTCGGAAATAATAAATAGCTCCTTCAGTTAGATTCTCAATTTTGAGACTGCATTTGTTACATTTAGTAGTTACATTAGCATAGGCTTTTCTGGTTGCTTCTCGCTTATCAATAACGTAATTTTTAACCTTTGCACCTCCATCAATAATGGGTGGTTCCCATTGCAGTATAACTGATTCTTTTCTTATATCCTTTACAGTTAAATTTTGTGGAGCTCCAGGTGTGTCAAGAACTTTCACTGTAACAAATGCAGACTTAGTTCCACTGTTGTTCACTAAAGTCAGAATATATTTCCCAGCATCATTTCTATCACAGTTATCTATTGTTACTTGAGTATAATTGAGGCCCTTTTCTATTTGAGACTTTTCAGATAGTTCACCCCCTTCCTTTGACCAACTGATCTCAGGCACAGGTCTCCCTTTAAATGGTATGAAGATTCTAATGGTACTGCCAGCTCTTGTTGTGATTCCTTTTCTCAACTCTGCTGAGAGTTCAATTTCTGGTGGTTCAAGTTTATCTTCAGGTTTAACTGTACCAGGCACTGGTGCTGGCTCACCAACTCCAACTTTGTTGATGGCACATACTCGAATGTTGTATTCCTGATGTTCAATAAGTTTTCCAATTTCAAAACGAGTCACTTGAAGTCCAGTTTGTGGTGTGCACATCGTCCAGTCTTCCTCATCTGCTTTATGGATTTCCACTATATATCCTTGAATGTCACTACCACCATCATAAATTGGCTTGCCCCAAATAAGCACAATAGAATCTTTTGTTGTGTCTGCAATACGTGGATTTGCTGGTGGCCCAGGCTTGTAAATTGGATCACATGCTTTATAGAAAGCTGTTGGCTGACTTGGCTCACCAATTGCAGCGGCATTTTCAGCAGATACTCTAAATTCATATTCATGGTTTTCTGTAAGACCTGTAACTCTGAAACGCAAGTCTGTTATGTTATGTTTGTTGCATTTTGTCCACCTGATTCCAGTCCTGTCCCTCTTCTCTAGGATATAACCAGTAATTTCACTGCCACCATTATCATCTGGTCTATTCCAGCAGACAGTCATTGAGTCTCTTGCAATATTAGTTACTTCCAAAGATTTTGGTGGACCAGGAGGTACAAATGGATTCTTCATCAGAGTAGGTGCAGACTCCAAAGGTTCACCAACACCAAACTTGTTGACAGCCATTATACGGAAGATATATTCATTGCCTTCCAAAAGCTTGGTAACTTTATGCATTGTTGCTTTGACATCTGATGTCACAACTGTCCAAGCCAGGCGACTAGTTTCTCTCTTCTCAATAATATAATGTGAAATTTCACTTCCACCATCATGTTCTGGTGTGCCCCAGGATAATGAACACTTTTCAGTTGTGACGCCAGTTACTTGGATTGGACCTGCTGGAGGTCCTGGTCTGTCCAAGACTTTTACATTAATTGATACAGATTTTGTACCAGCCACATTAGAAGCTTGAAGAATGTACTGCCCACCATCCACTCTGATTGCGTCCTTAACTAGGAGTAAAGCTTTAAAATCAGTATTTTTAACCTCAAGTCTTGCTGACTCTTCAACTTCTTTTTCACCTTTGATCCACTGTATAACAGGTAATGGTTTGCCATGAACATCAGCATCTAACTTAAATGTTTCACCTGCATTAACCACTATTGTATCTTTGTATTTTGGATCCATGGATATTCTAGGTAGCTTAACTTCATCTTTTGCAGTGATGGGCCCAGTACTGTCAGATGGTTTGCTATATGTACCTGCAGCATTCTTGGCAATAACCCTGAAGTCATACCTGTCATCTTCAGTGAGTCCAGTTACAGTAAACTGGGTTTCAATTATATTTGTAAAGCTTGTCTTCATCCAGCGACCTTCAGGTAAGTCACGCTTCTCTACTATATATCCAGTAATAATGCTGCCACCATCATATTCTGGTTTTGTCCACTGAAGTGTTATTGAATTTCTTGTTACAATAATGGCTTCTGGACAACCTGGAGGATCACATGGATCACGAGCAAAGTAGCATTCTGAAACTTTGCTGGGTTTTCCAATACCAACAATATTTTCAGCATAAACTTTGAATTCATATTCAATGCCTTCTTCAAGTCCTGTAGTCTTAAATCTTGTATCCTGTATTATAGTTCTATTGACCTTTGTCCAAAGAATACTGTTTCTTTCTTTACGCTCCAGGTGATATCCCAGGATTTTGCTACCTCCATCATTAATTGGTTCATGCCACTGGACTATCATACTGTCTTTACCAGCTGTTGCTACAAATGGTGTACCTGGTGGGCCAGGTTCTTTAAATGGATACTGTGCTAAAATTGCCTCAGAATCCAAAGCAAAACTTCTACCATACCTATTTTCAGCAAATATTCTAAACTGATATTCGGCTCCAGTTTTAAGTTTGTTTATCTTCAGACTTGTTCTCGCAACTGTAGCTGAAACAATCTCCCAGGTTGTGGTAGTAGTATCTCTCTTCTCAACTATGTAGTTAGTTATCTGACAGCCACCAGTAAAGCTCGGAGGATCCCATGAAATTGAGATGCTTTCAGCGCTGACTGCATCAAACCTTACAGGGCCACTTGGAGGGCCAGGCTTATCAAGTGTTATTATTTCAATGGATGCTGCTTTTTGGCCAACAACATTAGCCACAGTGATATTGTATAAACCATGATCATCTCTAATTGATTCCTTGATGTTCAGTACTGTACTATTGTCAGAGTCAACAACATTGACTCTAGTTGTCTGCTTGAGTGGCTGACCATCCTTTATCCAAGTAACTTTTGGTTTAGGACGTCCAGATATAGGGATTTCAATTTTTAAGTCTTGACCTACTTGTACACTATAATTACTAAATGTTGGTCTGATATCTGGTTCAGTCACAAGATCTTTAGCAACCACTGGCACTGCAAGAGTTCTTGGGTCACTCTTGCCTTTTTCATTCACTGCTATAACTCTAAACACATATTCCCCTCCTTGTGCAAGGTTACTGATTGTTGCCTCAAGTGTCTTCACATGAGCACATGCTGACCACTTTTCACTCCCTTTTGTTTGCATTTCTACAATGTATTGGGTAATTCTGCTACCACCATCATGTTCTGGCTTCTCCCATGTAAGGGACACAAATTTTCTTGTCACATCAACTACTGTTATTTTTCCTGGAGGCTGTGGCACTTCAGATATTTTAACTGGGTCAACAGTTTCTGCAGGTAATCCAATTCCATGCTCATTTTCAGCAGTTACTCTAAAATAATAATTGCAACCTTCCTGAAGTTGTTCTATCTTAAAAGATGTCTTGTGGCAGTTGGTAATGACGGCCGAGTATGCCTTCCTTGTGGATTCTCGCTTTTCTACAATGAAATTTTTAACTTTGGCACCTCCATCCAAAAGAGGATGTTCCCAGGATAAAGTGACACTATCTTTAGTTATCTCTTTGACTTTAAGATTAACTGGTGGGCTTGGTGTATCAAGGACCCTCACATTAACAAAGGCAGATTTTGTTCCACTACTATTCTCCAAATTTAATATGTATTTGCCAGAGTCATATCTGTTAACATTATCAATTACAAGTAATGTATAACTTTC
>JARFYF010000001.1:46723169-46743459 GCA_030265395.1 Rhina ancylostomus
CAGCTTGGAACATCTTCAGCAACCAAAGTCCACAGAAGACGACTGGTTTCTCTCTTTTCAATTGTGTAAGATTTGACTGGAGAACCCCCATCTTCGGTTGGTGGTAACCAATTTAGGGTAACTTTTTCAGATGAAACATTGCTTAGTTCAATAGGTCCTGGAGGACCTGGAACATCCAACACTTTCACACGTACATTTTCTTCTTTGGTCCCGAATGGATTGCTTGCAGTGATAGTATATTCACCAGAATCTTTTCTGGTAGCATATTTAACGGACAGTGTTGAGGATGTTGGAGTTTCTTCAATGTAGACAATGTCAGAAACCTTGAAGTCTTTCCCACCCTTGGACCACACTGATGTTGGTAGAGGTTTGCCAAGAATACTTGTAGCAGGAATTGTAATAGTATCACCAGCTTTAACTGTTAAGCCTTCTTTAACTGTTGGATCAATCACAATTGTTGGTGCCACTGCAGGGTAAAAAAAATAAAGAAGGGTATTAATAATACAAGTTTTTTCATATTTAATCATATGATCATGTAGGGTGAGAAGAGAAAATTACGTACCATATTCATCCTGGCACATAATAGTTCCTGTTGTTTCAGATGGCAGACTAATTGCTCCTGCTGCATTCTTTGCCTTTATACGGAATTCATACTTACAGCCCTCAGTAAGGTCATTAACAGTAAAAGCACATTCTTGAACGTTAACATGATTTGCTTTCATCCAGGTCTTTGAAGGCAGGTCACGTTTCTCAACAATGTAGCCAATTAGTTTGTGACCTCCATCATATTTTGGTTCAGTCCAAATTAAGGTTACAGAGTTGCGGGTAACATTAATGACTTCAGGTTTTCCAGGAGGATCTGAAAATAAACATTTTAGATGTCAGATGATGATTTTGACATGTATAATATGGAATAATAAATGAGCAACTGTACACTAGCTTTCACCTACCAATTGGATCAAGAGTAGTTACAGGATGTGATGGTCCACTTGGTTTGCCAATACCAGCCAAGTTAATTGCCATAACTCTAAATTCATATTCAAGACCTTCAGTCAGGCCTGGGACTCTAAGATCCTTCATTCTTAATGGCGCCTTACTTGCTCGCTTCCAAAGGAGACTGTTTCTTTCCTTATACTCCACATGATAGCCTGTTGCAAAAAAAAACTGTTATAAAATTCTGTGTGTTTAACTATTGGTGTAAAGGAAGATATTTATTCCTTGTACCTGTGATAGGGGATCCACCAGTCCTCTTTGGATCCAACCATGTCAGGGAGACAGAGTCATGTCTGACTGCAACTATTTCTGGCGGCAAAGGAGCATCAGGCACATCTTGGGGAAGGGGAAAGAGAAAGAGAAACATTAATCAGCTTTAAAATAAATATTGCACCCTAATCAAAATTTAGTTGCAAAATTGATTGACGCTTACCAAATGGATGCCTGGCTATGACAGGATCTGATTTTAATCCTTCGCCCACTCCATATTTATTTTCAGCACTGACTTTAAACATATATTCTGTTCCTTCATGAAGCCTTGTAACTTTGAATGTTGTTTTTTGTACAGCAGAGGCACATGTTACCCATTTATTGGTGACGTTATCCCGCTTTTCCAAAATATAATTTGTTATTTCTGAGCCACCATCATCCTTCGGGGGGCCCCAGCTTAAAGTAATTGCATCTGCTGTCACTTCGTTGAAACGTAGTGGTGCAGTTGGTATTCCAGGTTTTCCAACTACTTTCACGAATATTGAAGCTTCTTTTGTGCCAGCAGAATTCTTCAAGTTAATTGTGTATTTTCCAGCATCGTTCTTTTGACATTCTCGAACTGCAAGAGTTGTATTAATTGCTGAGGATTCCACAGATATTCTTCCACTTTCTTGCAGCTGGTCTTCACCTTTCCTCCATGTTACTTTTGGTGTAGGTTTGCCACTGATTGGAATCTTTATACGGATATTACTTCCCTCTTTGGCAATGTATGTTAGGTCAGGAATGTCTCTTAGATCAATATTTGGTGGAACTATCAAAAAACAAATATGATTTAGTTCAGAAAATTCAAATTTCAATTTTTACAATTAGATTTAGAAACCATTTTTGTTTATTATTGATTGCCCAAACTGTTTTTTTTAATGGTAAAATCTTAAGACAAATTAAGAATTAACTTAACCTAGGTTCATGTATTTGGTTAAACAATTTCAAAAATATTATTTTTATAGTTAATGTCCAACACTAGCAATTATTAGAAGCACAGAGAAAATACGTTATATATTTGACTTGTGTCAGCTTAATTATGGGGCAAATGTAATTTATTAAGCTTTGGAACTTTCTCAGCAATAATGGAAACAAATGTATCTTCTACAACAGCAACAGGAGTAGCTCATATAACTGTTTAAAGAGATTCAACTAGATCTCCACCAATTAGTACCTCACTTCCATTTACCTAATTTTGATCCATTTCACTTGATGTCCATTTTTATACCTCTTAATTTAACTCAGCATTAGCTTATTTCTAAATGTAAGATTGCAAACCTTTGCTTCAATTTCTCCACCAGAAAAAATGTCTGGATCCATTCTGCTGAATCCATTCATCATTTCAACTATCAACTAAATTACCCACAACTTAAACACAGATTAATATATCACAAATTCATATAATGTGTTTCCATAATTTAACACACTGTTTTGAATTCATTCTGCTAAATCTGCTCTATACTCCCTCCTTCCTAAGGTGTGGTCCCCTGAGCTCAGTGCAATACACTTGATGAGGTCTGGCCAAACCTCTATACAACTAAAGCACAACTTTCTCTCTCTCTGTTCCAATCCTTCTCAACATTCAACTAGGTTTTAGTGTTTTATGAATCTGGACATCCAAATCCATTTGAGATAGTCCTAGTCCCTTGCCATAAAAAAATATTTTATTTGTTTTTCTTTACTGTCGTTTTGCTATCTTGTTCAGAATGGTATAAAATTATTTCTGGTACTCCGTAAAAATAATATCGATAGAGTAGTCAGATATGACATTACATTGAATCTACTGGTGATGAGGTTCCCAACTAAAATCAAAATATCTTATCTGAATATTGTGGTTTTAGTTTAAACATGTTGTTTGTCAATTAGATTATCTCATTGGGCCAAATCATCCAACAAGACAACTGCCCATGACTTCTACATAGTTTGAAATATGCACTGCTGCTTGAACTTCAATGAACCTCAGTTGGCCCTTTGGCAAACTCTGCACCATTTGTCGATCATCTGTGCATGGGGGGAGGCTGCATAACAAATTTCAGCATGCAGCGATTATGTACACTGATTTGTCCTCCAAGGTGACTGACAGAGAAACACTTGAAGTTTCTTGGTTGTGTTTTGTCTCGGCATGGAGAGTGGCCTCATAATCACCTACCAACACCAAATTGGGCACAGCTGATAAATGTCATCAAGGCATTTCATGTCAAACAGCTGAGAGGAAGGATATATTTTTTAAAAAAGAATAAATTATATCAGCAGCCTGTTTTACCCTCTTTTATCCTCATCAATACTCTCCCCTGACTATATAAACAATGTTCAGTGCTATATTCTTTCCATATCCATTGCCTCAAGATTCCCCTGCAGACAAGATCCCAACTCTCATCTCTCCTCCCATTCCAGACTCCATTCCCTTCCCTACCTAGGAATCCTTTCCAATCCCAAATCCCAGATTGAGCCAAATGCACTGTTCGTTCCCAGGGTCTCACTCATTCAGTGGCCTCTCACCAAACAGGAATCCAGATGTAGCAAAAAATTTTGGTACAACATGGATTGCTGGAAGAGAAGGTTTCTTGTACATACCATGGAACTAAGCTCCCAGGTGCTGGTGAGGGAATGGCAAGAATCCCTTTTTCCCAGTGAGTGGTGGTTTGGTGAAATACTCCCCATTTTTTTTGTTTTTTGGGAACTTGTTCAAAATCCAGGTAGTCCATGGCAGTGATTCACAATTTTTATATTGCTAATTGCTCTTTTGCAGGTTGTAGTAGTCATGGTATCAAATGGTAGAGTGCCTCAGTTAGCATAGCAAACATCTAACAGTCATAAATGTTGGTGTTCTATTTCCATTTGGGCATGAGGACACAACCTATGTAATATTGCTGAGATCTTATGGTGAAGTTCCATCAATTTCCTTAAGTGGTTCAAGTGCATGCAAGATTCCACTGCATTATTTGACAAAGAGAATTTTCCCCAAATCCTAGAAAATATTCCTTCTTCATTGAAAAAATATAAAGGTTGTTTATCTCAGCTCCTGCGTTTTTTTGCATATGTTTACAAGATCACACATATAATTTACTGGCTATGAAACACTTTAAATCATTCTGAGGAATATGTTAGCATGTCACTGTTTTTATTCCAGGATAAGCTATAAACATCAGTGAACTGATTGTGAAAAGTATATCATGTTGAAGTAAATAGTATCAACATTTCTTCCTCAATATTGCTTATGCATCTCATTTCTAGTACCGCCACATTTAC
This sequence comes from Rhina ancylostomus, assembly GCA_030265395.1. NCBI lineage: Eukaryota > Metazoa > Chordata > Chondrichthyes > Rhinopristiformes > Rhinidae > Rhina > Rhina ancylostomus. Next base: position 46,727,664 of record JARFYF010000001.1, read on the forward strand.
CTACATGACAGTAAATTTCCTCAGGGGCATACTATTGTAGTAGACTGAAAAATACTCACCAACTTGATCCTTTGCCACAATTGTAATTTCACATGGTACACTGTATCCTGTATCATTCTGTGCTCTTACTCTAAATGTGTATTCTTTTCCTTCTTTCAGATCAGGAGCTGTAAATTGCATATTCTTGGACCTCATTAATTCACACCATGTGTCCCCTTCAAGCATCTTTTCAACAACATAACCAGTAATTCGGCTTCCACCATCGCTGATGGGTTTCTTCCACACCAAAGTGCATGATGCCTTAGATACAGCTGCAGCTTTCAAATCTATCACTGGCCCAGGCTCCTCTGTAATAAGAAAATGTGTCATCTTAGTGAAAAAGAACTACAATATTAAGTTTTCTGTTTTACGTTCTGAAAAATAATTAGGTTAAACTATGAAGGTATAACTTTTAATTCCTTACCTGAAGCTTTCACAGCATCTTTTGTCTCACATGGCTCACCAATGCCATACTCATTTTCAGCCAGAACTCTGAAGTAGTAATGTTTACTTTCTTCCAAGTTGATAACTCTGAAACTTGTCTTGGAACATTCAGTTGCTACAGTTGACCATGCCTTTCTTTCAGCATCTCGTTTCTCTACAATGTAATTTTTAACTGGACTGCCACCATTAATAAGAGGAGGATCCCAGGATATAACAGCATGATTTTTAGCTGTTTCCTTAACAATAAGATTAATGGGTGGACCAGGAGTGTCTAATTAAAAAGTAAAAATAAGTAAATAGTTGTCTGATTGAATAAAACAATTGGAATCAATTAGCTTTAAACTAATAAAATATTACTTTTTATTAAATAATTAACAACTTACCAAGAACCTTTACCATAATTGTATATGCCTTCACTCCACTGCTATTTTCTAAAGTTAAGATGTATTTTCCAGCATCATATTTATTCACATTCTCACAGTACAACAGCGTGTCATAATCTGAAGTTCTGATTTCAAGTCCTTGTCTATCCTTGATGTTGGCATCCATTTTAGACCAAGTAATCTTTGGTGAAGGTCGACCTCTCACTGGCACATAGATTCTCATTGTGACACCAGCACGCAGAACAAGTACCTTCCTTAAGTCAGCATCAAGATCTGCTTCAGGAGCAACTGTTCAGAAAAATAAATAAAATCACTATTAAAATATTTAGTATGTGTATCATAATGCTGTGCACCTAACAGAGCACAGAATCAGAGTCAAATGCTTCTTCATCCTGTTACACTACACAAAACTCTTTGGAGCTCTCTTCATCAAGGGTGTTAAAACAGAGTCTTTCAATATTTTTAAGGCAGTCGTAGTTAGAGTCTTGATAAGCAAGGTACAAAAGATCACAGGGATAGGCAAGAATAAAGGGTTGAGGTTACAATCAGAGCAGCCATGATTTTATACATGATGGAACAGATATGAGGGGCTGAGTAACCTACTCCTGCTTTTAATTCATTTGTTTGCATATTTGCTCTTTCCCATGCCACTCCCCATGCATTATGCTCAGGAATGGTTCTGATAGCTTCCCATTCATCCTTTCCTGTAGTTCTCCCTTGTGCAGCAACTCTGGTCCCAGGTATATAAAATAAAAGGAAAAGATAGCAAGAGGGCACAAGAGAGGTGGCGATATTAACCATGAAACACAAAGGAGATAGTGACAGAAACCTAGACAGATTAAAAGAATGGATGTGCAGAATTTAAATTACTCTGTCAGATACTCTGTCAGACCATGAACATTTAAAATGCTTGGGTGAAATTCCCCTCTCCATTAACCTAAATATTTGATATAGGCTAACGGGCAAAATCTTGTTGGATGCAGTCCACACTTTGCATTCAATTGTCATAGATGCCCAAGATTACAGTTAACTTTTGTGATCATGAAGCTCCTAGTTTTATGCTTCCCTTTCTGCTGCATCTATCCTGCGAGGGAAGCAATTTCCAAGATGGAGTGATAGACCTGGGCAGTGGAAAGTAATTCCCCACCTATGGATTGCCCTGAAAACAGCTCATATTGTCAGAAGATCTGTCTGTCAGAAGACCTATTTCACAATTTTTAATGTTGGAAATAGGGGTCAGGTCAGCAATAATGAGAAAGCAGTTAAATAATAAATAATAAAAACACTTAGAATATTTGTATAAGGTAAAATAAAAAAGGAAACCATTTCAGAATCAGTATCAATTATTATCACCATCTTATAGGACATGAAATTCAAACTTTTTTCATTCAAATGAATGAGGCTGCGCTAATGTACCAGGTATGGCTAGTGTAAAGCTGAGAATCCAGATACAAGGTGTACATAGCTCTTCAGCTCAGTTTGCTGCAGAACACCCATAGATTTAATGCTGAGTCCAGGGGCTCAGCAATAGGTCAGATATATCAAAAGGTCTGGGGTATTTTATGAGATAATATTTAATTTCCAGCATGCGAGTTATGAAACTTACTCAATATGTCTTTGGCTGTATGTTTTTCAGGCACGTCACTTGGATCACTGAAGCCTATTTTGTTAACTGCGCTTACACGGAACTGATATTCAGTTCCTTCACATAGTCCGGTTACAGTATAGTGTGTATTATGGAGGGCCTTTGGTATATTGCATTTTATCCAGTTTTCACCATCAGCACGTTTAACTTCAACTAGATATCCCAAGATTGGACTGCCACCATCATATGCTGGTTTACTCCATGACAAGCTGATAGTACTATGAGTTGTATCAACCACTTTCGGGAAAGCAGGAGGTCCTGGAGGATCTAAATGAAAATAAAATAATTTGCATGAAAAAAAATGGTTAAAACTAAAAGACTATAATACAATATGTATATACACACGATCATATAGCTGCTTACACTGAGGATCAAAAGCAATTGCTGCTTTTGAAGAATCACTGGGTTTGCCTGGTCCAGCTTTATTCAAAGCAATAACTCGGTACTCATACTCAGTTCCTTCCTGAAGTCCTGTAGCTTTGACTGTTCTTTCCAATACTGGCTTTCTATTGACTTTTGACCAATTTACAGCACTTGCCTCACGTTTCTCCAGCAAATATCCAGTCACAGGAGAGCCACCATCATCTGATGGGGCTTTCCAGCTAACAGTCATATGATCTTTTGTGATGTTGCTAATTATTGGAGGATCACATGGTCCAGGTACATCTGCAAAGAATACAGAGTAAGTATTAAATATATTTTAAATATTATAGAAATTAAAATCAAAAATAGCTACAAAGCCAATAAGTTTTATTTACCATATGGATTTTTAGCGACAACTGAATTCGTCATTATTGGGTCACCAATGCCATACTTGTTTTCAGCACTGACACGGAACTGGTATTCATGTCCTTCAATCAGTTTTTCTACACCACACTTTGTAAATTGTAAATTAGCAGTAACTTGAGCCCAATTAGGACGGCTTGTCTCACGTTTATCAACAATGTAGTTTGTAATCTCAGCACCGCCATCCTCAAGAGGAGGTTCCCAGTTCAGAGTAACACGATCTGAATAAACATTGCTAATTTTGATAGAAGCTGGTGGGCCAGGTTTATCTATATTAAAGAGAACAGAAAATAAGATGCATTAACATTTTAGAAAAACATTTTTTACTTGAACAGGTCCATTCCTTTAAAAGCCTTGTTTTCCTCTTTTATCCATTAACCTCAAGGAAAAATATTATGTTGTTTCATTACCTTCTCAAGGAATAATGTTTATATTATTTCATTAAATATAGATGATATCTGCATACATATTTTATAAAGCAACTGCACAATTAACAATAGATTCATATATATGTTATATAAAGTATTATAATTTTTTTTACCGAGTACTTTAACTTTCACATTGGCTGACTTGGATCCACTCTCGTTTTCTGCAACAATTGTGTACTCTCCAGTTTCTTTCCTTTGGACACTAAATAATTCAAGTGTGCACAGATTCCTTACTCTGGCTATCTTAATGCCTTCAGCAGATGTTATTATCTTGCCATCTTTCGTCCATGTGATCTTTGGAAAAGGCTTTCCAAAGACATTAGCATCTAAACAAACATTGGATCCAGCCCTTGCAGTGACCAGAGACTTCATGGACACACCCAAATCAATTTTTGGTGCAACTGTAAATTGAACAAAGCATTAGTGTGAATATTTTCTTCTATTTATCCATTAATATATTTTAATGTCTTATATTGCAACATCAAAAATGACAATCAAATAAAATATATGGTAAAGTGATATTAATTTGTTACCATGCTCTGCCAGGATGATCACTGGGTCTGAAAGTTCAGATGGCTTGCTTATATTAACTGCAGTCTTTGCAATAACCCTGAATTGATACTGGGCACCTTCTTCAAGACTGGTAACAGTGAATTCCTCATGAGGTACATTTAGGCAGTTGGTATTGCACCGTATCCACTTATCACCAGGTAGTTTACAGGCTTCAACGTAATACCCGATTAGTTTGCTCCCACCATCATGTTTTGGTCTTGCCCATATGAGAGATACAGAATTATTTGTCACATCAACAGGTTCAGGTTTGCCTGGTGGATCTGTTTCAGAACATCAATAGATGCTTGTTACATACAAATGCAATAATATTTAAGTTGCTTTATGAAATTAATTCAATAACTGGTTTCAAATTTTTGGGAATACTTACCAACAGGCATCCTGGCTGTTTCAAACTCAGTTGGCTTACTAGGTTTGCTAGATCCTGCTCTGTTCAGTGCACTGACTCTGAAGGTATATTCTAGTCCTTCAATTAACCCTGAACATGGGTACTCAGTAGTACGGACAGAAGTGTCATTTGCCTTTACCCAAAGAAGACTATTTCTTTCTTTACGCTCAATAATATATCCAGTAATGGGACTACCACCATCACTTTCTGGTCTATCCCATGAGACAAACATGCAATCCTTGTTCGCCTTCGTGATATGTGCATTCCTTGGTTCACTTGGAACATCTGTGGACAAAAATAAACATTAATTATGGTCATCTCAAAAACAAGATTTTGAGACCTTAAGAAAATATGTAACTTCATAACTTACCAAATTGGTATTTTGCAATCATTTTATCAGAGGTAAGAGGTTCTGAAACACCAAATCTGTTTTCTGCACGGACACGGAACATGTACTCATTGCCAGGGGTAAGTTTACCAATTCTACAGTTCGTTTTAGTTACAGAAGCTACGACAGTAACCCAGTCACCACGGCTCAAATCACATTTCTCAACAACATAGTTTGTTATGTTGCTGCCACCATCTTCAAATGGAATGTGCCAATTAAGACTGCATGCATCAGCATCAATTTCTGAAATGTCAAATGGAGGTTGTGGAGGTCCGGGAATATCTGAAAAAAATACATCAAAAAAGATTCATTAACATTGCTTTTGTATAAACCAATTAATAGAAACTGATTTACTCAGCTCAAGCAAATTCAAAGCATTATGCATTTATAAAAGCAAGTATACAAACCCATTATCACTACTCGGATTTTCTGGGTGGTGATGCCAGAGCTATTTTCTGCAGAAAGACTGTAGAAGCCACTATCTTTCCTGGTAACGTCTTTGATGATGAGTACAGAAGTGTTCTTTGTCTTATGCACAACAAGCCGGCTGGATGGATCCACAACTTCTTCATTTTTCATCCACTTGCAAGTTGGTGCAGGCTTGCCAGCTACATGAGCCTCAATTCTGAGTTTCTGTCCAGCTTTGATGGTTATAAATTCCGGCATGATAATCTTTGGTGCCACTATTAGGAAAACATAGCATTAGTATTATCGTAATGCAAGAAAGGAAACCTTTGTTACTATTTTCCTAGCATGTGCTGCCAGCAGAGGATCCTAATCTTCAAAGAATTACAGTTAAGACCCATAGTTAGGCGACATACTACAAATAAGGCATTAACCTCACGTAGGTTGCGCCTCATGATAATTGCAATGTGCTAACGTTGTGTAATTTGAAAGCCTCCTTCACAATGTTATTTTTTCCAAAAGTTTGTTTCAATTTTGATATTTTATTCATGAAGAAATATTTCCTGTTTACTTACTCAGTTGTTCTTTAATTTCAAAAAGTCCTTCAGTTTCTCTGGGCAAGCTGACCCCTACTATATTCCTAGCTGCAACTCTGAATTTGTATTTGATTCCTTCCTTTAGGCCTGTTACAAGAATATTGAGATCCTAGATTGTGGAGTATTGTGTCCAGTGTTTCTCAGATTCACCTTCTTTCTGGTATTCAATGATATAACCATCAATTTTAGCACCTCCATCCCTTATAGGTGGTAACCATGCCAGTGAAGCACTATTCTTTGTTATATCAACAACATCCAATTTCTTGGGTGGATCTGGTTCACCTAAAAATCAAATTACAAAATTATTTTGAGACTAAATGATAAAACAATCTACAAAAAAAAATGATGAAAAAATTCTGGCAAAGCCCAGTTGTTTTTTCTTAGATTAATAAGAAAATACAAACATATTATACTTACTGACTGGATCCCTTGCTAATATTGATTTGGGAATGTCTTTTGGAACCCCAGGACCATATTGATTGACAGCAGTTACTCTGAAGTAGTACTCGGTTCCAGGTGCTAAACCAATCACTTTGAAACTAGTTTTTTTCAAATCTTGTATCACTCTGCCCCAGGATTTCCTGTCTGCTTCACGCTTCTCCAAAATATAGTGAGTTACTGGACTACCGCCATCATTTTCAGGTAGTGACCATGACAACTGGCATCCTGTTTTTGTAACATCTGAAGCATCAAAGTCTGAGACAGGACCCGGTGTATCTGGAATTGAGAAAAAAAATCATCAATGTCAATCAACAAAAAAAACCAAAATCATAGAACATCACAGGACACCATTAAGCCCATCAAGTCTGTGCTGTGAAGTCAGAGCAATTTAGTTAATCTCACTCAACTCTTCTCCCGTTTCCCTGAAATAATTTTCTTCTTCATCTAATTCTATTTTGAAAGCCGCCATTGCATTTGTTTCCACTATTAAGCAGTACATTTCAAATCCTAACCACTTGTAGAACATAAAAAGCTTTTCTCTTGTTGCTTTTTCTTGTTAATCACTTCAATGTGTGCCTTCAAGTGTTTATCTATTGTAAATAAGTTTGTTTGTTTGTAAGTTTGTTTTTATTTACTCTATCTGAATCCTTCCAGACATTAAGCTTTCTCAGTCTTCTCTGCCCTAATTGCAAAATGACTGCAATAAGCAACATCTACAAAATGCACTGCAATTACTTATCTCAGCAATTCCAACAGAACCTCCCAAATTTGTGACCTCTACCACTACGACAGATGAGAACATTGCCACCTGCTGATTCCCCTCTAATTCACACATCATCCTGACTCGGGAACGTGTCCTTCGTCATTACTGGGTCTAAATCCTGAAACTCTGCTCAACAGCGTTGTAGGAGTATCTTCAACAAGAGGCCTGCAGTGGTTCAAGAAGATGGCTCACCAGCACTTTCTCAAGGGCAGTTGGAGATGGACTATAAGTAGCAGTAGCCTTGTCAGCAATATCCACATCCCAATAAAAACAAAATCCAGTCAATGCAAATTCTTGTGCTTTTTTTTCTGTACTCTTTCCTAAATCATCCAATGCTATCTGAGGTGTGGTATCTAGAATTGGATGCATTATTTGAGCCAATGCCAAATTAGTGCTTTTATGGGTTTTGCATAACTTCTTGCCTTTTTTGCTTTGTTCTGGGGACAAATTAAAATTTACCTAGAAATTCTAGCACATACGTACATTTGAGTGTGCCTGAAGGCCACGGAAACAAAGTTTAGTTGTTAGTCCAATTCATAAATCTACAGTTCTACCTATAGCTAAAGGCCTTCTTTCCTGAGGCTGTGCTTGGGAGATGGTTGTCCACTAGCCCAAACCGATACAACAGAAGGAAGAGATGGGGTGAATATGGGCTGGGGGTGGTGGAGTGCAACAGCATTTGAAGCTGCAGTATGGGGGGGGGTGGGGTGGGGAAAAGAAGTGGCAAGAGGAAATCAGGAATAGCTAGCAGGGTTTTGCAGGGTCAGGAAGGGCTAGCACCTTGTTGTGCATGGGGTAGAGGGAGAGGTAGTACACGGAATAGTGAATTTTGGAGCGGGAAGGGCCTCAATTTGTATGGTGGCATCCTTTGGTTGACCATGAGTTTCAGTAAGGTTGCTGGGAAGGCTTTCCATTTTGCTGTGGAAACCTCCAAGAGTTTATATATGCACTTCATTAAGCTTGCAAGCCTTCCAGTCTGGCACTGCAGTTCGAAGATTACTTTGTCCCAGGACTGGCCAGTGGCAGATGCCCCCAGCTTAACATGGTCCAAGTTCCCATTCAGTGCTCCAAAATCATCATGTGTGGCACTGTCGTGGAAATCACAGTGAGTTGCAAGGATGATGCAAAGTGACCTGAAAATGGTTTTCTCATATTTCATTCTGAAAAATTGCAGTTGCATAATGCTGAGAAAAATGTTATGTAATTGAATTTCTAGGCTTGTGTTTTATTGGGTCAGATTGTGATCCTCTTCAGCTCATGAATCCGGAGAGAACTGCTAATGAACAGCATTACAGCATACTGTAGGTTAGTGCTTTCCTGATTTTTGCACCTGTACACAGCAGCACAGCAATATAAAAGGAATTGGAGGTCAGCTGCCGTGTATTTGACTACCAGGACTGAGTTCAGGGGCAGAAAGTAAGGGGTCAGATACACTTTGTAACTGGCTGTCTAGCTTAATGCCAGCTGTGGTAAGCTTATTTTCTTTATTTTAATTATTATACTTTTACCTAATTTATGTCAATTGCGTGTGCTTTTAAATTTGTTATTTTTAATTTTTGAAATAATTTTTACATATTGAGTTGATTAAATTTATTTCAACTGGTTTTAAATCTCTGATTATCAGAGAAACAGTTAAGGGTATTTGAACGGTCTGAGAGCATGACCTCAGAACCCACTGCCTTAGGCAGCTCCATTTTATGGGATGCTTGGGACAGCGAGGTGTTCTGCTCAAACTAGGTGTGCAAGATCTCTCTTCTTTGAAACTGTTCCATTTAGCTTGTTTTGTCTCTCTTCATTCACCCTACCAAAACAGATCACTTCACGTGTTTTTGGATTGAATTTCATATGCTTTGGGTTCACCTAATCTACCTTTTTTTCTTATTCAATATCCTGACAACCTCCTCTTGAAGCACATGAAGTCTATTTGTATCTTCCTCGCTGCTATCTGTTACTATCATGACACTTGCAACTTTTCAATCATTTTCAAAATTTCAGAATATTGTTCTATGCCCCCAAGTCCAAGCTATTAATGCTATCGTTGGTAGCAGTGGTTCCAGCACTGAAGAACACCACTAAATCCTTCTTTCCAGTCCACAATCCTCTGTTTTCTATCCCACAGCCACTTGAACATATGCTGCAACTGCCATTTTTATTCTAATTTAGTCAAAAAACCTATTATGTGTTACTTTATCAAAGTCCGTATTCATGACATCAGCTGCCACATCCTTAACCATTACCTCATCAAAAACCTCAATCAAGTTAAGAAAATATAGTTTGCCCAAAACAAATTCATGTTAATCATTCATTTTCATTTTATTCTTACTCAAGAAGTTATTAATATTCTCCCAGGTTATTTTATGCATGTCCAGTACCACATTAAATTTACTGGCCTTCAATTTCCAAGTTTATTCTTCCCTAATTTTTTGTACTTGAGTGGAACATTTGCAGGCTTTCAATTCATTATTCCTCTAATCATAGGAGAATTGAAAAATTTTAGCACCTCTGTAGTACATACATTTACTTTCCTCAGGAATCAGACACACCTCATCTGGCTATGGGTGAATTTTTTGTGTGTTGCTCTAGATTCCAGCATCTGCAGAATCTCTTGAATAACCATATACAGTACTTTCTACTTCTCTAGTGCCTTCTTTTTACCCTTGTTTAAAATTTCATTCAATGTCCTCATAACTTCGTTGTTTTGTGTGTCTTTGTTAATATCTACTGGTAATCAGTTGGCAACTAATTAGTTCCTCAGCCAGTAAGTTTCTTCTTTGGTCCTTTTTATCTGCTGACACTTGTCATTAATGTATCCAAAGAGCACTTTTTGTTTCCCTTTTTATCTTAGCCATCAACTTATTCTTCTATTGTCTTTCCATTGCACTATCATGTTTCTGTCATGTTACATGCAACTCCAATTTACCTGAGCAATCTTTTCTCAATTACCTGGAGCATTTTTATGCCAGGGTGCTCCTTATCCTTGTCCAATACAATTTAAATCTTATACAACATGACCAACAGTTGAGATAATCCCCCAATACAGCATTCTTCACTTGACCCATATCATTTCCCAAGATTAGATCCAACAACATGTCCTTCCTCTTGAGACAAGAAATGCAGCAATCAAGAAATTTCCCTGAACATATCAGAAAATCTTCCCCCATAATCAAATCAAATCAAGAAATAGAACTCAAAAAAAAGTACTCACCTAAAACTTTAACATTCACAAACACAGCCTTTTCACCTGCTGCGTTTACAAGTGTCAACGAATATTTGCCAGAATCATCACGAGTACTATCAGGAATGACAAGGAAAGTCATTGTGTCGATCAAATCTACTTGACCCTTTCTAACAACGTTGTCTATTCCAATTTTCCTCCAGGTAACTTGAGGTGCTGGCCTGCCTCTGATGGTGGCAAACAATCTGATAGGACATCCTGCTCTGACAGTTAAAACCTTTCTCAGGCTTGCATCTAAGTCAATCTCTGGTGGTTCTGAAAAAGATCCATTTTATGAAAGAAATTACTTTCTTGATGCAAAGAATATTATCACATTAAACATATTTCATTATGCCATAAAGGAAAGAAAGGTAAAACACAGTGCATACCTAAAATCTCTTTCGGAGATACTGCTTCTTTAAGTTCAGCAGGGCGACCAATTCCGACCTGATTCTGTGCATAAACCTTAAATTCATATTCTTGTTTCTCATCAAGGCCACTCGTAGTAAACTGAGTTACAACTAGCTGAGCTGCAACATTACATCTCGTCCATCCTTCTTCAGGAGTCTTACTGACACCTTTCGGTCTCATTTCAACAACATAACCAGTGACGGGAGAACCACCATCATATACAGGCTTTGTCCAGCCAAGAGTAATGGAGGTCTTTGTACTATCAATCACCTTCAGGCCACTTGGTGGACCAGGAGGTTCTGTGTACAGAAAAACAGAATATTAATTAGGAGAATGTGGTGTGAGTGATGAGAAAAGCAATCAAACTTATTGTTTATAGAAAACTGACTTAATGATAAAAATATACATACCCATAGGATCCTTTGCTAATACTGGTCTCGAAGGTGGACTTGGTTCTCCTAATCCAACTTCATTTTCAGCTTTGACACGGAACTGGTATTCATGATCAGGAATTAAATTTGTAACTTTCATTCTTCTTTCTGGGATTGGACTCTTGGTGATTGCCACCCATCTAACAGATCGTTTTTCTTTCTTCTCCAATATGTATCCTGTGATTGATTTTCCACCATCATCTTCTGGTGGATTCCATACAACAGTCATTTCTTCCTTGCTGACTTTGGTGACCTCTGGTGCATCTGGAGGACCAGGTCTGTTGAACTGTGTCCTAGCTACAATTGGCTTAGTTTCTGCTGGTGGACCTGTACCTATTTTGTTTTCTGCACGCACTCTGAATATGTATTCATTTCCTTCAATCAAACGAGTGACATTCGCATATTCATTAATTATAGAAGTAGAAAATACAGACCAGACCATTCTTTTGCTTTCGCATTTTTCTAGAATATAGTTTTGGATTTCACAGCCACCATCATCTGCTGGCGGGTCCCAGCTGACTCTACACCTATCACTTGCAATGCCAGATACTTTCAGATTTCTGACTTCACTTGGTACATCCAGAACATTCACAGTAGCATAAGCTGTGAAGGAACCAGCTGGATTGGTTGCAGTGATTGTATATTTACCACTGTTTTCTCGCTTAGATTTAGTTACAATTAATCTGGATGCGTCAGCAGTTGTTTCAATCTTAGCCCGGGGTGATCTGCTAAGATCAATTGCATCTTTGTCTTTTACCCAAACAACTTCTGGTTGAGGTTTGCCTCTCAGTGTAGCCTCAATTCTGAAAGTTTCACCTGCTTTTACAGTTAATATTCCAGTAAGCTTTAGATCCAAGACTGGTTTTTGCACTTCTGGTTTGACAATAACATAATCAGTCTTCACCCAATTGCTTTCACCGCCTTCATTCTTGGTTTGAACTCTAAACTGGTAACTCTGGTTCTCAATACATTTGTCAACCATGAAACTTGTCTCTTTAATACTTCCTTTGTGCATTCTTTCCCATTCATCTGAGTCCTTTAATCTCCTCTCAACATGATAGGACAGGTTAGGGCTACCACCATCATAATCAGGTCTTCTCCATTTAAGTAGGACAAATGTCTTTCCTATATCAGCAACATGAAGGTTTTCTGGTTCTCCAGGCTTTTCAACAGGATCAATTGCTAAGATTGGTGTTTTAGTTTCAATTGTTGGACCTAGTCCGACTTTGTTTTCTGCACATACACGGAAGAAGTACTCGTGATTTGTTGTAATTTGAACTTTGACCACACGTTTAGTTAAATCAGATGAGATCAAAGACCATCCTCTCTGACTGGGTTGACGGCTTTCTGCTATGTAGTTAGTAATTTCTGAGCCTCCATTATCATCTGGATTCTCCCAGGAAAGCATACAGGAATCTTTAGTGACATAGCTTGTCCTGATATTCTTACAAGGGCCAGGTCTATCAAGGACATTGACAGTAACAGAGGCCTGAACTTGTCCACTATTATTTTTGGCAACGACATGGTATTTACCATGATCGGCTCTGGTTGCCTCTTTAATAAAGAGCTGTATAACAGGATAGTCATTATGAATCTCTGTACGTTTGCCAGCAACAAGTACCTTGCCTTCTTTTGACCACGTAATTTCTGGATCTGGTCGGCCTTTAACACGTCCTGTTATCGCAATAGTTTGTCCTACACGAACTGTGATTAGGTCACGGCAAACAATATCAAGTTCCAGCTCTGGAGGATGAAGAATATCTTTTGCAATTACAGATTCTGGCAGCTCCCTTGGTTCACCTTCACCAACGATGTTGGCAGCCTTTATACGGAACCTGTATTCATTTCCTTCAATAAGGCCGGGTACTCTAAAAGCACACTGTGTGATTAAATCATCTTTATTAATTCTATTCCACTTTGTAGTGTCAGCTTTCTGACATTCTACAATGTATCCTAAGATTGGGCTGCCTCCATCATTGCTGGGCTTTGTCCAGACTAAGTCAACAGTTTCTCTTGACTTATCTTTCAGTTTAGGATTGATAGGTGGCCCGGGTAGTCTTATAGGACGGATTGCCGAGACTAGATCAGAGATTGGTGATGGTTTGCTTATACCAGCAATATTTTCAGCAAATATTCTGAATTCATATGAATTACCTTCAAAAAGTCCAACGGTTCTCAATTTTAGATCTAATATTGGTGTCTTATTCACACGGATCCATTTACCAGTTCTTTCCCTACGTTCCATTATGTAACCAATAATTGGGCTACCACCATCATATTTTGGTACACCCCAAGAAACTGTAACTGCATTTTCTGTTACATCATAAACAGCTGGCTTAGTAGGTGGGCCTGGAACATCAAACGCGTACTTGGCTATGGTCGGTTTAGACTCTAATGGTTCACCAATACCAATTTTATTTTCAGCTCGAACACGCATAATGTATTCACAGCCTTTCTGGAGACGTGGAATTTTAGCTTGGGTACTTGTGCTTCCAGAGGTAACTATACCCCAGGTTTCCTTCTTAGTTTCTCGTTTCTCAACAATGTAATTCATAACAGGGCTTCCTCCATCATCCTTAGGTGGACGCCAAGAGATGATCATATGCTGTGGTGTTACTTCAAGGATATTGATTGGACCAACTGGAGGGCCTGGAATGTCCAGGACGATCAAGTGTAGAGCCACTGACTTACTACCAGCTGGATTGGAGACAGTAAGTATATATTCACCAGTATGTTTTCTGGTGCAATCCTTGATTGTTAACATAGTAGAGTGGTTGTCAGTGTCAATCTTGTAGCTGCCTTCTGATTTAAGTTCAGTACTGTCAGTGACCCACTTCACCGAAGGAGTAGGAATACCTCTCATTAAAGCAGGAAGTTTGACAGTGCTGCCAGCCTTCACGACAAGACCTTCAATCAAACTTACATCAACATCCACTGATGGTGACACTATAACACAAAAGCATAAATGAATCAATGTATATCAAGGAAGTGACAATGAAATAAAGAATAAAAGCAATGGAAAGAACAAAGCAAGTAAACAACCAACCCAATTTCTCCTGACAAAGTACAGGTACAGTTGTATCTGGACGACTGAGCCCAGCTGCATTTTGAGCTTTAACACGGAACCTGTATATCTTCCCCTGTTCTAAACCAGTTACAACACATTCAGGTATGCTAACAGTTTTGAACTTTATCCAGTCTTTTGCTCCTTCTTCCTGGTATTCAATTAAAAATCCTGTGATTTCTGAACCCCCATCACGATCTGGGTAATTCCAAAGAAGAGATACCTCAGTCTTGTCCACATCAACATGGTGCAAGTTCTTAGGTGGGCCAGGAGGAGCTGTAAAAATAAGCAACAATCTGATAAGTTAAATGTTGTGGGTATAAATACTATGAGCTTTCAAATGAAATTGTCAATCTCAGCAAATAACAACTTACATATTGGATCAATGGCCTTTATAGGTTTTGTTGATTCAATAAAGCTGCTTCTACCATACTGATTTTCAGCAGCCACACGGAACAAATACTGTGTGCCTTCCATTAAGTACTTAGCCATAATGCTGGGCTTTTTGCTTGTGGATGAGATAGGGATCCATTGAGGAGTTGCAACATCTCGTTTTTCAATTATATAGTTAGAGATAACAGCACCACCATTGTCTTCTGGTTCCTTCCATGTCAGATAACATGAATCACTTCTAACTTCACTAATATTCAAGTTACGTGGTGGACCAGGTTTATCTGAAAATGATTAACAGTTTCCTGTTAATTTAATTACTGAACAAATCAAGTTGATTCAAATTGATACAACTCTCATGTTCCATTCATATTACCTAATACAGTAACAGTACAAGCAGCACTCTTGCTACCAGCTTCATTCTCAACAGTTAATGAATAACATCCACTGTCATCTCTGACAGTATTAAAGATTTCAAGCTTGCTGCTCTTTGGGGTACTTTCAATGTCAGCTTTTTGTGGTACTTCCTTGTCATTCTTTTTCCACATGATCTTTGGAATTGGCATTCCTTTTATGGCTGCACTGAGGGTTAAGATAGTTCCTGCTTTTATGTTTACACATCGAGCCATGTTGGCATCTACAAACAAGTCTGGAGCCTCTGCAAAGGAAATAAGAAAGCTTTACATGTACAGAACCAATTGCACAGAACAAGATTCATTGCAAAACTTTTCAATGTGGAGTGATCCTGTATGTCACTTACCAAGCCTGTCTTTTACTTGGACAGGATCATGAACGTAAGCTGGATCTGATTCACCAGCTTGATTGACTGCGAAAATCCGGAATTTGTAGGTATCACCTTCAGTAAGATCTGCCACCTTAAAATGAAGGTCAGGACAGGACTCTGGTGTTTGATTGGCTTTCTTCCACTCTTCATCACCAACTTTCTGGTATTCCACTAAATATCCCAATATTCTGCCTCCTCCATCATGACGAGGAGGTTGCCAAGATAA
>JARFYF010000001.1:46747304-46763000 GCA_030265395.1 Rhina ancylostomus
TACAGACCCCTGAGGTACACCACTGGTCACCAACCTCCACTCAGAATACGACCCTTCAACAACCACTCTCTGCCTTCTGTGGGCCAGCCAGTTCTGGATCCACACTGCAATGTCCCCCTGGATCCCATGTCTCCTCACCTTCTCCATAAGCCTCACATGGGGCACCTTATCAAATGCCTTACTGAAATCCATATACACTACATCCACTGCTCTCCCCTCATCCATGTGCTTAGTCACATCCTCAAAAAATTCGATCAGGTTCATAAGACAGGACCTGCCCTTGACAAAGCCAAGTGTTATGTATTTGTTGATGTGTTATTACTTCTGCTTTACATTAATAAAAAAACACTGCTTGCATTATAGCGATGCATCTCCAAAGGGCCGCTGACATTACAAAAAGTTAGAATGCATAGAACTGTTTAAACAGCTGCCAAGTGTGCATCAATCTACAAGAGAAATTGTGCATGTACAAAAATCTCAAAATTCCAACCATGCAAAATGCTCACCTATGGGATCTCTTGCAACCACTGGGTCGGAAGGTATGCTTGGGGGTCCAACACCTGCTGCATTGATAGCAAACACACGGAATTGATAAAATGAGCCTTCAATAAGGCCAGTTACATGATAGGATACTCCAAGTGGCATAATCCTAATTGGATCACGATTTATTCTGTTCCATCTCTTTGCTGAGGTGTCTTTACGCTCTAACCAGTAGCCAGTTACTGGAGAGCCACCATCATATTGTGGTTCTTCCCAGTTGACTACCATACTATCATGTTTCACACTACTTACAGTTGGTTTGTCACAAGGTCCAGGTACAGCTGTAAAAAGAAAATTACCATTTTTAATAAACAAGGTATATTCTTACAGTAATTTTGAATTCAAAGTTTAAAATTTAACATCCTAAGAAATCTTAAAGAAGTTGGCACAAAAATTCAAATTATTTTGTTATTAAATGCACAGAATTATATACCCTATTTCAATTTTTTCTTAAAAAGTCAACAGAAATACCATTAAGTATGAACTGAGAACTTCAGATAAATAATTTTATCAGTCCCAGAAATTAGATATTGGATACACATATAATGTCAAAATAAAGAAAATGTGCGAGAAATTTATTTGAATACATACAAAACAGATTTCTTGCTGTCTCTGGTTCGCTGTCAATAGGTTCACCAATGCCATATTTATTCTGAGCCATAACACGGAATACATATTCGTGTCCTTCCAATAACTTGGGCACTTCACACATGCATTCTTTAACATCACTGGTAACTTGAATCCAAGTCTTCCTACTTGCTTCTCTCTTTTGAACAACATAGTTGGTGATCTTAGAGCCACCATCATCTTTTGGAGGTAGCCATGAAAGGGTCATTTTCTCAGCACTAATTCCTTCAAACTTAATAGGACCCACTGGAGGACCAGGAGATCCTAATCAATAGAAAAAGAAAAACATATTTTAAATTATATTTTATAGTATGCATTAACAAAACTAGACATTTAGAGAAATAATAAAAAAAGTTACCAAGAACATTGAGTCGCATTTCCTTAGAATCAGTGCCCAAGTTGTTTGTTGCAGTGAGAGTGTAAAGACCAGTGTCCTTTCGGAGAGACTGATGAATGAGTAGAGTGCAACCATCCTCAGTCACACTTTTGTTGACATGCTGATCATATTCTACTTTAGATTTTTCTTCTGGTTTATGGACAGGTGCTTTGTACCAAGTCAAAGTTGGGAATGGTGTGCCCTTCACTTTGGCAATAATGTTTATGTCTGTATGTTGTTCTGCCTCTAAGAATTCTTTAAGTTCAATTGCAGGTGCACCTAGACGTTAAAATATTCATTGCATTTTAGGAACACTTAAATTTGGAGTTTATGATATTTACATTGGCTAGATATGAGGTAATTGTGCAAATACTTACATGTTTGGTCTTTCACAACTATAGGCCCAGCAGAGTTACAAGGTTTACTAGTGCCAGCTTCATTAACAGCTTTTACACGGAATTCATATTCTCCACCCTCAATGAGATCTTCTACAGTAAATTTGGTTTCTTCCACATCGCGTCTATTGCATTGTGTCCAGGATTCCTTCCTTTGACCACTGGGATCCAAGGCAAGTCTTTCAATAATGTAATGCGTTACTGGAGCCCCTCCATCATTCTTTGGTGGCTTCCAGGTAAGTGAAACAGTGTTCTTAGTAACCAAAGCAATTTTGAGTCTCGTTGGTGGCTCAGGAGGATCTGAAATGTAAAAGCGCATTCATCAAAAAATGGCAAACTGAAGTTGTACGGATATCTGAACTGGGTTAGTAAATTATAAATAAGAAACTTACGAATTGGATCTCTAGCCCTAGTCCTCTGAATAGTTTCTACTGGTGGGCCAATGCCAAATCGGTTTTCTGCCCGGACACGGAAGAAGTACTCCTGCCCTTCAATAAGGTCAGGCACAATAAATGATGTGCCGACACAGGAAGCATTAACTTTTACCCAAGCCTTTCCTTCTACAGTCTTTTTCTCCACAACATAGCATTTAATTCTGTCTCCACCATCATTGTCTGGAGGCTTCCATGTAAGTCTGCAGGTACTCCTTGTAATGTCACTGACTTTAAGATCTTTTGGTGATCCTGGCATATCTGTTAAATGTAAAAGATAATTTAAGAGTCATATCAAACTACTGCAATTTATTCTATTTCAAATAAGTTCAAGGAAAAAACTACATACCAAGAACATTTACTCTGATATGTAATGTCTTTTGACCGGCTTTGTTCTTAGCAGTAATATTGTATCGGCCAGAGTGGTTTCTACTGCATTCTGGAATAACCACAGCTGTCTTAGTTCCTGCACTTTCAATCTATAAAAGGCAAAAGGAAGAATAATAATTAAGTAAATAAAATGCAAATTCTACTCCTGCAATTCCAAATTTAAAACACAAATGAAAAAAAATCATAAACTACATTATTACCTGAGCATCAGCTGGCACATTATGCACTTCATCCTATAAAGAATAAAATATCAATTGTTACATGTTTTATTCAATTCAAATTTGTTCAGAAGATTCCACCTTAAGCTTGGTCTTCATATTTTTCTGATTATGTCACACTGGATGATGCTAAGTAATTTTTACCCATGGTTTATATGGCATTATTTCATATTGTCTTGAAGCTGATTTAAACCTAGCTTCAAACATGACACATCCTAACTAGATTTAAAAAGTAAGCCATGAATACCTAGGATGATAGACAAGGGAAATCATAGCTTGTGTAAAAAACTATGAATTACAGAATAATAACTAATCTCCTGCTAGTGAAAAATCTTCATAAACCAAACTAATTAGGAATCAACACAAATAGTGGTGACTGGAGATGAATAAGGAGTTCATGTGTTACCTGAATAGAGTAGTCAAAACATTAGCTATGATGCAATTCTCACTCCTCAGCTACACTGGGGCAGTCTATTCTCATAGTGGCTTTATCCCAAAAAAAATAATTTGCCAACAACTAGGTCAAAAGGTATTATTTCAAGGAAGGTTTTAAATATGGAAGGCCCAGAGATATTCAGAGATAATGACTATAGAGAAAAAATAGTCTATTACTTGGATATAGTTCTCTTTTGACAGACAACTCACTTGCTAGAAGTTTCCAACCATATGTTTATGCATATTGAGCTTCGTGAGCTGCTCAAGAAAAAATATACATATTGTCTTTTCAGAATTTTGTACTGGGTTTTTCTAACCTGACTGAAGTTACAACTGTGGTGAAGTCAGATACAATCTTTATGTTTAAGATACAGTTAAACAGGCCACTAAATAGGGATGGCATAGAAGGATTATGGACTTTATGTGGGCAAATGGAATTTGTGTAGATGGACCGAAAGTCTGGCATGGATGTGGTGGGCTGAAGGGGCCACGTTTCTGTGCTGTACATTTCTATGAATCTATCCATAACAATTAAATTTCTTTTTAAGATCTATAAGAGAAAAATGCATGACGTTACTGAATGCTATGCACTCAAAAAATGAGTATTGAGTTAAAAATGGATAGTGGGCAAATTAGCTGTGCCATTGATACCCAAGACTCTTGTGATGCCATATTCATGTAAGGTTCTAAATGAGTTAATGCTCTGGCTACCTAGAACAGGGTAAAGCCTGCTTTACTATGCAGACTGGGTTCTTACACCACCCAGCTTTACCAAATATTGAACACTCAACCAAGGAACTGCAGAGAAAATTTAAAAAAATCAGCTACTGAAAATTATTGAAGTTATATTTTTTGTGAAGTGCTTCGCAAAATTACTGATGATCGCTGTGAGCCCAGATTAGCTCATGTACCTTCATCTCCATTCCCTTTACCTTTCTCTTTGAATTAATATCATTGGAGCCATCTGGATTTCCTGAGCAGCAATGTGCCTTAAAATACTCGATGTAACACTGCATCACCTCATCTATTTAAGTGAAGCCGAATGTTGAATTTGGTTTGGGGTCTCAACCTAGCAAAAATCATCCTAATGATCTGGTTAGCAAGTCAAATTTTCTCCTTATGTTTAAGCAGAAAAGAAGCATTTTTGTTAATGTCTTAGGAGAAATGAGAGATATGTATTTTACTCAAGGATACCATTTATTGTTAATTCTCTTTTAACTGCTCATTCATTCAGGCCCGAATCCTTATTTGGTAAGCTATAGATTTTAATATCCTTTTCAAAAAGTGGAAAATCACACAACATAACATATATTGCAATCATCCATGTTATGGTCAGCGGGTGTCATTATATGGATGTTGGGATACATGAAGTCTGATTGAGGAGATAGTTGGTGATGTTGAATCATAGAGACATTCTGAGAGACTTGAGCCAGCCAATCTATGACCTTTCTGGTCAGGAAGATTGTTAATTTAAGACCAATACTTTTCCCAGCCTACCATAAAGTACCCCTAAATAAACCACAATGACAGATCCACCCAGGAAGGAGTTGAGGTGATATCCTAGAGGACAATGATCTGCTCTGACAGTAAGTAGATTCTATTGAACTGTGCAACTTGCCTGGGAACCAGTTGGGATTATCCAGTTTGTGGGAAGTGAGAATTTAAGAGCTTTCTGGCTGTCAGAATACCAGCTTGGGACCTTGATTAATTAGTCTTGCAAATACCAGAAATGGAAATTCTGCATCACTGTTAAGTACATACTACAGAAAGTGACATTTATGAATACTATGAGTTTTAATTAGGGTTAGAATTAAGCTGATACTTTGAACATTTAATCTACAATGTTCAAGTCATGTCAAAATGCCACATTAAAGTAAATATTTTTGACTTCTAACTACTTCATACCCATAAATGTTCGGATGAACTGACACAGGGTGATCAGATAGAAAGTTCTTTGTTCAGAAATGGGTTACTTGCAGAAGATTCCATATGGAGGGGAGGCTTAATTTCTTGAACACACTTACATAACTATGCAACTTACCTTTTGTTGATCATTAATACCTTTAAATACTGTTGTTGGAAATTCTATAATATTTGGTGTTCTAGCATTAATCATCTATGCTGGCAAATGAATTTCCCTATCATAATATCGCATATATCCAAGGGATATTGAAATGGGATAACTATGAGTCTATCATGAAGATGTAAGTGATCGAACTAACATTTAATTCAGACATTTTTATACCTTGATAACTGTTTTAGCTGGTCCTTCAAACTCCCAATTGATCTTGGGAAAAGGACGGCCTGATACAATAGCTGGAATTCTCAAAGCTGTTCCTGCATGACAACTGAGGAAATCTTGTGCGCCAACCTCCAATGTAATATCTGGTTCCTCTGCAATCACAAAGAAAAACATGTTGGCTGTGATCTACAAAATGCAAATACTAGTACTCTTAAATACTGAATCTAGAAGTGTTTACCTAGGGTTTCCTTCACAATTGTTTCTGAAGTGGATAAACTTGGTTCAGATTCCCCTGCAGCATTAACAGCTTTAATTCGGAACTTGTATTTCTTGAGTGCTTGTAAATTGGGTACCTCATATTCACATTTAGGAATTAATTTATCTGGCTCTGATGCTCTTTTCCAATCAGATGAACCTTCTTCCTGCATCTCAACAATATAACCTTGGATTGGGCTATGACCATCCTTTTCTGGGCGTTTCCATGCTAGCTTTATGGTATTCTTGGTTTTATCAGTGACTTCAGGACAGGAGGGAGCACCTGGAGGATCTTGTGGGGGAAAAAAGAACATTTAATTCATACGTCAATTTCTCACCATTTTATTGTAGTGTGAGTAAAAACTGTGTGATAGCTTTAATCAGAGCAATTAAAAAAGTTGCATTACCATACACCTCACCTTGATTGTTAATTAAAATATCAGTACTGCATTTATGATTGTGTGTGGATTACCTTAGCAATTTTTTATGTAATGAAAAGTTTTAATCAGCTATAATTTTTACTTAGGAATTAGAAATGCATAACTGATAAACACAGATTTAATAAAACTTACACTTGGGATCAGATGCCAAAACTGGATCAGAAGGTTCACTTGGAGGTCCAATTCCAGCAGCATTTATAGCCATCACTCGGAACTGATACTCAACATCTTCTAATAAGCGAAGGACAGTGAAATCTAGGCCTTTCACAGCTGGCTTTGTCAGAGGAGCTCTATTGACACGTGACCAATACACACCATCTACTTCTCTCTTCTCTATATAATAACCAGTAATTGGAGCACCACCATTGTCCAGTGGAGGCTTCCAAGATACAAGCATAGAAGACCTTGTAACATCAGACACATTTGGTTTACTCGGTGGTCCTGGAAGGCCGAATGGATCTTTGATTGTCACTTTTTCAGATAGGCAGCCATCACTAATTCCATATTTGTTCTCTGCTCTAATTCTAAACTGATATTCTCCATCAGTTGTCAGTTTCCATACCTAAAATGGAGAAAATTTTGATTATATATATATATGTAAAATTTGCTAGATTATTGTAAGAAGTGGTTAAAATATAAATATAATTCAGTAATTAAAAAAGAAACATTACGCCATATCGTCTTTCAATAATATATTTTGTGATCTCTTCCCATTCGGACTTCTTTGTGCTTGCATCACGCTTGTCAACAATATAATTAGTTATTTCACTCCCACCATTGTCTTCAGGGGCATCCCAAGTCAGATAACAGGATTCAGCTTTAACATCAGAAACTTTAAGGTTCCTTGGTGGTGAAGGTTTGTCTATAGTTAAGAAAAGGTAAAATAAATCAACACTTTAATAATTTTGGGAATTTTTTTATGGAAGTCTCAAAACATTTTCTTGAAATTTTCTTGTGTTTTGTTTCCTTACCTAGAATATTCACATTCACAGACTGGGATGCTGATCCCAGGCGGTTTGAAACAGTAATAGTGTAAGTATCTGTATCTTTTCTAATGGTTGTAGGAATACTAAACTTAGTTAATGCATTTGTTCTTGACACTGCTTCAGTATCTATCTTCTGTCGGTCAGTTGATTTTTCCACTATATTCTCTCCTTTGCTCCATTCGATTTTGGGAAAGGGAAGGCCTTCCACCTCAGCTGGAATTTCAACTGGTTCTCCAACTTTAACAGCTATTACATCTTTCTTAACTTTTAGTAGCAGTTTCACAGTAGGAGGCACTATTGGAAAATAAATGAATCAAAGAACAAAAATGTTAATCAATTAAATTTGGATAAAAATTAACATGAAAATTTTGTTACTGATCAATAGCAAAGGAAATACTGAATGCATATACCTTCATCATCTTGCACTATGACATTAAGAGTAATTGATGGTTCACTTTCTCCAATTTCATTAACAGCTCTTACACGGAAGTCATACATGTTTAAGTCTTCGAGATTATCCACCACTAAGGTTGTGTTTGGACAGATCTGTTTGTTAGCTCTTTCAAATTCATGCTGATCATGTCGTTTCTTTTCCACAAAATATCCTAAAACGGGACGACCACCATCATTTCTTGGAGGTTTCCAGGTGAGTGTGACAGTTGACTTTGTTCTCTCAGAGTACCTAAACTTCTCAGGTGAAGTTGGTGGGCCTACAATTAAAGAATATGTTTAATTCAAACATGTAACAGAATGTCCAGAAATTATTTAATAGTCTTGTTTTTCATTTTTCATACCTAATGGATCAACTGCAGCTATCGGTCCAAGTTCATCGGTGGGGCCACACCCATACTTATTTTTAGCACAAATTCGGAACATATATTCCTGTCCTTCAAGAAGACCAACAATGTCACATTTGGATTTTTCTGTTTCAATAGGTTGTCTCCAGGAATGCATTTTAGCATCCTTTCTCTCAACAACATAACCGATTATATCACTACCACCATCATCTTCAGGTTCCGACCAGTTAAGTAATATCATCTTTCTTGTAACAACTACAGGTTTTAGATCCAGAATAGGCCCAGGAACATCTGAAAGAAAAGGTGGCACAAACCATTTAGATTTAATTAAGATTCCAATATAAAACACCAACCTTTTTTTTCAAACTTATAATTTTTTACTATGAGCCTTACCTACAATATCCACTCGAGTCCATGCAGATTTGCTGCCACTGTTATTTGTAGCAGTAACTATGTATCTGCCAAAATCACTTCTTTTTGAATCCTTTATAATTAATTCTGATTTTGTACCAACTGTTTCAATAACAGCAAGTTTTTCATCAAATTTTCCTCCTTCTTCCTTGTTCCATTTAACTTCTGGAGTTGGTCGGCCTGTAATAATGGCAGGAAGTCTAATGGTTTCTCCAGCCTGTTTTAGGATACCATTTCTTACACTTACATCAAATTCCACTGTTGGAGGTTCTGGAAAGCAAAATGTATTTTTTGTGAATAGTAATGAAAAATACTGAACAAGATTGAAAAATATAAATCTAAGTATTTTCAGGATTCTTAATACCTTGTGGCTCCTTTACGGTTACAACTTCAGTCTGACCAGGAGCTCCTTCTCCAGCATTATTGACTGCCACCACACGAATTATATAATCTGCATCTTCTCTAACTCCAAAGACTGTGTACTTGAGACCTTTAACTAATTTTTCTGTGCAGCGTGACCATTCCCTTGATCCTATAAGCTGCTTGTCAACGTGATAACCAGTAATGTCCCCTCCACCATTGTAGATTGGAGGCTCCCACACTACATCGATTGATGTTGCTGATGTATCATGGATACTTGGTATAGGTGGCCCAGGTGGCACTTAGACAGAAAAGAAAAAATAATTATAAAATGAATAAGAGCCATATATAATTTTTTGTGATCTCCAAGTGTATCAACTATTGTTAAGCTAATACTTACATATTGGGTCCTGTGCTCTCTTGGGATCTGATGGCGGACTGAATTTTCCAGGACCAGCTGCATTTTCTGCACAAACCCTGAATAGATATGTTAAACCCTCCATAAGGCCTTCAACTGTTACTTTTAGGGCATTTAGTAAGTCTTTATTAACGCGAGTCCAGTGTGTGCTGTTAATTTCTCTTCTTTCAATCCAGTAGCCTAAAATAGGACTACCATTGTCTTTTGGTTCCTTCCATGTAACAACCATACTATTGCTAGTGGTATCCTCTACTTGAGGTTGATCAGGTGCTTCAGGGGGATCTGAAAAATGAATGATGAGGATAAGTAAAGAGTAATACTGATAACAATAAACCAATATATGTCAAATAGCAATGGGAAAAATAAGAACATACATTGTATTACTAGGTAATTCTGCAAAGAATGTTATGACAGTTAATATTTTAATGTAATATTTCACTTTGTGTATGATAGTTTTGAGGAACAAAAGTAAACACTTACCAAATGGATTTTTAGCAACAAGTGGTTTTGAAACACATGGTGGTCCAGGACCAAATTTATTTTCTGCTGCCACACGGAAAATATATTCTTTTCCTTCAATAAGTTTCAATACATGAAATTTGCAATGTCTAAGAGTTGTTGTTACAGTAATCCAGCCAATTCCAGGTTTGGAATTATCTTTCTTCTCCAAGATATAGTTAAGAATTTCACTGCCACCATTGTCCAAAGGAGGATCCCATTTACAGATGACAGAATCATTTCTAACTTCCTCAAATATGAAATTGACAGGTGGGCCAGGTGTGTCTGGAATGCCAAATACAAATTGCTTAATTATGTTAAAGGAAACAACTCTAAATATTTACATTTTTTAGCAGCTTCTTCTAAAAATATTGTAACATCAATGAAAGAATTTGTATAACATCTCACCTAAAACATTCACATCACAACTTGCACGAGCAACACCATGATCATTTTCTACTTTGATAGTATATTTTCCATAGTCTTTTCTGATGGAATCCCGCACTATCATTTGAGACTCCCCTTTTTTGCTGTTGTCAAGAGTTAACCGTTCGGGTAGACTGAGAGAGAAAGGCTCTTCCTCCTCCACAACTTCCTTCTTCCTAGCTGGTATTATTTTCTGCACTCTTTTTTTGATCTCTTCAGGTCTGATCACTTCATCATTTCGAAGCCATGTTATAGTTGGATAAGGAGAACCAGAAATACGAGCTAGAAGAGCTATCTCTTCACCTTTTCTGACATTTAATCCAGATGCAACATTCCCACTAAGGGACACCTTTGGTGGGTCTACATAGAAAAACAGAATAACTATTAACTGAACATAATTTCTTATTACCTAATTGTTTAACCTTAAATTGCTTCTTCATCTAAAAAAATTACAGAAATAAAGGCATCAAATTTTCTTGTATTTAATGATTATTTTGAGTGTTATAAAAAAAAACTCACCAATGGGGTCCAAAGCTTTGACTCCTGGAGTTATTCTTGAAGGATCACTAATTCCAGCAATATTTTCAGCACGTGCGCAGAACTGGTATTCGTTTCCTTCTTCAAGATTCTTTACAGTATAAGATAGAACAGGAACCAAATACTCATTGCATCTCTCCCATTTGTCACTTCCTTTAGCTATCTTTTCTATGATATAGCCCATGATTTTACAACCACCATCAAAAAGAGGTGGTTTCCATGTGAGTATTACAGATTTTGACGTTGGATCATGGACCTCAAGATCAACTGGTGGATCAGGGCGCTCTGAAGGAAAATTACAAACATAAGTTTAATAGTATTTAAAATGTTTTAAGAACGAAGAGCTAGGTCGACAATATCATTAACTAATATTCATTTTCTGAACTACTTACGCTTTTGGTCTTCTGCAATAACTGGGTTGCGAATCTCAGTGTATTCACCACCACCAATTTTATTAACGGCTTTTACTCGGAAGTAGTATTCACTATTTGGAATAAGATCCTTTACTTGCCAGGTCAGTTTATTCTCACCAGACATTACTGGTGTGTAAGTTCTTCTACCAGCCTCACGACGTTGTAGAACATAATGTAAAATTGGGCTGCCACCATCATAGTCTGGAGGATCCCAACTTATCTTGCAAGAACTCTTGGTAACGTCACTTGCTTTCATTTCCTTACACTGACCAGGTAATCCTTAATTAACCCAAAGAAGATTATATGGTCAAAATCATTTGCTTTTATTCAGAAAGTGTTTCCATACAAGAAAATAATATTGAAAGAAGTCCCCCTGTCACATTTCAATTTATTACCTATGACTTTGACATTAATGGTGCCTGTCGTTGAACCCAGTTTATTCTCTAGTGTAATCATGTAGACACCCGCGTCAGCATGAACACAGTTGATAATTTCAATGGATGCGCGGATATAATCACTCTGCTTTGTCATTCTGTCATCCACTTTGAGCTCTTTTCCATTCTTAAACCAGGAAATAGTTGGCACTGGCACAGCTCTAAAGGGTACGAGGATATTCAACTTCTCACCCTCCACAACAACTATATCTTGGGTCTGCACTTCAATACTTGGATTACCTATTAAAATAAATATTTTAAATAATATATAAAAAGGTAATGTGTTTAATAGAATAATAATATAACTTCTGAGATAGGAAATATTTCAGAAGATTGTTCTTACAGTCAGAATCCTTAGCCACAACATTTTCTGAAATTTCTGACGGATCACTTGTTCCAATGGCATTAACAGCCTTAACTCTCAGGATATATTCTTTGTCAGGAATAACGCCTTCTTCTGCTTTATATTTCAGATCTTTCACTGGACGAGAATTAATTCGCATCCACTTCTCAGTTCCTGCTTCACAAATTTCAACATGATAGCCAATAATAGGGCTACCGCCATTTTTCTCCGGTGCTTTCCATGCAATAGAAATGTGATCTCTATTTGCATCTGTTACATGTAACTCAAGAGGAGGAGATGGTGGACCTAGACACAAATAACATTAGAATACAACTAGTTCATTTCCAAAATTTCAGGAGAATTTCTGTTAATGACATGTTTACTTTCAATTTCTACTCACTAGTTGGATCTTCAATACATAGCATATCAGTAGGTTCACTTGGATGCCCACAGCCAGCTTCATTTTCAGCATGGACTTGGAATTGTACTTCAGTGCCCTCAATCACATCAGTAACTTTATAGTTGCATTCTGGTCCAGCAGTCTTGCCAGCTTTAACCCAGCGAGTTCCTAATTTCTCTTTCTTTTCAATGACATATCTATGGAATTATTCAGTATCATTTTAAGTAGTGAATATACATAAGAAGGAAAGAATCTCAATGAATGCAGGAGAAAATAGTCATTGTCTTAAAAAGAAAATGTATTCAATAGAAAAGGGACTAAAATAACCTCTGTATTGGTCTTCCGCCATCGTTCTTGGGAGCCTCCCATTTCAGTTCAACATGTCTCTTGGTTACATCGACGACTGTAAGGGCATAAGGTGGCCCAGGTGTTGCTGGAGAGAAACCATTATACATATGTAAGATAAAAATCCAAAGAAGCAATTAATTATTCACTAGGACTAGTAACATAGCAAACAAGCTTACTGAAGGTATCTTTTGCAAGAACCGAGTCTTCCAGTTCACAATATTCACTCTGACCAACCGCATTTTCTGCAGCAACTCTGAATACATATAGAGAACCTTCTGAAAGAGGAGAAACTGTGGATTTGATGTCTTTTACTGTTGTGTCAACAGTTTGCCAGCCCTTTCGCCTTACATCTCTTTTTTCTACAATATAATTTGTAATGGGAGAGCCACCATCTTTTTCTGGTGGTGTCCATTTAAGATCAGCAGCATTCTTTGTGATATTAACAACTTCAAGCCAACGTGGAGGTGAAGGAGGATCTGTGGAGAAGAAAATGTTGCTCATAGTAAAAAATGCATGACTTTTGGTATTGACTGTAATGGAAATAGTGTAAAAGATGAGTATAACTTACTCAATCTCTCTTTGCACAACACAGGATCACTGGGTTCACTAGGTTCACTTTCACCAGCTTTATTAACAGCTCGTATACGGAATGAATATTCTTGTTTTTCCATAAGTCCTTTCAGGAAATATTCAGTTATGGGAACACCTTCAGCTACTCTAACCCAGTCTTCTGTTCCACTTTTCAGCAATTCAATAATATAAGATTCAATCTTTGCTCCTCCGTCATGTTCTGGTTTATTCCAATTTAAGAAAACAGAAGTCTTCATGACATCTTTAATGTTAGGCTTTCCAGGAGGCCATGGTGGGTCTATAAATTAATTTGTATTAAAAATGGTCAAATCTTACATAATGATATAGTAAATCCTGTAAAACTTTGTTGCACAGATGTTGCCTTGCAAACAGCCAAAAAGATAAGAAAAATTGCAGTGTTGATTTTTTTTAAAAATATAGTTTCTGACCACATACCAGAGTCCTCTGGTCATGCAGGGTCCAGCAATATTTCAGCCAAAAACATAAAAAGGTAAGAATTTTCATTGGGTGCGCATAGTTGTACACATACCAATAGGATCTTTCACCAAGATTGGGTCTGTTTCTATGCTTGGTTTGCCAGGACCAGCTAAATTCTCTGCCAGCACTCGGAATTTGTACTTCTTCTTTGGAGTAAGTCCCTTTAATCTGTGTTTGAAAAAACATTAGGTACATGATTATTTGTTGTCAATGATTTAGCTAACTTTTTTCATCTGAAATGACTGAAACAACCAACTTACTTTTGTACATGATGTCTAGTTAACAATTTGCAGCTATCAACCATCACATTCTACCACTGTCTAAAATAGATTGATCCGTTATATTTTGCCTTTTTTTTTCTTCCCTACCATACAGAACTAACTAATCAGAAGTCACAATTCATACATTTAGCCATGAATCAGAAAATTACATTTCATACAAACAGTTCAATATAGATGTGGGAAAGTTTTTTTTAATTTGCTCCCCATTTTAGACATGTAGTTTCCTATTCCCCCTATGCTTTCTCTCTGTATTAGCTCTCAAAGCAATTTGATCCCCCCTGCTGAATTGTTGATTTAGATTGGGAATAGTTCATGCCCAAGCACTAATACCTTCAGTACCTGATTGGTAACAAACTACTAATCTAAGGATATGCTCATTCCTACACTTGTTTTTTTTGGTAACTTTCAGTCAATACTAGAACATTAACCCCAACCCTATGTGCTCTAATCTCACCATCCTCCTGTGTAGGATTTCACTGAAAACATTCTGAAAATCCAAACACATCACATCCATTGGTTCACTCTGGTTTACTCCACTAGATACATTCACAAAAAAAATTAAATAGATTAATTACATTTTCTTTCATAAATCCACAATGACTCTGCTCAACTATATTATTATTTCAAGTATTGTGATACTACAGCTTTTGTTAGAAATTCCAGCATTTTCACAAATGCTGATATCAGACTAACAGGTCAGCAGTTCCCTGATTTGTCTCTCACTCCTTTCTTTAAATAGTAGGGTTACATTTGTTGCCTTGAATTCTGCAGGACCCATTCCAGAATCTACAAGTTTTTGGGAGATGGTAATCAGAGCATCAATTTTCAGTTTCACTAATAGTTTGCATTTTTTAACATTTTAATTTCTTTCAGTTCCTTATTGGACCCTTGGTTCTCCAGCATTTCTGGCATGTGTTTTGCATCTTCCATAGAGGCAGAAACAATGTTTTAAATTGTTTCCGCTGCTATTTCTTTATTTCCCCCAAAAATTCTCTCTTCTCCATCTGTAAGGGACCCAAATTCATCCTCACTGTATTTTTCCCCTTTTTACATACCTACAGAAACATCTACAGTCTGTCTCCATGTTTCTTGCTAATTTACTCGTTAATACAATTTGATATATTTTAATACTCTTTAATACAATTTATACAATATAAAATACAATTTAATATTGTATTTCCCCTTTCTTTGTCAATATCTTGGTCATCCTTTGCTGAATTTCAAAACATTGCCAATCACCAGGCTTACTAGTTTTTCTAGCAATTTTCTAAGCCTTTTCCTTAGATTTAATGCTATCTTTAATTTCTCCCGTAACCCACAGTTGGTCCACTTTTCCTATTTTTTTGCACCTTAAAAGGAATGTATATTTCTTGCAAATCATGTTAATTTTCAGTGATTTATATGCAAAGGCATCATGGTGCCCATGAAGACCGACCTTCTAAAATTCCCCACCATTTAAAAATATTTTCCTTTTTTAAAATTTTTTTCTACCAAAGTGGGTGACTTCCCATATTTACCATGTTCTTGATCATTTACTTAGCTTATCTATATACCCTTGAAAACTCTCTGCATCCTCCCCACAACTCCTACAACCACCCAGCCTCATATCATCAGCAGATCCCCTCAT
>JARFYF010000001.1:46763112-46777791 GCA_030265395.1 Rhina ancylostomus
TAAAGTAGTTTTTAACACTCATACATGACACTGTGTGTTTCTTTTGTTGCTGGTTCATAACACAATCCAATATGCTTTTGTGTAATAACTTCTTGTGTGGAATCATATCAAAAACCAAGATAGAGTAGATAGTCAGAATATTTTTCCCATGGTGGGGGTGTCAAAAACTAGAGAGTATAGGTTCAAAGCCAAGGGGAGGAGTTTTAAAAGGGATCTGAGGGGTAAGCTTTTTCCACACACAGAGTGGCTACAACCAGAACACACTGTCAGAGGAGTTGGTGAAGGCAGATACAATTACTACGTTTGAGAGGCACTTAGATAGGTCCTTGAATAGGCGAGACAGAGAAGGATATGGAATTAATGCAGGCAAATAGGATTAATGTAGGTGGGTAAACAGTTGGCATAGACATGGTGGGCCAAAAGGACTGTTTCAGAGCTATATGACTCCATAACTCTACGACTCTATGACCTACTGAAACTCCAAATACTCAAGGTATGTAATCTGCTAGTTACATCCTGAAAAAAACTGAACATTTGTGGGAAACATGAATTTTCTTTCTAATGGATCTGCCCAATCCTATTATGGGATTGCCTAGGTTATGGGAAACCTGACTTAAGGAAATCCAACTTTACACAAATTATCCCACAAAAATTTTTAAAGGATTTTTCAAGACAGTAATAATAATACAATGTTTTGTGGTATTAATACAACAGGATATAATATACAGTATATTCCATTAGTTTAATTATGGGTAGCGTTTGGGTGAACATATAAGATATCCAATGAAATGAAATTATAGGAAGTGTATGTAGAACAATTTGATTTGGGTGGTCACAGAAAACAAATGTTTCTGATTTATGGAAAATTAGTTTATGGACAGTTCATAGGAATGGAACAATTTACATAGCCCGGGGAGATTGTGGAGGCATTATTTTCCAAGTGCTACATTACCTTAGCAATAGATTCTGGTCTAAAAGCTTGATTTTAGATCCAGATTAAAACTTGACGGCAGCACAGATGAGTGCACTTGTGAAGACATTTTGATCCTGATACTTTACTGATGTATTCTTAGGTTAACCAGCTACTTTGAGCAAGTGAAGGAAACTTGGAAGAGGGAAGCAGTCTGACTGCAATTTTAGTTGGGCTCCCAAATGGGAATATAACAATGGCTTTGCTATCAGGCCAGGCACTTTAGAGGACCAGAAAGGTGAGTAAGCAAGGCTAATTTTAGATTTTCTTATGGTCCAAAGGATCATAATAGGAATAGAGGTTTACTTTTTTTAGCCAAGAGGAAAGCTTAGGAAGACTAGTCCTCAGAAAATAATTATGGCTGTCATAATAACCATGGCTTCATCAAAGTTTTTGAAAATTAACCTCATGCATCATAAGTACCTGAAACTTGTATCTTTGACAGGTATCTTGTTACATCTTTGCCATTTATCAGTGTTGGGATCGTATCTTTCAACAAAATATCCAGTGATTGGGCTGCCACCATCCTCTTCTGGTTCATACCATGTCAGTGTCAATGAATCTTTAGCAATATCTGAACCTTTCAGATTTGTTGGAGGACCAGGTGGATCTAATGTACAATTATATATTGATGGATTTAAAAAAATGTAATCATGTATAATGTATAAATAATGCGACAAATGTTTCAATTCTAATTGACATTATCATACTACATTTTTCCTTACCGAAAGCATACTTCGCTATAATTGAAGGATGCTGGGATGGCTCTCCAATACCATACATGTTTTCAGCAAAAACTCTGAATGTATATTCTTTCAGTGGTTTAAGATTTGTTGTCTTGAATTTGGTTTCTTTGATTGTGGATGAAAGTTTGTTCCACAGTTCAGTGGTTCCAACCACATATTCCACAATATAATTAGTAATGCGTGAACCACCATCATCTCTGGGTGGATTCCATGTCAGATTACAGGATTCGTTTGTAATATCAGTGATATCAAATGCAGCTGGTGGTCCAGGTTTGTCTGCAAAACAAAAATCGTCGATACTTGTTTAGATTTTTTTCATACTAAAATTATAGATAGTGTTGCAAATAACATCTTAATAGTTGAATTACCTAGAATATTCACTTCAACAACAGCAGTAGCACGACCACTAACATTTACTGCTTCAATAATATAGGTGCCACTGTCACTCCTTGTGGTATCTGAGATTGTCACAATGGAATGACCAGGTTTGGTGTCAATATTTATTCTGTTGTCAGGCTTCAGAAGGTGTTCTGCCTTTGTCCAAGTAACTCTAGGATCAGGTTTGCCAGAGACTACAGCTGGGAGCTCAATCTTTGTGCCAGCCTTCACAGTAATGCCAGCAAGCAACTTAACATCAAGATGAATCTCTGGAGCCACTGTTGTAAACAAAGAAAACATGAATAATTTGGTAAGAATTTTAAGAAAGAAAATTGTAGGTTAAATTCAGTATTGCCATCGCTAATTGTGGAGACTCACTTGAAAAAAATCATCAATTGGATAATTCCATGTAGGATTCATTGTCTTAATGAGCATCCAATCATTAACATGAATTAACTGGGAATTAGAAGCATCAATAAAGCTCTGTGCTAATTACATAGCCCACAAGTTTGTTGCATAGATCATCAATTTATCAGTAATACTCAGATGTAACATCATTAATTTTAGTGAAATTTGAGCAATATAGTTAACTATTATTCCTTTCATAATAATTCTTTGACAATAAGTGAAATTGCAATTGTGACTTCATTTATCACAATGTGAACATTTGTGAGATAAATCCATCAAAATTTAGTAAGTAATCGGGTTGTATAATTAGGGGATGGGTTAATTAAAATTATGATTTGGAGAAATACTTTTATATTAGTTAGTAACAATGTACCTTTTGGATCGACAGCTTGTATATCGTCTGTAGGTTTACTAGGTCTGCTGGCACCTTGTCTATTCAAAGCTTTAACCCGGTATGAGTACCATTCATTTTCTGTGAGGTTGGTCACTTCCATCCTATTTAACATAATTATCATATTAGTGTTATTTTGTACTAACCAAACCAAAGCAAACATTAGAAAATTAGACATATAACATTACTTCAATTCATGAACTGGTTCTCCACATGGATCCCACTTTTCAGTACCACGTTGACACTTCTCTACTAAATAGCCTTTAATTCTTGAACCTCCATCATATTTTGGTGGTTCCCATGTAAGGAAGATTCCTCTGGCAGTTGAATCCCTCCATCTGACATTTTCTGGTGGATCTGGAACAGCTGAAAAATATATGGAGGTAAATTAAAATCTTTTGTTCAAAAGTTTCACAAGGACAATTATATAATGAAAATTAATTTTCATCATCAGATCTACATCAGTTTAAAACTGGGTACTATTGCAGCTGATATATTCAAAAGCAGAATATATGCAATTTTCCAAATAACTTGCTGAAATTTGCAGAGATAAGAATGCGTGTGGGGGGGGGGCAAGTCACAACATAGGAAATGAAAAAACAGGACTACTTCTGTTGTGTCAGAATTCTGGTGGACAGTGACATCAATTTCATCCACCACTCTCATACCCCAAATCAATTTCCCAATTCAGAGTATAGTAGAAAAACCATGGTAGAATTTCCATTGATATTAAAGGAGCAAAATCATCTCAAAGGTTGGAATTCTGGAATCCTGGTAGACCTTGGCAGGTAACAATATAAGAATTTGCTGTGCAAATATATTGAATATTCAAAATTTGAAGTATATACTAATGAAACAGCAAGCATACATTACATGAGTGATTTAAGAAACATTTTCAGTTTAAATTTTTCATTAACCATTGATCTTATCTATAAAATGCTTGCTAAATCAGTCTTGAAAAGACTTTAGAATCTTATTTTGTTTCCTTGGATGCTCTTGACATGCAAATAGTAGAATGTAATGAAATATATTTAAAAGGTGGACCCGTGCATTGATACATTTAACAAAATTCAGAGTAGACCTATTTGACTGTGTTTAAAAACTAACATCCATACAATTTAATATATATGATTGAAAAGCTAAATACTTACTTGCTGGAGCAGATACATTAACAGGTTCATCAATATATGCAGGTTCACTTGGGCCACATTTGTTACAGGCAGAAACTCTAAACAGGTAGTCTCGGCCTTGGAAGAGGTCAGTGATAGTAAATTCCAAGTCCTGCACTCTCTCAATAACCTGGAAATGACAGAACGTGACAATGATAAAACTGGAATCACTCACAAATAGAGTGTAGCTTCTCCTTTAAAACACAGACAAATCCCAGTGCAGCAGACGCCATTGGTGAATAATTGTCACAAAATCTCCATGCTAAATATCCACCAAGAAGCAAGAAAAGATTTTGGTTTGCGGCCTGATCCTATCAAACCCTTTAATTTGAGTGGGGAGCTCCATGCTAGCTTTTCAGGCAACTTTCACTCACATAGAAAAGAAAGTGAGCTCAAAAAAAACCTTTTCATCTTTATGCTGATCGAGTCCTGCATATGGCATTAGATGTGTCTGAAGAACCCCTGAAATACCAAGACAAGTTTAATGGACCTAACAGAGTTGTTGTATTTTTTTTCCTCAGTAGTGCTGTGAGTGTTACCCAACTGTTTTGAAGAGGATTTGATATAAAAAAAACATAAGATCTTATAAATAAAGCTGAAGATTCTGCATAAGAAAATCTGACAAAATAATTTATGCCTATACTCAAAACCATTCAGAATGGTAATGACATAAGATTGACTTCAATATTTAATTGCATCTAGCCAACTTAATAACAATGGAGTTCTGACGAAAAGTTATGGACCTGAAATGTTAACTTTCTCTGTCTACAGATACTGCCTGACTCATTAAATATCTCCAGCATTTTCTCTTTTGTTTCAGATTTCTGGCATCTGAATTTTGTTGCTCTACAAATGATGGAGCTGGGTTGACATCACAATATTTCTATTTCTATTTGTTTCCTTCAGTATTACAGTCTGCATGGATAATTTACAAAAATTCACTTGCTCAGGGACGCAGTAATTTCTTATGTTGCTAGTCTAAATGGGTAACTTCAATGATCACGGTGACAACCTTGAGTCACCAGTTTGAAAATAACAGAAATAAATTGAAGATCAATATGATTTATCACTTACTTTGACCCACGTTTTGCGGTTAACTTCACGCTTTTCAATGAGATATCCAGTCAATGGACTTCCACCATCATTATCAGGCTGATCCCATATCAAATGCACTGTATTTCTACTAATGTCTGACACTTTGAGGTCTTTTGGTACACTTGGCCTTGCTGAGAAGTTAAAACAACAAAGGATTTTAAAAAATTAATAATTTTTCATTCCATTAATTATTTTCCTTGCTACTGATTTCTTCCATCTCCCAGATATTCATTAAGGCCATGCAAAGTCATGGTGCCCTGTCTGATCAGGAGCTAAGTCTCAAAATGTTTATGACATCATGATCACGAACTGCTACATCTTCAGTACTGCTCATCTTCATGCCAACCTTGCTCCTGGTGAAATTTTTTTGACAGTTCAACATTCCCTCTAATTCCATTATTTCACTTTTGTCAATTTGTCAATCAGTACCCTGTATAAAGTCTGAATGTCAAATACCCCACTAGTCAATTCATCCATAGCCTCGTTGAGCTATATTGATTCCAAAACACATTGAATTATAAGTAATGATTCCTTTTTTCAAATTTCTCCAGAGTTTTGCACATGCAACTTTGCAACTATTACCAGGCTTACAGCACACCTCTCATCATTCTGACGACTTATTCTCGACTTCTGGATTTTCCTTTCCCTTTGGTTCACCATTGCTATTAACTTTGGATGGTTTGAGCCCACTCTTTTGAATGTTTACTTTCAATTTCTTTGACATTCTGCTTTATTCTCTATCTTTAAAAACCTCTCCAAAACCCATTCCTTCAATTAAGTTTTTAGTTGTTTCTAATTTTCATATTGAAAACTCAGCACTTGCCTCTGTAATGGACTCATTTTGCTCTACTCTTTAGAGTGTCTTGGCAGTTTTCACTGTTATATATGTAGCATTAATATAAGTCATCTTTAACCGATTAAATAAAAATGCTGTTTGTTAAATATATCCAGATTCTTACCAATTACATTCACGTCAATTTCGCCTGTGACAGTTGACACTGCATTTTCTAGTGTCAGTTTATAGAGTCCCTTATCTGGACGCTCACTGGGAGAAATAACCAATTGTGTATATTTTGCAGTTGTTTCCATTTTCACACGCTCATTGCTTTCGATAGGTTTTTCATCAACAGCCCATTTTGCCAAAGGTATAGGGTAGCCACTGAAAGGAACACGAATTTTGAGTGGTTCTGGAACAATAACCTCAAGACCATCTTTGAACTCTCTCAGATCAAGAGAAGGAGCCACTGGAAGAGAATGCATAATTAGTTTTCAAATGATGTACTAATTGTTGAAAAGAAAAATACCTCACTTTTACTGTTTTTAATATACTTTTGTTCACAAAGGTATATGCTTTACCATGGGGGTCATCAGCCATCAGTGGGCCAAGAGCATCAGCTGGATCTGATAAGCCTGCTGCATTTTCAGCAGATACCCTGTAATAATACTTCTTTCCTTGTTCCAAACCAGATACCTGTCAGAACAAAAACAAAAGTGATTAGCATATTTTTCAAAAAAAAGGAGTCAGTAGCAATTATGTCTCAAATATGGACTTAAAGTAATATCTATCCATCAGTGTGATCTTAAAATCTATACTTGACTTTACTGAAATTACTGCAGCATTTCCTGAATCCCATCCTTTCCCCAAAAGAAATCAATATTCAGAGATATGTTTCTCCATAGTTTTCTCACAGTCTTCAAAATATTGTGATCTGCAGCCCATCTTTGCCAAAGTTCTTCAAAAACATCATTCCATTGAACTCCAGTTCCTAAGCAAATTGATTTCAAAACCTTAACTTCATCAAATATTGCGTCTCACTCCTCTTGCATCTGGGAAACTCAGGTGTAGGGTACACATGAATCCAGTCCCCAACATTCAACATTGGTCATCAGCTCATAATTTGTTTGTGACTAGATAAGGGACTGCATGTGAATTTCTCTCTTAGTATTAATATCAGGAGAGCAACTGCTTCCAGATCCTTATAAATCAACACGAATGATTTTAACAAATAAACAAATTAAAGATAGCAACCTTGAATTTTGTTTCAGGAACAAGTCTTATATTGCAGGGAATCCATTTATCTGTGCCTTCTTCACATAGCTCAATAACGTAGCCCAGAATTGGGCTTCCTCCATCCTTAAGAGGTGGTTCCCAATTCAGTTGCACGGATTCTTTAGTCTGGTTTGAAGCAGCTAGTTCAATGGGTGGACTCGGTTTAACTAAAAAAAAGAGAAATCAAAATCAATTAGTGGAAGATCAATATTAAGAATGCAAAGCATTGAACATTTTTCTAATCAGATACTAACATATTGGGTTCATAATTTTCACAGGATGAGAAGCTGCACTGGGCTTTCCTACACCAGCTTTGTTTTCTGCTCTGACACGGAATATATATTCTCTGTTTTCTACCACATCATTCATCTGAGCAGACAGCTCATCTGCTTCAGTGGTCATAGCTGGTTCCCATTTAACCGAGGTTCTGTCACGCAGCTCAACAACGTAGTTAGTGATTTCTGCTCCGCCATCATATGCTGGTGGTTCCCATGTAATGGTAGCACCAAATCTGTTCACATCTTTCACTTGGACATTGAGTGGTGCATCAGGTACATCTGATAGAAAAGATAATACAAATATTATTTTACAATTTCAATACATAGAAATCATTTGGGCAATATTTAAAGCTAGTAATTGAACTGTCTCTGATACTTACTAAACTTATTCTTAGCTTGAACAGGTTCATCAGTTTCCACAGGTTCACCTGTACCTACTCTGTTTCTTGCACTGACACGGAATAGATAATACACTCCTTTTTGGAGACCAGTTACTGTAAATTCAGTATTGTCAGCTCTATCAGTAGCTAAGGTCCAAGTTTTGCGCTTCACATCACGCCGTTCTACAACATATCCAAGAATTTTGCTACCTCCATCACTTTCGGGCTCATCCCAAGCAAGACTAACTTCACCATCAGAAGTTTCTATAACTTTCAAATTCTGGATTGGGCCAGGCACATCTGTAAATTGAGAGAAAAAGAAAATATTATTTCCAGAACAGCTTTTAGACCCAGCTATCGAATAAAAGTATAACAAAGAATACTTACCAATAACATCCAAATTTATATATCCTTCACCCTTTCCATGTTTATTCTGAATCACAACCTTGTACCTTCCCTTGTCAGTTCTCTTTGGGTCAAAAAGTCGATAAGAAGTGATTTCTGCAGTTATGTCAATGTTTTGTTTGGGCAGACTGACATATTCGGAAGTAGTAGAGTCTTCCTTGAACCACTGAGCTTCAGCACGTGGGTAAGCATCATATGGAAGTGTCATTGTGAATGGCTTTCCAGCATCAGTCACAAGATTCAAATCAGTCATCTTGATTCTCGGTATCGCTATAAAGCAAAGATTCATAAGTCAGGAAGATATAAATTCTGCAGAACCAATTCATTGTAGCCAGCAAGAGAAAAGATAATGGTGTTCACTAATATTCCTAAGATTTTACATACTCACCTGCAAGTTCCAGTTTAGCTCTTGCATCTTTATCCTTGGCAATAAACCTATATTCCCCCTGATCACGTGGTCTTATGCTGCAGATCTGCAATCGGTGAACCTTTCCTTCACTCATCATTTGATGTTTATCACCCTGAACAATTATCATATTATTTCTTAACCATTTGACTTCAACTTTATCTTTGTTCAGTTCAGCTTCAAAAATAACATCTGATTCTGGAGCTTCAAAAATATCTTGTGGAGGTCTGATGATTTCAACTGGGATTTCTGAAAGAATAAAAGTAATAATTAAAACTGCATTTTCTCAATTTTCTCAGTTGTTATAATAACTTGTTTTTTCCTCAATCATACTTGCCTTCAACAAATAATCTAGCCCTTGAACGTCTGTCTTCTACACCACAGGAGTATTCACATTCATCATCTGGTCTACATTCCTTTACAATAAGTCTATGCAAACTACCATCTTTTTCAAATTGATACCTAGAAAAAGTCACAAAAACACATATGATACCATTTATAATCTTATGAAACAGTAATAAACACTTCTACAAACAAATGGATTAAGCATACTTTTTGTTTTCTCTGAGTTCTCTGCCATTCCGATACCATTTTACAGTCGCTTTCTCTTTAGACAATTGACATGAAAAGATTGCATCTTCAAACTCAATGACGGTTTGATCTTGAATATGTTCTGTGAAATCTGTTGGTGCCTCTGTGATAATAAGTTCAGCAACTGATTTGTCTTGTCCAGCAATTACAGTATATTCTCCTTCATCTTTGAATACACATCCTCTTATTATAAGAGAGTGCTTTTTCTTGTCAATTTTATACAGAATTCGTTTGTCAAATGTAATTTCCTCTCCATTTTTCATCCATTGTAGAGTGACATTTTCACGGTTCACTTTGCAGCTGAAGGTAACAGATTTCTTTTCCATTGTTTCACAATCATCAAGAGGTTCAATGATTTTCAGTTCCTCCTCTGCATAAATTAAAAGGGGTTATGTAAAATACAAGCCATTTTATTTGCATTATGCCAGAATGTTTCGTGTGCTATAGTTATTTACCTTGCACTTGTAATGATGCTGAACATTGTGCATGTTCTCCCCTGTGATTTGTTAGTGCTATTGTGTACATTCCTTGGTCCTCCATTTGTGAATCCCTGATTCTAAGGGTAAAGACTAAATCTTTCTGGATCATGACATATTTTGGACTATCAAAAATAGTTTCATCACTTTTTAGCCATTTAGGTCTGGCACCTTCAGTGTTAACTTCACAATTGAATACAATTTCTTGTCCTTCTCGAGCTATCTGGTCCTTGATGGGAGTTATTATCCTAAGATTTTCTGAAAAAAGAAACAAAGATTTACTGAAAACAAGTAAAATCATTTAGATCAAGATTTAAATACTTTTAGCACATTGAAACTAACTTGAAGCTAGCATTAATATTTGGGTTGGAATCTGCCAATATTTAAATGATGTAACCTGCCTCAAGTATTTATGTAGGCTGCATCGTATTTAACACATAGGGCCTGAAAAACACTTTCTACTCCAAAGAAAGTAAAAGCACTCTACTAGCATTCCATGTTCCATTTGAAACAAAATTCCCAAATGCAGCTACCAGAAAATGGCAGAAAAGGAATTTAAAAAAAAGTCATTAAGATCATTACTGTTTGTTCAACAGGTATTAAATGTCATCAGGATCCTGTGGTGGAAACAGTCACAATCATAAATATTTATATTAGCACACAGATTTACATAACTGTGACTGTGGCTGATGAAATTAACCAGAACAAGTATCCTGGCCTGAGAAAAATGATGCAAGAGATTACATTTGCTGATCCATCTGCATCTGTCTAAGTATCCACCGAGTAGAGGGAGTTAAAATATCGTTCCCTATATATTTGACTTTCGTGACATAACTAAGTGTCACTATGACAATGCAATTCTCTCATTACCTGAAAATTGCCAAAATGTAGTTTACATGACTTACCAATAACTGCAAGTTCTGCTGTTGCTCTTGAGGTACCAATCATAACAGCATAAGTTCCTTCATCTTTTGGGATGGAATTATTGACAATGAGCACTCGTTTATTGCCATCAGATATGATTTCATATTTATCATTAGATTTAAGTTCTTCATCTCCTTTAAACCATTTCACTTCGTAAGTGTCTTTTGATAATGAGCAGACAAACTCTGCCTTGCTTCCTTCTAAAACCTCCAGATTTCGTGGTTTAGAAACAAATTCTGCTGCCAGTTCTATAATAAGAAATAACAAGACATATTAGAGTGGGTAATATTAAAAAGCAACTTGTATCAGAAAAGTAAACTCATATCAGAACAGTACATACCATTAACTTGCAGTTGACAAGAAGTCCGAGCACCATTTTGGAGCCTACAATTATATTCACCAGCATCACCTGGATTAGTGTTCTGAATTACCAGAATTCGCTTTCTGCCTTCTATACGTTGTTCATATCTGCCAACTTCAGGTAACTCCACATCTCCCTTGTACCAAGTTACATCAGCATTTGGTTTGGAAACTTCACAAACCAGTTTGATTGTCTCTGTTTCAGTAACTTCAGCATTTGCGAGGTTCTTTGTAAAGGTAGCTTCCTCTTCTGCAAAACATGGCAAGTGGAAATGCATCAAGAAAATGTAAAACTGGTTTCTAAAAGTTAAAATAATGCACTTGATTTAATCAATTACCTAAAACTGTAAGCAATCCAGAAGTTTTAGCAGTCTTTGCATCGCATTCATATTCTGCTTCATCGTCAAAGCTACTTTTGTGGACAATAAGCATCCTCTCCACACCTTTAGCAACAATGTCATACTTCTTGCCTTTTCTTACTTCAACACCATCCTTAAACCAACGCACCTGAAATTTTAAGAAATCCATAGTGAGGTGTTCAGAATAATTTCACAAATAATTTCAGAATACAGTGCAACATATTTATAAAATTCAAGGCACTATTCTCAAAACACACAAAAACAGATTCCTTTTTAGAGTTGTAGTAAATCTATTATTGATGAATTTTACTATAATAATTTGGTGCCTAGCACCCTGGTAACACCCAAGAGACAAATATTCAAAAAGATCAAAAGTGCCCATGTCCTTAGCATTTCTTTAAAAAATAGCAATTATCATGTTAATAATTGGATGAGTACATATATAACATCCACAGAGACAAATTTGACCAGGGACTCAGAACTTAACAATATCACAGACCGAAATGCATGTCGTAGGTAGTGTTCCTATTAAAAAAAAACATATTCAACTGTAATTATCGAAAGGATGTGAGTTCAAGTCACAAAATAGTGTTAGAATGGAAGTTCAGGAATAGAAAAGAAGAGGTTGGCCAAGTCTGTGTTTCAAACTTCTAGTTTTTAAACTATTAACAAGATAAGAGACCTTTACATAATGCCTCAGCACCAGGACAAAAAGATAGTAGTCTTATTCACAACAGATGGTAAGCATACAAATATATATGTTTCTTCTCTTGC
The DNA here is from genome assembly GCA_030265395.1 of Rhina ancylostomus. NCBI lineage: Eukaryota > Metazoa > Chordata > Chondrichthyes > Rhinopristiformes > Rhinidae > Rhina > Rhina ancylostomus. Next base: position 46,775,273 of record JARFYF010000001.1, read on the forward strand.
CTTAGAGTAATAAAAGTGCATGTCAAGGTGAAAGCATAATAAACTCAGGATTACCAAATGAATGAGAATTGATCAGAAGAATTTGTTTGGATATTCTTGAGAAAGTCAGTACAGGCAGTCCCCCGGTTATGAAAGGACTCCATTCCTGAGAACTGTCTATATGCTGACTTTTCTGTAAGTCAGGAACAGCCATTTTCTATAGCTACCCATGTCATTGAATAATCATCCTAACACTTCTCATATTTAAACTGATGGAAAATAATGAATACCATTAAACATTTTATTATTATTACTACTAGTTTGAAAGAGAATTTGTGTAAAGTAGTATTTTAAGTCAGGTCATTTGCAACCCAGGGAGCACCAATATAAAAGAAAAGGAGGTTTTTGTGGGGCAGGAATTTACAAAAGTAGTTGGAGAGCAAAGTCATCAGCTCTAAGAGCCAACTTGAAGGGAAGCAAAAAACAGTTAGGTAATCCAAGGAATATCTATCACATGTGTCAGTCATACTGAAGGGTAGAGAAGGCAAAGTTTCTGAGATTACTAAAACAATATTAAAAGGACGCTATGAGATATCCAAATAATGGTGAAAATTACTAAAATAAAGTGAAGGAGCCAGCAAAGGATAGTTGGTGGAACTAAGGAATGATGACAGCTTCTGCTTAGTACTGTTCAGCTTAAGGCAAATCAAAGGACTAATAAGCCCAGCTAGCTGTCTATCTGATCTGGTGCAGTTAATGGTATTTCTGTTTCAGATCATATTCTCATTCATGTGTTATAGATGACTTAGGAATAAAGCATTCAGTGGAAATTTCTCAAAATATTATTTTCTGTCAAGTCTCTGGGAACTACCAGTAAACAAAATTGAATCACTTTTTTTCCTCTAGCATTACCCGGTGATTGTGGAGTCATAGATTATTAGTTTCTTCAGCATCAGAGGCAACCTGATGGGTCCTGAAGAAGGGTCCTGCCCGAAAAGTTGACTGCCTGCTTTTCTCCACAGATGCTGCCTGGCCTGCTGAGTTCTTCCAGCATCATAGTGTTTTTCATCTAGATTCCAGCATCTGCAGTCATTTGTTTCTCTAGCATTCCTGTGAATCTTTTCTGCACTCTCTCTTGTTTAATCACATCCTTCCTATCGAGTGGTGACCGGAACTGAACACAGTACTCCAACCGTAGCCGAGGCAAAAATTTGTACAGCTGCAACGTGACAACCCAACTCCTCTACTCAATGTCTTGGCTGATGAAGGCAAGTACATCACACACCTTCTTCAACACTATCTACACATGTCTCCACTTTCAGGGATGTATATGTGTTAACACAGCAGCCTCCCTCAACAATAGTTTACAGGTAAATTTTCCGAATTCTGCAATTGGATCCAAACACAGTTAGTGCAACAAACGAGGGCCAACTCCAATTCCTAGCCAATGAGTGTATAGTAAGTGCAATTTTTTAAGGGGTGTGCAGATATTGGAGGTGAACTCTCAAGGTATGACCTTTTAGAATCATTTATTAACAACACTTTATTTTGATGTAAATTCCAATATTTTGAAATATGCAATGAATGTCTATTATTTTTAATAGAATGCTTTCTGTTTGATATTACCCAAAACTCTTCTCAAACTTCAATTGAGAGGAACTAATTCTTTATCTTTCCATTAGAAGATTCCGTTACCCGAGTAGCAGGAAGTGACAAACTGTTGTGAGATTAAAATTTTGATCAAGGTTACTTGACATCAATGAAGGAATTCACAGTCAGTCCTACTGACTACAAGACCATTGCATCATTGACTATAGGACCATTACATGTTTGATTACAGAACTACTGCACCATTGATCATAGGACCCTTGATCTATGACTACAAGACAATGCACCATTACTATAGTACAAATGCAGAAGAGTAGAAGGTAATACATTCTGCCTGTTCCTTATTTAGACCCTGATTACAATTTGTTCCCTGAAATACAATTATCAATTGCAGCTTTTTCAGCATTACTCAAGTACCTTTTTCATGAGAACTATACTAACAGCCATTTCCAGATTATTTTACATCATTCAGTAAATTAGAACTGGACACTTCTGATTGTGGGTTGTCCTTGCAGCCCCTACACATTTTGTGCATCCAGGCCTCACTTGATAATGTAATGCCATGCTTAGAGCATTGCAGGGTAACCTGGATGGCATTGCCAAGGGGCATCCATCTTGGTATCACTCCAACAACTCTGACCTGTTTCCTTCTAACACTCAAGTCATTCCTCATTACCTTATAGTGGTGCATTGACCTCATGGAGGTGTACAAAATCATGAGGGGCATTGATAGGGTGAATGCACACAGTCTGTTTCCCAGGGAAAGGGAACCAAAAACTAGAGGGCATAGGTTTAAGGTGAGATGGAAAAGATTTTAAAAAAAACTTGAGGGGCAACTTCTTCATGCAGAGAGTGTTGTGTATGTGGAATGAGCTGCCAGAGGAAGTAGTTGAGGGAGGTACTATAACAACAGTTAAAGGACATTTGGAGAA
>JARFYF010000001.1:46819713-46832117 GCA_030265395.1 Rhina ancylostomus
TTATATCTTTCTTTCTCTTTTGTGTTGCTTTTCTTCTTGTTTGACTCCCATGTCTTCTGCTTCTTCATTCTTCTGCTCTGCTGATTCCCATTCAATAAGTAGTGACAAGGATTAATCCTTCATGATGACAAAGTTGATGTAGAATGAAAGATTGCACAATGAATCTTTATATCTGCACAGATAAGAACTGCAAAGGATTTCTAGGATATATTAGGCAGCAGAAGGTTTGCTTATGGGTTGCCTTTTGCTCCTTGAGGCAGCAAGACTTTCACGGTAGGCTTATGGTATACCAATGCATGATTTCTGAATAGGGGCAATGAACTATCTAATGAGTGAATATTCCTCATTACCCAGTGATCATCACTTTCCCTGTTTTACTGGTCAAGCACAGGTGGCAAAACGGAGGACAAAAAAAGGACTGCTGCAAAATGAAGGAACTGTGACTACTACCATGATAACAGGCATTCACCTGCCATGGTGACTCAGTAGGTCAACACTGAAGGAATGAAATCCCTTTCAGTTCATGAAAACGGTCCAGATACATATGAGGTACATATAAAATCATGCACGAGCTGTTGACAGCCCCTGAAACCCTGTGCTCATTCTGCCTGATGTCTGAGCAAGAAGCAGTAAGAGGAAGCTGTACTTATGTGCACAGAGAAGTACAGTGACCTCCATTTCTGAAAACAGTGATATGTTGCTTGTATCTCCTGGAATACCCTGGAAAAAGCCTGATTCAAAAAAGGTAAGAACCACAGTCACTGTGATATGTATAAGCAATACTGTCCTTGCTCCGGCTTCAAATTGAAATCTGACTCATAACTTGGGATGGTGCCTGGCTTTAAATTTCTATTTTAAAAAGAAATGAGAAGAAATTGTTTCTTTTCATTTGAGGTTATAAACTCCTAACACTAGCATCAAATTGTTTAAAGAACAAAAATTGGCTCTGCAAACAATTTTGATTCAATTATGAATTCTCAAAACAGTACTATTTATGCTTTATACTGATATAGAACCACATTTTATGTCTACTATTATTGAAGTCATAAATAAGTCATAAATACAGGCCCCTGGTAATTGACAACAATGACCGATTGAAGCAATTTCATAAGTTGTCCATTGTCTGCAAAATCGATAATCAGCCAATGGAATGTCTAAGACATTTATTTCCCTACCACATTCAAGGTCAACCTAAAGATCCACCTGATCCTCGATTGTGTAATAGAATTTACAGTAACAATAATAATACATAAATATATCAAAACCTAAATGTAAACGGAGTAGAATTAATAATTAAATAGTAACAAGGTACTTTCTCACTGAAATATTTCAGCATTTAAAGCAATAAAAAGATACATACCTTTTTCTGGAGGAACCTCTTTCTTTGGTTTCAATGGTTCAGGAGCTGGCTTCTTCGGAACTTCTGCCACTTCAAGAAATATTATAATTTTAAGATTAGTTAAACTGTCATAAAAAATGATACCAATATGACAAGATAAAATAGCACAAACATATGATAGACAAATTTTATACCTTACATTTACTCTTCTCCAGTAAACATATTGGAGAAGAAAATGGCTAACTACCAAGAACAGGTATGTTGAACAAGGTACATAATTAATCTGTGCTCATTCATTACTTTGCAACAACAGGTTAAGCTGGTCTGAAAACAATAAAAGATGGGAATACTTAGCAGGCCAGGAAGCATCTGTGAAGAAAGAAATAGTTAACCTTTGAAATTGATGACTTTTCATGAGCACCAATGAACAGAACTATAGCCTGTCTGATGCAAGTTCATCAACCTGTAACATTAACTCTGTATCTCGCCTCAAATGATGCCAGACTTTCATGATGCAGCATTTGCTGGCTGACGAAAGGTCTGGCCTCTGCAGAAGAAAATTAGAATGTCTCCAAGAACTCAAATATTCAAAAGGGCTTCCACAATGCCACAGTCACATCTTTCTTCAAAAGATCAGCAAGATAGCTGAAGAACCACGTCAGGAAAATAGGAGTGGAACAATGCTCCCCTTTCACCTATTCTTGTCTAAGACATGAAATTCGAAATGGCAGTGTTGCAACAAAGACTAATGTGACAATATGACTGCTCTGTTTGTTTCTGGCATACTATTTTAAACTTGCAAGGACACCTTGTATACATTACACTTTTGATACAAAATTCAAGCTTTTTTCAATGGGCACTATGGAGCTTAATTTTCCTCCAGTGGGATAGACATCAAATTTGACTGGATGTAATGGAATGTCATTGATTTGAACTATTAACTCTCTTTCTTCTCTGCAAATGCTAATATTTTCCATTTTAGTAAAATTGATACAGTGCCCTCTTAGAAACTATTTGGCTTTCAATGCCAATTTTACAGCTGGTATAAACAATCAAACTAATCATAAACAACAATTAAATTTGCTTGCATTCAGTTATAGTAAATCATGTTCCTACGTTGCCAGGAGAAGAAAACTGAAAACCAGTTTATGTCAAAGAATTTGGTCATATTTTTCAATACACAATAATCATAGTAAAGATCATGGATAAGAATATCATTTCTGGGGTGATTTCAAATCCATGAGTACAAAATCCAGTACTCATTTAATTGATATTATGCATTGAAACTTACTTCCAACTGCTGTTTTGCTAGAATTCTATCAATAATCCAACCAAACAGATATACTATGATACAAATCATATAAAAAAAAAGTTGGCAAATTTGGGAGATATATAAATGCAATCTTTAAATATGCACACTTAAAGCTGTATTTTTGTACCTTTTGGTTGAACATCCTCTTTGGGAACAGCAGCTGGCTTTAGTTCATCAACTTTCTTCTTAGCAACCTCTGGCACTTTAAAGAACAGTAGTTTAATTTAGTAATGGGTTTAGTAATGTACAAATTTAACTTTTTTAAATTTTACATTTGAGTTCTGCCCAATAATAAAGCAAAAAAATTAGCTAGACATAACAGAATGATATGGAAACAATAGTGCATAAAGTACTAATAGCTTACCTAAAAAAATTAGTTGCTGAAACACTATCCTGCTTTTTGCCTTGTTAAAAATAATTTGAAAATATCCTGCACTATTTCTTCAGTTAAATAAGTAAAAACAATTCATTCACTGGTAATAAAAGATATTCCTGTAATTTCTATAACAGACATATACAGTTATTAATATTTGCATTTTGAAGATCAAGATACAGATTATTGAATATGTTCCCCACAGAACAAAATATGACACTGACAGTTATAATGTAGGTAACACAAAGGTATATTATGTCACAACACAATGGAAACTTCACAATAATAGCAACTATGACAACCAAAACAAAGATTTAAATTGTTTAATTGTGCAAAAAGATGATCGAAAAGTTTGACAATTCTACACAAACAGGAACAGAACGTTGTTAGACAACATCAACATTTAACTCAAATCTTTCCTTTTTGCTTATACCTTTTTTTGGAGGAACTTTCACTTTTTCTGGAACAGCAACTTGCTTCTCCCCTTCAATAACAGGCTCTTTTAGAAGCTCTGTCATTTTAAGGAACATTATCATCAGCTTAGGGTAAGCTTATCTTGGAATGAGTTTATTTCAAGAATTTCAAAATGAAGATATCTAAACTAACTGACAGGCAAAAATTAATATAGTATCTTATATTGCAATAATATAAGTACTACAATTGAATAGAAATGATTCCACCAGGAATTAGGTTTTACACACAGAAGCATGAGCAGTACATACAAATTTAAAACATCAACTATGTTAGCTATCATACTGCAGCACAATAGTATATTGGATGAGTAATCATAAAAGAATGAATGGAACAAGAAGCACTAAGTAAAATCTGATTATGATTTGTGAAAAGAAATAGTTTTTTTTAAACATTGAAGGAAAGAACAGGACCTCATAATGCATAACTTATGGGTTTATATATGATGTTTCCAATGTCATTTTGTACCTTTAGTCAGTGCAACTTCTTTCCTTGGTTCTTCAGCAACTGGTTCCTTTGGAACATCTGGCACTTTAAAGAACATTATTGATTTAAAATGAGCTTCATGTATGATTAACAATGAAGCTAGTTAAGCAAATCCAGACAGATACAATGCATATATGCAAAGCTAATATACAATGTAACTGCAAAACAAAGGCAGAATATCAGTAAATGGATAATCACTAGCAAGAATGCCATACTTCAGAATTGGTGAAATATTTCTGAGAGAAATGTATTTGATATATGTTCAGTAGAAAGGAAGTACTAAAACAAATTCTGGAAAGGTTCATGGAAGTGACCATATAAAGTAGAAATAGCTTGCATGGCAGAAAGAGAAAGGACTGAGAAATATTTGTACAGAAATGTGTTTATATACCTGTTATCAGAGTGGTCTTTTCTCTTGAAATTTTAACTGGTTGGACTTGTTCAGCAATTGGCTTCTGTGGCATCTCCAGAACTTGGAAGAATATCATTGTTTATGATAGATTTATTTCTCAGATGTGTATCAATTAAGATAACATGAAACACACAGCAGACACAATGGACATAGTTGCAATTCTCTTATGGCAGGACATAAATATTGATTATTTTATATAAATATTTTTTTGGAATTTGAACAGCAAATAGCCAGAAGTTTTTTATGTTGTGGAATACCTTAGCTACAATAATTTAAAAAATTAAAAAACTTAATTCACTGTGTTAAATTATAAATTTATAGAATAATATTATTTTGCATTAACCTCTGTTAATTAAGTTTATCTGATAGCAGGTAAGACAAGTAAAACATTTTCTCCAGATTAGCATCATTGCTATGACTGCACATACAATACAAACAGATGTAAAATCCATTCATTAACATGTACATGCACATTGAAGATAATTCTTAATGAAAACTGCAGACTTTTTGGGATAGATTTAGAAAGATAATTATGAAAAGCAGGAATTATTTTCATCATATTGCATGAAAGTCGATAAGAAGTCTCAAGAATCTGTTGTACCTTTAACGGGGGCAGCCACGTCTCTTTTTTGAACAACATCTTGCTGGAATTCTTCAATAACAGTCTTTGTATAAACTTCATTCACTTTGAAGAATATGGTTGTTTAAAGATACAATTCATAAGTAGTTTCGAAACCATTAAAAACAAGCAGAATCAAAGCACATAAATGACATAGCAACATCAACTAACATTTTATTTTAGAAAGACACATAACCCAAACATCTTTGGACCAAGTCAGCAAGTTCTTATGTAGGGATTGTGCCCCGTGAAAGCATTTGCTACAGGCAAACTTAAAATATATAACATTGGGAGAATACCACCAATTTGCTGATAAATCAGCTCAATATCTATCAAGGAATTTAAATTGCTCAGCATAAAATTGAGCATAAAACAATTGGGGCTCCCTAATGGGAACACATTTTAACTGTCCACTTGCATCTTATAGATCCCAGGACTTACTGACAAATTTGGTGGGTGGCAGGAATGCAAATTTGTTACTATCCTTGGTTATTGAACTCCACATAGAGTTGTGATTATGGAGATTTCAAATGCTGAGATTCCACAGCACTACACTGGGGAGTTGCCTCTCCTATTCTGTGTCAATCTAACCTGGTACAGGATCTGAGATCTCCTTGATTTCAGTGGGGTTCCTGGGTCCGTAGATTATGAGGCAAGGAGAAGGTAAGTTAATTTTTTTTGACAGAAGTCAAAGCTCTGTCTCCAGCTTTATCTTCTGTCAAAATTTGTTGGGGCATTCAGGGAGGGATCTCTGGACTATGCTAGCAAAACTACTTTATCATTCAGATCTTGCTGCCCACCTCAAGGCTGCCAAAAACCAGCAAGATCAACCTTCTGAATCTGGGTCAAGTGAATGCTAGTATGCAGAATTGTTAGCAACAATTCCTATTGTTGGGTCTGTTCCAGCAGGTTGTGGCATAAAAGAAAATTGTGATTTGTTTAAAAAAAAATCAATGTCATAAAATGTAATTTCAATTAAACATATTTAGCCAATAAAACTTCAACTGCTCAATCCATTGTCCATTGCAATGAAAATCAATTAATTTAACCTGTTCTCTTCGTGTGACTAGCATGGTGGAGGAGGTACAGGAGCCTGAAGATCCACACTCAACGTTTTAGGTACAGCTTCTTCTCCTCAGCCACCTGATGCCTGAATGGTCCGTGAACCCATGAAAACTACCCAATTATCTATCTATCTATTTATTTATTTTTGTGACTTATAGTAATTGTTATGATTTGCACTACACTGTTGCCACAAAACAACAAATTTCACGACATGTATCAGTGATGATAAACCTAATCCTGATTCTGACATACCCCACAAAGCATTGAAAAGTGCATCCAGATATACAATAGTAACATCACAATGTCACAAAACAGCAAAATACACAGAACGAAAACAAATGGCACTTAAGGATAAGAAGCATGTTTCTAGTTATGGTGAGTGAATTTCATCATGAGAAATATAAATTGTTCACACTTTCTTCATTAAAGTTTGTATGGATGCCCTCCTTTCATCTCATACCTTTCATTGTCATGATCTCTTCTTTTCTTGGTTCTAATTCTTCTGCCACTGGCTTCTTAGGAATTTCTGGCATTTTAAAGGATGTTATATTGTTTTAGGATGAGATTCATTTAAGAAAGAATTAAAACATTCAGAAACTCAGAATAACATGAAACAAACAAGACAAATAGAACTAGCACAATACATTACTTCAAATAAAATATCAGCTAACAATAAAAATAATACTATAACCATACTTGGACCATTCTGTCAGATGGGGTTCAAATTATTATGCCATTAATTGAAAAACAGCTATATATTGTTTCCAGTGCTATAGCCAATATTTATCTCAGCATACAACACACAAAAAAACTTTTCTAATGCTGTAAACACATGGTAGGTCGGGCAGCATCTGCGGAAAGATAAACAATAAAAATATCCCAGGTCGAAGACACTTCACGAGTACTGGAAAAGTTCTGATGAAGGGTCTTTGACATGAAATATTAATGGTGTTTCCTTTTCCACAGACACCAACCTTACCTGCTGAGAGTTTATTTCCAGAGTTCCAGTATTTGCAGTTTTTTTGTTTTACCCGAATTCTACTTTTTGTCCCTTTCACTATACTCATCGATGTAATATGGTAAGTCCTCATTATCCACTGATTTACTATCCAAATAACTCTGTACTTGGAAAGTTGGCCATGTATTACTGGGAGTATTGTGAAAGGTAGTGCATCCTTCCAGAACTTTCTCGAGTAGTGTCCAGTGAGACCTATTTGCCATGAGATCAATTGCACCTTAAGTAGTGAAATATCAAAAGTTGGTTTGCAACCAGAGTGTGGGTGAGTTCTCCAGCGAGAGCTAGAGTTGGGGTCAGGGTCAGGGTAAGGAACATTGGGGGTCAGGAAACTGAGTAGGTTTGTACTCGGGCCAGCGGCTGAGTGTAGGCTGGGTGTGTGGTTGGATCCGGGGTCTGAATGCGGACTGGATGTGTTGACAAGCTAAAACGTACAAGCTGAAACTTTCATAGCAAAAAACTGGAGGAACTCAGCAGGTTATGTAACATCTGTGAAGACAAGGGGATAGTTGACATTTTGCGTTGAGATCCTGCATCAGGACTGAAGGTGTAAAGGGCAGTTGTTAACAGTTGTTATATCCATAGACTATGGGAGGTGGGGGGGTTAACTAGTGAATACTGAATGTCATTGCAGCCTTAGTGTCACTGCCAGCAGCTTTAGTGGTATCTGCATTTTTTGTTACCTGTAGGAAGTCAACGTCAAACTCTCTCATAAATAATGTGTGGAATGATTGCATATGTGCAAATTGGCAGGCACAGTTTCCTTCATTAAAAATGACTGCACTTCAGAACTATGTCACTCGCTATGAAATTCTTCTGGATGTCCTGAGGAAGTGGAAGGAGCAACATAAATCCATGCTTTTGCAAATCAATTTTTGTTTTTATTTTTGCAAACATTCCTTCCTGGGTGCTCCTGTTCTCCTACACTCTACAATCAATATATTTTGTATCATCTTATCTAGAACTGCGGCACATAGTCTAGAACTGGGGATGAGTGGGAACATGGGATAAGTGATTGGCCATTTACAACTGAAATGTGGAAAAAAACTCTTCACATAGAGGAATATAAAGTTATAAAGGAATATTCAGTTGTTGATATATTCAAGGCTTAGATTGATTTTTGGGGACTAAGTGAATTGGAGAGAATCAAGTGGAAAAGGGGATTAGGTACCGATTCGGTTATGATCTCAATGGAAGAGCAAGCTCATTGGGATTTCTGACTGATCCTGCTTCTGTCACTTCTATTTCTTATGATCTAATGGCTTTTACATCTTCTACAATACTCTCTTCAATTATAATTTGTCTTGTACTATATAATTTGGCAATTAAAATATGTAATTTCAGTTAATTAATCACTAAGTATTTTTGAGTTAAATTCTTCTTTTATGACACAGAGGTAAGGCACATTTGACAATGCTACAGAAACACATCAAATGAACATTTTAGAAGCAAAAAGGTACTAATAAGACACAAAAGACCACAAAAAGAAGTCATTAAAATGAAAGAATGATTTTTTCTTAAGTATTTTATACCTGTTACCGTGATGATCTCTTTTCTTAGCATAGTGTCTGGCTCAGCTTCAGTATCAAACTGCTTCTTTGGAATCTCCAAGACTTGAAAGAACATGATTAAGAATGAAATTTTTCAAAGCCAGTATCCATAATTTTGAAGTATTTTTAAAAAGTACAACATAAAACACACAGGATAGACAAATCTAACACAAGATGATAAAGAATACATAGATTATATCCAAAGATATTATGCCAATATATTGCTAAAATAGTGACAATTGATCCTTCTGTACGAGTGGTTTATCCAGTAAATTTCATATCAGTATAGCAGAGCAGTTATAAAGTAAAGCTAAGACTGCATGAGGTTCTCATTTATACCTTTTCTTGAGATGACTTCCCTTTTTCTTGAAACAGCAACTATCTCAACATCTTCTGGTATTTCAGGCTTGGAAATCTCCAGCACTTGAATAAACATTGTGTTTTAAGATAAAGTCAATTTAAGAAAATATACTTCAAGAAAGATATTTAAGTAATAAATTAACATTACACAAAACATACATCACAAGAAGACTAAAAATGGCATTGTACCATTTGGACCACACAGATACAAACATTAATTTGCTGTGCGACTGACAATAAAAAATATCTACCTGATCAATTAGAGTATAAATCTGACAGTGTAACTTGAAAAATTTTCACTATGTTTGGCAATAAAATGTTTGACTTCAATAATAACAGCATGCTCCTTCAAATATGATGATTAATATGATTGATTAAAATGTAATTTATTGAAGGGCGTAGTCATTGAATCACAACTGAATCAAGTGGGCCTGGAATATGCTGAGTGACAGATGCCTGGGCATCTGCCAAAACTCGAGTTCATCCTTACATCAGGGAATCCCTCTCTCTGATCATGCCAGATAAACCACCAATGGGAAAGAAAACAGAAAATTTTGGAAATACTCAGCAAGTCAAGCAGCATTTAAGGAGGGAGAAAGTTAACATTTCAGGTTGGTGATCTTTCATTGGCACTGCAGTTTTTTGAATTTCAAAACCTGCAAAGGGAATTGGAGTCCCTATATTTGAATTGGAAATTCCCAACTCTGCAGTATACATTGGGAAAGGATGAGTCATCTTTTTACATCTTTTGTTTCTAATTACTTCCCAGTTATTAATATCATTACTCCATTTTGTTTCTTTTTGAAATGTTGAATAACTATTTAAGGTAACCTCAATAGATTTAAAATGTCTCTGATTATTAAGTATATTTAAAAACTGTTAAAACACCATCAAAGGCTTTAAGAGGCAGCAAAGAATGGACAGGCTAGAGTTCTTCCAGGAAAGATTATGAAGAGACTTGATTAATGTTTTTAAAATTATGAGGGGATTCAATAGACATAAGAAAGCAGTTGTGGAAGAGTCAAGTGCTAGCTACAAAGAAAAAACCAGTCATTACTAAAGCATATTAATAATCCTTCACTGGTGAATGATTAAATGTAGAACTTGCTTTTGTAGAAAATTTGAGGTGATTGATTTGGATGACCATACACTGTTGCTGGATCAGTAGATGAGAAGGAAGGAATATAGTGAGATGATGGGAGGAAGTTTGTGTGAAGCATTAACACTGGCAGAGATCTACGAGATTGATTGGCTGGTATACATGATCAAGAAGTTCATGAAATCTATGTACATAACAACTACAACACACAAATAGGAAACAACAGTACACTTTAACAGATTCAATGGTAACTTGGTAAATCAATGAATTCCATTCAAATAAAACGGACCAGAAACAGAGTTCTACATAAGAGTAATGTGTCCCCAGGAAGGATATTAAGATTATGGTGTATTTAGAGTATCTTGGCAATTTTATACCTTTGATTGGTGCAACTTCATCTTTCCTTGGAACAATGGATGGTTCTTCTTCTGGTTTTAATGGCAGCTTGGGAATCTCTGGTACTTAAAATGATATTAGTTCTTTTAAGAAAAGATTCACTCAAAGTACATGAACAAAAAAAGTTGACATATAAATAAGAGATGAAGAATACAATTAAAAAATGCAGTTAACTAATGAACTCAAAATGGCTTATTATCTTAGGAAATGAATATACCAAAAATGAAATGATCTATGCAAAAGAACAGAATACCAATTTCTTGTATATATTCTACCACCTTAATAAATATTAAGCATTTTATTCAAATATAATCACCTTGTAATAATTATTCAAAATGTACAATTGGCTTTGGTTCTGACTTAATTTAAACATTGACAGACAATTTTTACATTAACTGTAAATTTGCTTGTGATATCACAAACTATGGAAACCTTTCTCAAAGCCCTTTGCACAAATTGAAATCTCTGAGATTGTTTTTCAATTGACTTGAGCCAAATTAACAAATAAAGTAATCTGTTGCTTTATTTGTTAGAGCTATTATAACTTAAGGAATGCATACAGATAATCATGATGCAAACTTTCAACAAAGATTTTGACATATACACATAAAAAGATGGACAAGATCTAGCTGTACTGGTCCTCCTGTCTGGAATTTCCTTTTGCGTTCTCCCTATGACTGTAGTTACTAAGTTGGGATGTGGGGGGTGGGGGGGAGGGTACCAATCTCATTAGCATAAAGTATCTGGACTCTAGTGGCATGGACTGAATGACAGTAGGACTTCTGGAAGTGTAGTGAGAGAGTTCTGTCCCCCCAAATAAGTTTCTTACAGACAGCTAAGGCCCACACCTGCTTTGTTAGCTATGAAACCTCAGAGGGGCATTTTAAAATTTTTTAATTGGTTCTGACATCCGGAAGCTTTAAAAATTCAATAAGGTTAAAGTTAATAATTAAAATAAATAAAACTAAACACCCTGAAATACAAAATTGAAAAAAAATTAAACTTAAGTAATTAAAAATGTAACCACCTCCCATTCCACAGCCAATCCCCACTGAAACAATGGGTGCTTGGGCCAAACTAGTGCAGGATCTAAGAAGAAATTCCCTGTCAGTAAGTCTCGAGTCAGCAACTGCGAGAAAGTCCTAGACTTACTGCTATTTAAATGTCTAAATGCAGGTGATTCTTATCAGAGCTGCGACGGTTTGCTCCAATGAATCCCACATTGTCAAAAGGATTTGAAGGTTCAGCATGAAAAGTAGAAACTGTCTTCATTCTGAATGTGAAGATACTGCCTTGTGAATGAAGTTACAATAATTTTTTCAACTGTATTTGTACCTTTAGCTGGAGGAGCTTCCTCTTTTCTTGGAACTGTTTCTGGTTTAACTTTTTCAGCAGGTGCCTTCTTGGGAACCTCTGGCACTTCAAAGAACATTATTGCTTTATTAACTCAGAATAAGTAAGTCTAGCATTATTGACAACATTAATTTAATCAGATAAGCCAACATAACAGACCAAGGAAATAGAATGAACATCTTCTCTTGACTGAGTAATGAAACTATTAAATTAGACAGTTGGAGTGTTTTGTTGCATCAATATGTAATTGGCAACAATGTGAATAATAACATATCAATGAATTGTGACTTTTGCCAACATAATTTTATTTTTAAATTGTCTTTACAAATTAGTTTAAATATTTTCAAATTTACTTTCCAATTACATTTATCCATCACCATGGAATTATTGGTTAAAACAAATTCTAAGATTGGGTAGAATGAGGTGACAGCTGCACAATGCAAAATGTTTGACTTCAAACTGCTGTTGAATTTTTGCTGTTAGAAATTCATTTTAATTCCTTATTTAGTGTCAAAGAAGACAATGACAAAAACTCACATATACTCATATACACA
>JARFYF010000001.1:46853024-46870322 GCA_030265395.1 Rhina ancylostomus
AAAATGCTAGTCATACTCTTTAATAGTTTCCCAATCTATCATAGCCAACTTGGCCCCAATCCCTTCTTATTATGGTCTGGTATGGCAATATCAACACACAGAAATGCAAGAGGCTTCAGAGAGTTGTGGACATAGCCCTCTCCATCACTGACAGCATCTACAGGAGGCATTGCCTTAAGGGGGGAATCTATCATCAAGGATCTCCACCATCTGGGTTACGGCCTCTTCTCACTGCTGATGTCAGACAGGAGGTACAGGATCCTGAAGTCCCACAACACCAGGTTCAGGAACAGCTACTCTCCTACAACCATCAGGTTCTTGAACTAGCCTGCGCAACCCTAATCCTATCTCAGCAATGGAGCACTACAGACTACTTCTTGCACTGCCCTGGATTGTCTCTGATTGTGTCTTTGTTTTTTCCACTAAGATCTTGTATTTTTTCTCTCTCCCTCTTTACTGCCTTGTATAATTTATGTATACTTTATGTTTTGTATGTTGTCTGTACCTATATGCCTGTGATGCAGCTGCAAGCAAGTTTTTAATTGTACCTGTATCTCACTGTACCTGCGCATATGATAATAAACTCAACATGAATTGACCTGTTTCCTTTGTTTATATTGAAAACCCTGGTTTCAGATTGAACTGCATCACTTTTAAATGACATAATATTCTATCATAGAATAATGTTGATCATATTACGATCACATTCTCCTGGGAGCCCATTTACAAAGAATATTAATTATCCCTTTTCTGTTGCACAATACTAGGTCTAAAATAGTCTGTTGCTTGGTTGGCCCCCAACATTTTGTCATAGAAGTCCATTGTGCATACATTCCAGGAATTCACCATTGTTAAGACTAATTTGATTTGCCCAGCCTATATGTAGATTAAAGGTCTCCATGATTGCTATATTACATGCATCTTTCATTTCCTTAGTAACGCTATGCCTTATATCACAATTCCTTTTCTGAGGTCTATAAACAGCTCTCACCAACCTTAAAAAAAACTGCAGATGTTTGAATTCTGAAATAAAAACTGCTGGAAACACCAGATCTGAACAAAGGTCTTTGACCTAAAATGGTAAATCTGTTTCTGTTTCTACTGATACTATTTGACCAGCATTTCCAACATGTGCTGCTTTCATCTCACTAAGGCTTTCTGTCCTCTGCTGCTTCTTAGCTCTGTCTGAATTAATTCCAATTGGAGATCATGATCTGCTGAGCTAAGTTCTTTCCAAATACTTTCCAGATCTCATTCTTTATTGAAACACTTTTCCACCTCCTTTTCATATTTCTAAATGTTGAAGACTCTGGAATATTTAGTTCCCAGCTTTGACCACATTGCAGTCATGTTTCTGTCATGGCATTTCTGTCATGGCAATATCTATTACCAACTATCTGTGCCATCTGTTCATCCACCTTTCTTTAGATGCAGTATGCATTAAAATATAGTGACCTTAAATTTGGGCTGTTTTCCTTTTCCGTACTCTGACCTGGTTTGCTGCTTGCTTTTGTTTCCACTGCATATTCTTCTAACTTCCACTTCCAGCTTTTTTTCTCTCCTTACTTGTCTCCCAGATTCCCAGTTCCTGCCAAGCTAGTTTAAACTTCCTCAAAAGCATTACCAAAGTCTTGTTGATTATATTGCACTCAGTCTTCTTGAAGTATAATTGTCCCCCGTGCCCAAGAAACAGTCCCAAAAGTCTTAGAAATCTAAAGCCCTCACTCCTGCATCATCTCACCAGTCACACATTCATTTGTCCTATCCTCCTATTTTTGAACTTGCTAACACATGGCACTGGAATTGCATAGATGAATACTTCACTATGTTGACTCACATGTAACTGAACCATAGATACATTGGAAGCATTTCCAGTTATAAACTGGGAGGATCCAGGTGCACAAATATCCATTGCTGTGATGGGCCTGGCAAACAGTCCTTGTCTGTTATGAGAGTGCAGGTGAGATAACTACTTCCATAAATACCCCAGGGAGATATGGCTTCCTTCTGAGAACTCTTCTTCCCCTCTCCTCCATGAGCCCTCTGCAAAATTTTCCATGCTGACTGTATTGCAAGGAAAATGCCCACTTGTAACCAAGTCTAGGAGCAACCAATGCATGCAGAAATTTAACACTGTGGATCTGCAATTTAAACCAATTCTAGAGAGCACTAAATAATTGTAGATTTACGATAATCATAAAAGTGTATCAGCTCAAACTAATCTACCAAAAACAGATAATTACTTCAGATGGAGACACATGAGACTGCAAATGCTGGAATCTGGAGCAACACACAAGATGCTGGAAGAAATCAGCAGGTCCAGCAACATCTGTGGATTGAAATGGAAGTCGGCAATTTGGGTTGAGAGCTTTCATCTGGACTGGATTGCTTTAAATGGTCCTGTTTGGAGCTGGATGTGGTTATGAGCCATGGATGCATGGGTGGTGGGAGAGCTTTCCTTCCTGTACTTCACAAGTTCAGCTGCAGGTGTTTAAGATAAAGGTTGGCTAGAGCATTAAGCTCCAAAAACTGCATTGCTGGCGTTCATCATCACTACAACAATGGTTACCCCAATAACCTGCTTATCTGGCATATTTCAGTGTGCCATCACTAATTTAGTATTCAGGACCATTTTGCTGCAAGACTGCAATTGTCAATTTGGTATACAAAAGTCATGTGTAGCATCAACAACAACAACTACCAAACCCAATTTTATGTTGGAGATTTCTGGTTTCAAGAAGGACAGATTGATACAGTACAAATTGCACACATGCACAGACAAAAGACAAAGAAGACTGCCTAAAACAGAATTACTTTCCAAGATAATTCCATGATGATAGTATCATTTATCAAAAGAATAACTGTAGTGTAAAATGTGTGCCTTCTTTTGTACCTTTCATTGGAGCAACCTTTTCTTCTGGTGTAACTGGTTTCTCTTCTTCAAGAACAAACTCAGGAATCTCAGGCACTTTAAGAATTTAATTTTTGGACAAAAGAATATCAGAAGCTTGCACTAAGAACATTTAAAATAGCAATGCACGTAACATTAAATGCAAAGATACAAATAATACATGAACAGTTCATCATCTTTTGGCAATCATATAATTATAATGCACCATGAATCTAGTATACATAAATTAAAGCATAAGCAGCCTACTTAATAATTTAAGTAGAAATGCTTCACTGCACACTAAATATTTTAATAACTAACTCTCAATGAAGCCAAATGAAAATTACTATTTTTTTCCTGAGACAACTTATGGTGTGATTACTTCTGGCAACAATGTGCACATGATTTATGTAGAGAACTCACTACCCCAAGTATGGTAAAAACAGAAAATGCTGAAAAAACTTAGGTGTGAGCAACAGTTAATGTTTCAAGTCAGACAAACTTCATCAAAATTGTGAAAGAGAGAAATAAATTAGTCTAAATAGCAGAACATGTGGGGGAGGGCAATAGGTCAAATAATGGGGGCTTTATTGCCCCTTAACAGCTGCACATTTTCACCCTGTCAGAGAAATTCCCTTTGTGACACCCATTCCCCTCCCCCACCTTCTCTGTAACCTAATTTGTTTCTCTCTTGTTCAGTTGTGATGAAGGGTCTCAGACCTGAAATGTTAACAGTTTCTCATTTCACAGATATGCATAACCTGCTGAGTGTTTGCAGCATTTTCTGCTTAGGGGAGTGAATTCTCTACATCAATCATGTGCACATTGTATTTTCTGTTCCTATTTCTAGCATCCACAGTTTTATGCTTTATCATACTATTACTAATTCAACAAGTCCACTAAATGTAATGATAAAGTGAACAAAACGAATTACAGAATACAAATCAGGATCCACCATAAATGCACAAGACATGAGCATATATACAAACACACACACATACACAGAGTAAAGCTAATTGATCATGTGGTTACTTTTTCAAGGAATCTGTTTAAAACTATGGTATGCATATTCCCATACCTTTCGTTGGAGGAACTTTTTCCTTTCTTGAAACAGTAAGTGGCTTAACTTCATCAGAAATAGGCTTCTTGGGCACTTTAAAGAACATTATTAATTTTAGATGAAACACATTGAAATCAATGGAAATTTTCTGAAAGATGTTTGAAAGGTGAAACGGAACATAGCGAACAAACATATAGTATACAAATTAGACCACAGGGCACAATCAACTGATAAGAAGAATGTATATGGCAAATGAACTCCCATGATCTTGAATCTCATACTTTAAAATTTAATTAAATACTAATACCAAAACCTATTTTCAAAAAATTACAACATATAATTGAAAAGCAAATAAAAATTCTTGAGGCAGGAAGAGTAAAAACAATATAGAGTGCACTCTTTTTTGCTGGCTGAAGATCAAATATGTTTTAAAATAGAATTAACCATATGTGTGGTCTTAAACAATTATCCTAATAGTACTGATTATGCCTGATCTCAGGGATACTGTCTGTGAGTCAGTAATCTATTTACTTAATAGTTGCTGAAGTCTGCACTAATCCCAACAGATTCAAAATAATCAAAACAACATTGAGAAGGAAAGTGATACTTGTCAGCTTGACATTTGTGAGAAAATTGTTATATGGAAGTACAAAATTAGTTGAGATTCCTAATATGGCTTCAACAAACAAAGTTTCTACTGCTTTAAATTCACTGAGTTCTTTGAGTACGTTTTGGAAATATTGGATGATGACAGGCTGTTGATGTTGCATAACTAAATTTCAAAGAAGTTCACGAAAATGAGCTACATGGTCGATTACTTGAGAAAAAGTTATGTAGGAATACAGGCCAGCACCAAATTGGACAAGTTGACGTCTTTGCAGCGTAAAATTGTCATTAAAAGAAGTGGATCTGAATGGGAGCTGGTCCAAGTGGATTTCCACAAAGTTCTGCATTAAAACTATCATTTCCTATTATTTTAATTGATGACCTGGTCAAAAATATTAACAAACCTTTTGTATAACTACTCAGAAACAGATTTATTAGATTGGAATCATAAATAATGAAACCATTTTTGAAATTCAAATGTTTTGTGAAAATCTACAGTGTAATTTGCCTTTCTATCAAGTAATCTTTTGCAGAATATAAAGAATAACTTCAAGATCGGGATTACTTAAAGAAAAAAATCTTAAGGAATAAAATTATAAAAGCAGAGACCACAAAATAAAACAACTTATTAAAAGAAAAAAAGATTTTGGTCACTTTGTACATTTTTCACATAAACTTCCACTTGCAATATGTTCACTAATTTCCTTGAGAGTTTTAGAAAATGAAAATAAAATAATTTTCATGCCACTATTGATTCAATTAAAATGCCAAATTTGAAGTAAATTAAAGAAATAATATGTTACATTAAATCTGACCAAACAAAATATGTTGAAGTCACTGAACTGGGCATAAATATGTTTTTCTTCCTACAATTCTTGGATAATGTGGCCTATAATTCCATTAGTAACAGCAGCTTTTTGACATCCTTTCCCATTATTCATTCCTCAAATGTAATCCTACACAATGTGCAGTACTAATCAAGATAACATAACTGTATTTCTACCTTTTCGATGACTAATTTCATCTTCCTCCATAATAATGTCAGTAATTTCTTCACGTGACTGGGATATTTCGGTCACTTTAAAAGAGATATATCCTATTAGTTAGTATTCAGCAGGAGTATGTGTAGTACATGGCAACAACTGAGACAAGACAGTATAAGTTTACAAACTAAGATAATTTTACATTTATTAATATAAATTGAGCAAAAAGAGCGATTTATGTTCATTTGTTCTTAGAGATATGTGTAACAGCGAATGATGATCTCAGATGAGGAACTGACTTCAGGGAGGTTTAAGAAAAGATAACTAAATTATTAAAAGAGATTGATATCTAGTCATCAATTAAAGTTAGTCGGGCATGCTGTCATTTTGACTAATTCAGCCTTACTATAGTCATAGTCAATGTCCCTTCAAAGTCAGTTTTCTCACTATTAACATACATTCCTGTTTAAAGGAAAGTGTTCTTAAATAAATTATCATGTATAAAAAATTGGCACTTGCTCAGAATATTGGATTTTAAATATCAAAAATTACACCTTATGTTTTACTGAAAAATCAATTTCTTACATTAAACCACTTAGATGGTAAAATTGTATTTTTAATGAGCCAGCATGGAACCTCCATCTGTGCATCTATATTATCAGTGCTGGTTTCTAAAGAACAGAATTTAAACGTGAAACATGAATAACACAGAGATAGCCCTTGTGTCTCCCACATTTGAGTTTTTGGCAATAAAGTATGAGGTCAGAGCAGCAAAGTCTTTGTGCAGGAGAATGCTGGGAATCCACTGAAGTGTACATTAGGCACCTTGATCATTGTGATCAAGGAACTAATGCCTTTTCAAGAACTCCAATGCTCACCTCAATTTTTATTGTAACATCCTAAAAGCTGCTGAAGAATGGTAAACATAGAGATGCAATGCTGCAGGCCACTATGTACCCACATTCGCCCATGGCCTGTTGACTTTACCATGCTTCAAGGCTTACATGAGGGTGAGATGTACATTGAAGCCCATTTAAATTTCCAACCCTGATTTGGGAGCTGCATCCGGTTACTAAATTGGAGGATGCAGATTACTGATTTAATGTAGTTTGAGTGTGGGGACAATTTCTGCCAAGCTTAATTTCAGTTTAGCATCAAGTGACTCAAAAAATTGGCATGGTCATGGATGCTATTGGGGCCAATTGGATAAACAATTGTTTCCAGAGTGTAAAAGTGCATTGGCTCGCTGGCTGGGGTGAGGGGAAGGTTGGGGAGGGATTGCATGGGTTGTGGATGGTGGCAGAGGTGATCCAGTTGAGACAACTGTCATAAAGATGATACATTAGCATGGGTGTGTCTGCTGATAAAATAATTCCCAGTCAAGAGAAAAGGGCAGAAAACAGATAAGAACACAGAAATTTAGATTATGGGCTGGATTTTCCTGAGGTATATTGGCAATTTGATGTACAACTGCAGGTAATTCCTCACCTATGTAACGGAATGCTACAGACTCCTGCAGATATTTGTTGAGTTTTGCAAACTATGTTACACTGTTACATTGCTTGTGATGGGCAGCTTGGTGTTTTTCCACCCATTTCCATCAGACCTGCACTTCCAAGAGGTTTGAATTTGCTCATAAATCCCTAACTTGGAGATGCTTATATGGTAAAATTCTGGCAGTTTGGTGCAGAACTGGTGGTATTTCCCATTAGTTAATGTACTAAAGATTCCCCCCTTCCTCTTGCAAACTAGGATCTGACTTTAATCTTTTGAAGGTAGTATTAACTGAATGGCCATATGTTAAATGCATGCCTGGTTTTCCTTTTGAAGTCATTGAAAAGGAAAATCAAGTATGATGTTCAAAGGCCAGGCAATCCAATACTTCCAATTTTTCATCACTTACAAAAGTAGAAATTTCTTCCAAATAAAATCTTAAACAATATAACCTTAAACATTACAAATATTTCTCAAATGGCCAGATGAAAAGTGCCAAAACTTCAACTGACCATTTCCCTTTACAGATGCTGCCTGATCTGAGTTCCTACAGCAGCTTTTTTTTCCTCAAAAGGCATTTTGTTGTAAATACTCTTTAACATTTTGATAGAAGTAAACCATATTTTCTCAATTATACAGTACTTGTAAAACTGTTTAAGTGTAGATGCCTAGACCAGAAAAATCCAAAATGTCCTTAAGACCTTACCACAACAAGAAATTATATAACAGTAGTATGTTTAAATAATGCTGTTTTGGAATGTTTGATTACGATTCAATAATTTCTATAGCTTATTAAAACCAGAGATATGAAATACGTTACCTATTTCTGCTGTCCATTCTTCTTCTGTTAAAAAAATGAGGAAAAAAATATAAATATCCAATAACACCAACATAATTAACGAGGATGCATTCCTACAGCTAACTAAAAATACATAGGGAGATACAGGAAAGAAGAAACACAAAAAATAAAAAAAGAACTTCTTTGCAAGTTAAATTTAGGAAAAAAATTGCAATGGCTTCTAAATTTGATGACATCAAAATCATGCAAAAGGATCAATATGTGTACATTGAACCTGTAAGTGAAGCTGATGTGGCAAATGTGATGAATGACCCAAGGAGAGAGCAATCAACAAATTTTTCAATCACTATCATGGAGGCCTTGGTGGAGGAGTTTGGAAGTAGCGAGAGGGCTCTATTCCCAGTGGATCACAAGACCACATAATATCAATAAAAGCAACTTCAGATGGTACATCCTCACAAATGCACCACTATGATGATACTCAATTCATCTCACCTAATCATTCATTTATGGTTGAACAGCATATCCATTGAAATATTTAACCCACTGGGAACCCTGACAGAAGGTCAATGTTAAATGCTGATGTGCATGCAGGCAATGGTACAGGTCTTTATGCATAGTTTGAACTCCATCCTTTGCACCATGGAAGCAGTGGCCAACCCCACAAGCAGCTTTCAGATCCAATCACAATTCAGCATTAAAAGGGCAATGTTGCAACTTAAGAACATAGAACACTACAGCACAGTACAGGCCCTTTGGCTCACAACGTTGTACCGACATTTTATCCTTCTCTAAGATCTATCTAACCTTTCCCTCCCACATAGCCCCCCATTTCTCTATCATTCATGTGTCTATCTAAGAGAGATAGACACATGTCTATCTAAAGGAAATGTCAAATACAAAACCATTTTGGAAATTGCAATAGTTAATCCTGTTTTATGTGAATTCAAGAGTGAATCCTGATTTGAGGTTGCCAGTAGTGAAAATGGATTCAAAGTTCACAATGTTGTATCATATTTTGGTGATCCAAGAATTGGTAATATAAATCTGAATTGGAGGATTTAATTCAGATTCCTTCAGTAACCCAAATGCCCTACCAATCGTCTTTGAATCCATGACTCATTTGGTACCTTCATTCTGTAATTTAGATGTGTGTGCCTGCTGACATACATGACCAAGATCTTCTGGCACTGGGTCACTTAAACTTTTCGTGTGAGTCTACCTCTCGCAATTTTCCTTCCTACCATTGTTTTACAAAACCCATAGAACTATTCAAAAATGACAATGAAGTTAAAATGATTTGAAAATGATTTGAAAAATAAAATATTGGAAAACAATATGAATAGAGTTTAGTTTAGTGATGTGATGGTTAGGTAGTGGGGATGAAATGTGGGATAACACAAGGGAATGAAACCAGCATCTACCGAGCTGATGTTCTTCTGGGTCTCCTTTACACGCTTCACCTCAGGCAGGTCAGAGATTGCGGTTCCTTGCCCAATACTTTCCTTGTACTTGATCTACAAAGGGCGTAGATCATGGAGGAAAGGACAAACAGTAAGCACATAACAAATAATAGGATATGTATTTTAGACAAATTGTTAACCACATTAAATTGCACACTCTTTTGGATCACAGACTGCAATAAATCACATCACACACAAGTTACTGGGTTGGGGATTAATCTGCACACTGCATTTGAAGGAGGGGTTAGTCAAACATGTAAACATCAAAACTCTTCCCATGATAATATTTGTTTTAAGGTCATACCATTTATAGTGTATTAACATTATAATTAAACATATTATCATATTCAAAATGTAACAGTATAATTTAAGCAAAATTAAGATTCAGCTTCAAAGGACAGCATGTAATGTAATCTGTATTTTAGTTGGAGGCACTAAGTGAGGTTAGAAATATTAACTGTTATATTACCATTGACTGACTGCTCTCATTTAAAGAGAAAAGGGGTGAAATCCTGAACATCCTCCATAACTTGGCTGGAAAAGCATTGACACCAATTGTTCTTGGTTTTCATCAGCTGCCTTCCAAAGTTGTGGTGGATCAGCAGGAAAACAGAGTTGAAACTCTGTACCAAGTTCTTTGTGAAGGTAACTTGCTAATAAATGTAATACACACAAGATAAATAAAGCTTAAGCTTCAATCTAGAACCAGGACACGGGCTTCCATCATTGAAAGAGTAACCCAGGCTATGCTTTAGCTTGTTTAAGATTTGAGTGAGTTCACGACACCTAAAGCAGCTGACTACAAAATAATGCTCCACTATTCCGCTCTTTACTTAATGTTCTTAGGGCATCATTTATGTTACATTCCTAACTTAATGTGATCTTGTTCACTAAGATCAACGATGGTAAGATCAGTTTTGGTATGCTTTCATAGAATGCTTTTGATTAGGATATGTTTTGATTCAGTTTTTGGAATGGTATGGTATCCTCAAACCGCCAGGATATTTGGAAGTGAGTTAGATTGCATTTATGGCTGCCTCTTATGCATTACTCAAGATGATTTGAGGAATAAGCAAAATATAAGTTTATTATATTCAGCATCCAGCTTATGTGACCAAAACTGGTTTTTGCTCTGAACAGTTTCATGAAGTGTCAGAAGCACTGGCACTTTAAATATGCTTTGCATTTACTGAGGTGTGGTACTCAGAGCTCTGGACCCAATGAAAAAGCAACTCAGAAGCACAGTTTTATAATGTCTAGGGTTGTGACTTTAAAAGCAAGTGTGCTCAGATTGCTGTTTCCAAATAATTCCAGTATTGGCTCTTCCGCCAAGAACTGACATGTGGGTCTTCAAAAGACATTGGATCTTGTTACCACTGGAGAAAATAAAAAATGGGAATTTGTAATTGGTTGCTAACTCTAAACATCTGTCAGAGTTTTGGTTACTTGTTTTGTTTCTCATTCAATATTGAATGAGAAGTTCAGTTCCATTGAAGTCAATGGCATCTAACATCAGGAGAGGTCAACAAGCAGCTGGTGAATATAGTACTTGTGACCCATGATATGGTTCTACCTCTAAATATTTAGGTGACCACCCACACCAGGGGAATTAATATTAACTGGAATCCTCCAGTAAGATACGATCAACACAAGTCACAGCACAATACAAGTGTAGCGGCCATCAATCATCTCCACTGAAATGTTTCACCATAGACCACAACAGTGAAATCACAGAACCCAACAGCAATGTTGCAGCTCAGGCTGAACTGTAAAACAAATCTCACTTATTTAAATATTCATTTTTGAGATATGGCCATCACTGGCAAGGCCTGTATTTTTTGGACTTCCTCAATTGCTTGGAAAATGTGATGGTGAATTGCCTTCTTCCATCAAACACATTTGATCTAACTAAGTGGTAACTTTAACATTGCATACAGGATGAAGAATGGATGGCTTATACGCTTCCTTCTTTAAAGACCAACCGATTTTAATTAGTTATTCCACTGATATATTTTACTTTCCTTCTATTATATGTTTTAAATTCACAAACTGACATAGTAGAACTTTAAATTATATTTTCTGGATAAGTAGCACACTCCTCTAGATTACAGTAATATAATGATTATACTACTGTGCCAATACCCAGAACCCTTTTAATGTCAGAAAGTAAGAATTGGTAACAAAGACTTTCCAAAAATAATTCTTCAGCGTGGTATCACAAATCCTAGCAGCTTCATAACCTGGGTTACATGTGAAAGCGATTGATTCTGTAATCGTTATAGTTAGGAAGTCAAGTGTCACACTGGTGAAGGCATCAGTAAAAGGCTGGGAATACTAAAATTAGGGGATTATCACAAACTAGGAAATGGAGGATTGGGGCCATTAGGGATTATACCGAGCTAATCGCTTCTTGTGTCCTTTTGACTCTCTCCATCTCTGGTGTTTCTTTAATTGATGTTCCAGTACCAACATCTTCCTTATATGCGATCTTTATACACAGAAGTAGGGTATGAAAATGAAGGTCAGAGCAGAGAGGGTTATCTTATTTTCTTACTTTGGCAATTTAACTGAATATGTAGGGTGTGATTCAGTAACAGTCTACAAGTGACAGACAATTGAAGCAATAATGCTCAACATAGCTGAAAATAATTAAACCAGCAGAGTTAACTGCAAACTAACTGAAACATGAATTAAATGAGGACAAGGAAAACCTTTAAAAGACATCACAGGTAATAGTAGATGAGGCTACTGTTAGAAAACATGTTCAACTGTGGAATGAAACTAAACCGTTATTGTTAGATTACTGCAAATTGATGAATTTTGTTAAAAAATAATTGTCTCTGCATATTTATAAAGGAAAGGAGAAAAATACAAAAGGTGAGTAGGTTAGCATTGGAAAAATACTTAGGTAAAAAGTACCAAGCTGAAATTCTTTTGGTTTTCTTTAGCTCGCAGGATTTCAGGTGTGTCTTTTACAGTAGTGACCTTCCCTTTAATATGTTTAAGCTCTGAAGTGTACTGAAGCTATAAAACAGAGTGAAAATCAACAGTGAGAAAACAGGAGCAACAGCCAAGAAAACATTGCAAAGACAACAGGGAGGAACTGATCTGTTGTCTCCAGTGGCAGGTGTATTCTACCTACTGTACTTGGCTCCATTGACATCATTGGAACCGATTGTACATAGAGGGTTAAAGCTCATGCCAGTTCACCATGGTGACAAGAGATGAATTTCATCCCAGGATAAAGCTGAGGAATTTCTGGGCTGTAACAAAAGCTTTATCTACATGTTCATGTGAAGGCTGTTGTAGCATGAGTGATTGGGAAAAAGTGGGAGGTAACACAAGACCTCGGCATACCAGTCACTATGGGGAAGCGAAAGGAAAACTGCAAATGCTAGAATCTGAAACTAAAATAAAGATGATGGAAGAGCTCAGCTTATCAAGCAGCATCTGTGGAAAGAGAAACCAGTTAATGTTTAAGGTCAGGGAAGTTCTTTTTCAAGAGATGCTACTTGACTGGCTGAGTTCTTCCAGCATTTCTGCTTCTGCTATAGGTAATCATGTAGGTGCAGCAGGTGTATGTTGGTCTTCATTGTGAGATGATTCAGGTATAGGAGTGAGATGGCTTACTCCAATTGTACAGAGCCTTGGTGAGACCACACCTCGAGCATAATGTACAGTTTTGATCTACTTATCTGAGGAAAGATGTTCTTGCCATAGAATGCAACAAAGTTCAGCAAATTGATTACAGGGATGGCAGGACTGACGTATGGAGAGAGATTGGGTCAAGGACTGACGTTCGGAGAGAGATTGGGTCAATCAGGCTTATACTTATTAGAGTTTAGAAGAATGAGAGAGGATCTCATGGAAACCCATGAAATTCCAACAGGACCGGACAGTATGGATGCAGGAAGGATGTTCCCAAAGGCCAGGGAGCTGAGCTCAGGGATCACAGTCTCAGGATAAGGGGTAAGCCATGACAAGACTGAGATGAGGAGAAAAATCTTCTCTTGGTGAGTAGAATTCTTTAACACAGTTAGCAGTTGAAGCCAAATCATTGGATATATTCAAGGAACAACTAGCACAGAAGAAGCCAGCATTGATCAGCCATGATCGTATTCAATGGCAGAATGGGTTTGAGGGGCTTGGTCACCTACCCCTGCTCCTATTTTCTTTGTTCTTGTGTTCTGATAAAGGTACCATGGTATTGTAGGGGATGGAGTTCCAGGATATAGACACAGAGGCAATGAAAGACCAGTGATGTATTTCCATGTCAGAATCACAAGGCTTGGAATAGTTGGTGATCCCTCGCATCTATTGCCCTTGTCCATCTTGGTGGTAAAGGCAGCAGGTTTGTGAGGTGCTGTCAGAGTAACTGGGGCAAGCAACATGATGCACTGTTACTGAAGCCACTGTACACCAGTGGTGTAGGGAATGAATGTTTAAAGTGCTGGATGGAGAGCCAGTCATGTGGGCTGCTTTGTACTGGATGGTGTTGAGCTTCTTGAGCTGACTGAGCTGTCCTCATCCAGGCAAGTGGAGAATATTCCTGTACGTTCCTGACCTGTGTTGGCAGATAGTGAAAAGGCTTTGGGGTGTTGGGAGGTCACATACCAGATGGAGGGGAAAGGAGTGAAAGAATTGCCTCTCCACCTTGAATGAAACTAGTCTTTTGTTACAGCCCTGTTAAATTCCATGAAAACATACAAAACAAAGAATATGCACAAACAATATTGATGTTTACCATCTGAGGTAAACATGTTGGACCCCAGTTGTCCAGACAGTAACAATGACAGTGCTTAACCCCTTCCAGGACAACAGCAACATCCTTCCACCTTGTCCCAAACCAAGGTGTGATTTTTAATCTCCAGACATGTATTACACTGAATGGACAACACATGCCTTATTCTCTGTTCCCCTCCCATGGCCCAAGTATTATGGGATGCACTTTGCAGCAGAATAGCCAGGTTGATCCAAGACCCTGGTTAGAGATTTAAGTCAGAAACCAGAAAAAAGTCTTGGTTCCTGAAGGAGTAATTTGAACTGTGTGTTGGTGAGACTTTTTGACTTACTGTGCTGATGTTCTTCTGGTTCTCCCTCACTCTCTGTATCTCAGGTGTGTCAATGACAGGAACATATTGGGACATGGTCTTCTCTGCTTCAGCTTTGTATTGTTTCTAGGATAACAATTCAGAGCAGGATGAGAGTTGGCAACAAACAAGCACATTTCTCTCTGTGCTACAGAAGGTTCATAACAGTAACACTTTGTCCAAAGGTAACTGATAATAGGAAGTCCTTTCTAAACTGTAATGTACAAGGAACAACATTTTATTGTGCTTTATTTTAAGGGCAGGCATGGTAGTGTAGCAGTTAGCTTAACGCTATTACAGCGCCAGCGACCCAGGTTCAATTCCCGCCGCTGTCTGTAAGGAGTTGGTACATTCTCCCCATGTGTCTACGTGGGTTTCCTCTGGATGCTCCGGTTTCTTCCCACATTCCAAAGATGTACAGGTTAGGAAGTTGTGGGCATGCTATGTTGGCGCCAGAAGCCTGGCGACACTTGCGGGCTGCCCCCAGAACACT
This sequence comes from Rhina ancylostomus, assembly GCA_030265395.1. Classification (NCBI taxonomy): domain Eukaryota; kingdom Metazoa; phylum Chordata; class Chondrichthyes; order Rhinopristiformes; family Rhinidae; genus Rhina; species Rhina ancylostomus. Next base: position 46,867,903 of record JARFYF010000001.1, read on the forward strand.
ACGCAAAAGATGCATTTCACTGTGTGTTTTGACTAATAAAGATATCTTAATTAAGCTGCTTTTAGTTTCGTATTGCTTTTATTTTAATAGAAGCAGAGGAATTTTATCAGAGAGCAAAGATGTGTTTGCTACCAGTAAGGTATTGCAATAATTACATATATACCTACCACCTGGCTTACTCTTATGTTTCACGTACTCTTATGAAGTATAATTTTAATCTATTGGACATCAACCATTCTTCATATTGCTCTATTGCACTCATTCACAGGGAATTTTATAGTCAGAATTATTCAACGACATCAAAATGTCACTATCTGTAAGATCCCCCTCTAAATCACACACCATCCTGACTTAGAATTAAACCATATCTCCTTCATAGTTGTTGGGTTTAAATCCTGGAACTCCTTAGCCAGTGACAAGGTGGATCACCTTCACTAGAAAGACTGCAGGGGTTCAAGGCAGCAACTCAACACCATTTAGCTACTCAAGGGCAATGAGCAATGCCTAATCAATGCCAGGAATGCTCACATCTCATAAATAAATTCAAAAAATTGAAGCATAACTTCAACATTGCTAAAAGCGGACAATTTCAAGTGTATTTTGGTGACAATTTCCTGCTCAGGTCTATCATATCAAAGGGTACACCGGCATTTTGCTCAGCACTACTCAGCAGAGCGCTGAAGCATTATATTGCACTTGGTCCTGAAATCTGAACACTGTGAGTTTTCTTACCCCCCAGTGTACTTTTTAAAAAAAGGCCTTAACTCAAGCTGTATATCGTGCATTATTGCACAACAGCAATAACAAACAAGATGCTAGAGGAAATAAGCAGATCAGGCAGCACCTGTGAAGGGATTTGGACAGTTGATGTTTCAGGTCGATACCCTTCATCCAGACCGAAAGATAGAGGGGACATGGCCCTTCCAGTCCAGACAAAGTGTCTTGACCCGAAATATTGACTTTCCATTTCCCTCCACAGATGCTGCCTGACCCACTGAATTCCATCAGCATCTTGTTTATTGCTCCAGGTTCCAGTATCTGCAGTGTCTTGTTGTCTGCATAACAGTAGTGCCTGGCATGAACCCCTGCGATGCCCTTATGATGCAATGATGCCATATGATTTGCTGATGCCCTATGATGCAATTGATGCTCTTGTTGGAAAGAATTACCCACAGATCAGAGTACTGAGGCTGGTGTTGGGTGAGCCAGGCAAGTGGTGGGGCTGCTCAGTGCTGAGATCCACAGCTCGGGCCACACCTTGGCTGGGGTAGTGTGAATGGGCCATTGCTGGGGGCTGGCAGCAGCCGCTCCACAAGTTGACAGACTGCCTGGATCCGACAGTCTCTCTCATCAGTCTGTCAACAGATGCTGCCAATCCCCATCAATGGCCCACACTCACCCTGCAGCCTAGGGTACTGCCCTGAATCCCTTGGTGACTTTTATTCCAGCCTGTCCCACACCAGCCTTCACAAGGAGCCTCTCCACACCGAGCCTCACCCGATTCACTGGGAGCACTAGCAGAATGTAGTGATTGGTGCCAGGACCCAGGGTGCAGCATCCAGAAGAGCAATGGTCCATGCCAAATTCCAAGCACAGCAGTGTTGTCATTAACACATCTCTGTACACAAAATGCCATTAGGAACCTTTTTAACACCAATTCCATTTGTTTCCCATTTCCTGGGGATGCATTCCGAGCTCTAAGAAAGAAACCAGTGTAGCTGTAATCACCATACGATATGGGAACAGAATTAGGCCATTTGGCCCATTGAATCTGCTCCGCTATTCAACCATGGCTGATTTAACAGGTCAGGACAACAGATAATGGATCACAGACAGCACAAGTCAGAAAACTGAGGCTACGTTGTGATTTGCTCTATTTATTGCAGACAGAACATAGCAGGAGATCACAGGTGTCTAGGAATCTTCGCTGTGTGTGCCAGCAAAAATTTATTTGAAAAAAATTGTCACTAACTAACTTGAACAGTGGAGGAGGCATTTGTTAATTACCAGTTCACAGTGGAACTCCCTGTGATACTTAATATTTTGAAAAGTGAATCTCATAAAACCTTTTATTACAAACAATTTTATGTAAAGCTGGATGAAATGATTGCTACTCTAATATTATATTCTGTGGTGGGACTGCAGCTGCAAACTGACACAAATTGATTCTCTTCGATTTTAAAATTCTCAGCTTTGTTTTCAAATCCACCCCATCTACATCTCCCCCACCCAGGTCTTGCCTTTCCTTAACTCTGTAACTTTCTCCAGCTGCTGGAATTGAATTTAGGAGCCGCAAGGTAATGTTGCAGCTATATAGGTCCCTGGTCAGACCCCACTTGGAGTACTGTGCTCAGTTCTGGTCGCCTCACTACAGAAAGGATGTGGAAGCCATAGAAAGGGTGCAGAGGAGATTTACAAGG
>JARFYF010000001.1:46906416-46925371 GCA_030265395.1 Rhina ancylostomus
CACTGTTGAACCAGGTAAGCTTTCCTGCGCTACAGGTTTTTCTATAAAACTTGGTGGCTCTGAAAGTGAGGTGAAAAAAAACATTGAATCCCAACAGTACATTGTTTACACTGCATCGTATGTCAAGAAAAATAAAGAGTCAGAAGTAAAAATAAGAAATTACAATAAATTGCAATCAAACTTTAAGCTCTAAATACATTAATTTTCCTCTAAGTGGCAAAAAATCAAAAATTGAATATGTGTATAAATATAAAAGAGATATAATTGAACTGAAAGCAAATTCAACTTTCAAACCTGTTATATTTAAGAAACCACTGCATTCATCACTTCCCACTGAATTGGTTGCTTTGCAAATATAAGTTCCACGATCTGAAATCTCTAGTTGATTCACTTCCAAAGTTGTTGTGTTATCTTGAGATAATATTTTGTATTTCTCACTAGTCGTTATTAATATGCCACCTTTATACCAAGAGTAGCTCATTGGAAGAGAACCAGAAACCTTGCATTCCAGTTGTATGAAAGACCCTAAAACACTGTCCACTTTGCGTAATTTTCTTTTAAACAATGGGGGAATTAGTTGATCTGTCCAAGGTAAAGTGACAAAAGCACAGTGAATCAATTCATACAGCAAATAGGTAAATGAATCAAAATCTATTGTGCCTTTTTAAAGTAAAAATTGTCATGCTCATTCATATATGTCTTAGATGACTATTGAAAAATAAAATTAATTTCAAATTTTCCAGAATAGCTGATCTGCCAAATCCCATCTTCACAAGATTACAATTTGAAAGTTATAAAATTGCCTTTAGATAAGTTACTGTTCAGTGCAATCAGGATTTACTTATTTAATAGCTATTTTTATAACACATTAGGTAAGTAGATTAGCTGACTTCCAATTGCAAGTAAAACACTAACCTAATACTGTCAATGAAGCTTTACAGCTGCTGGTTCCAAACTGATTCTTGACTTCAAAAGTATATTCACCAGTATCATCATTAGAAACAGAAGGAAACTTCAGGCTGACCACATTATTTTCAAAGCTGATTCTGTGTTTCCGACTAGACATCATTTCATTACCATCTTTAAAACATTTAACTTTTAGTTCTGGTGTACCAGTTACAGTACATTCCAGGTTTGCTGTATTTCCTGCCGTCACACTGATAGACTGCGCTTGTTCTGTGATTTTTGCTGGTTCTATGAGAATAAAAATCTCTTTTATCTGTCATTGGTATGAATTTCATTTTAGTTAACACATGGCAGAGTATTTGAATTGATTTATGATTAGAAAAAACAATGGAGTGCAGAGAAATATTAAGTTAATCAATATCCCACTGACCTGCTACCAACAATGTGGCAAAGCACTTCTCAGTTCCTGCATCATTCTTGACCTGGCACGTATACTTTCCAGCATGATTTTCTCCAACAGCATTTATTTGAAGAGTAGCAATATTATTCTCAAAAGACAAAGTAATATTACCATCTTCTTCAATAACATCTTTATCTTTCATCCAAATTAAATAAATAGGCTTTGAGCCTTTTACTTGACTTTGGAATACAACTGAATTGCCTGATACTGTTGTTATATTTTCAATCTTCTTTATAAATCCTGGGGGTTCTAGTTTAAAATAAATAATAACACGGCTAAGTGGGATTATTTCATTTTCCATGACAGTTAAAACTAAGATAAAATGAAGACTTTTACAAATAAGTCAGCATTGAATTTCCAAACATGAAATAAGATGATTCTGATGTCACTTTAATCACCAGAAGGAAAATATCTTCTGACAACATTGTAAAACTGACCTTTTAAACTGACTGTTGAACTGCAGGAACAACACCCCACGTCATTTTGTACGACGCACTTGTATTCACCAACATCTGAGGTATCAGAGCTCAGAACGCACACACTAACTAAAGAACTGTCAGAGATCATTTTGTATTTCTTACTGCGTCGAATTTGTTTATTGTCCTTATACCACATAACTTCAAAGGGACCTGTACCAGCCACCTCACATTCAAGAGAAATATCATTGGATTTAACTATCTCAGTGAATTGAAGTTTCCGTCTAAAACTTGGTGGTTCTAAAAAGTAATCACAATAAGATATATCTAAATGAGTCAAAATATAGAAACTATCAGTATTCCTGCTCAAGAAAGTAAATAATATGTAGTCTTATTGAATAAAAGACATTATTACAGACCTTTAACTTCAACTTCAGTGCTGCAGCTCTCACTACCAGCTTCATTTTGTGCCTCACAGATGTAGCATGCACTGTCGTTCGGAATCACATCAATAATCTCAAGAACTGCCACAGCACCATCAAATGACATCATAAATTTTTCACTGGCTATAATTTCATCACCATTTTTGTACCAGATAACTTTTATGTTAGGTGTGCCTCTTATACTGCACTCAAAACGTGCTGAGACTCCTTCCTTTAGGATTGTTGGGGAGTGCAGCTTTTTAATGAAGCTTGGAGGTTCTAGAATCCAAAATATTATAAATTTCAACAGACGTTTATAAGGTATTCAAAACTAATTCAAACAAATGTGTATGCATAAATAATTGGCCATAAAACACAGAGATCAGATTCACCAAACATACTCAAAACTGAGCTCTCTCTCTTAAGTCAGGGAAACAGCATTCTTTTTTTTCATGTTCCCCTTCACTGCATCCAGTAAAATGGTTTGTTACTCAGTAGTGATGAGGGATACTAGGCTACGAGAATTCTTTGCCATCATTGTCATTAATTTCAATTAAGAGACAGAATTCTCCACCATTAAGTGTGCCTCATCTTGCAGTTAATGGGGCTTCCAAGAGCATTAGGTCTGACAAGCAACTCAGATCTGAATGTCTCAAGACCACCATGTGCACTTCATGTTTGCCAATATCCATTTCTTTAGTGACATCTGGTCAACCATCAAGAAAGCAAAATGATGTAGCTATACTTTCAAGGTAGAAAAGTGGGATAAAACAATTTATACAACTCAAAACTGCAGATAAAAATCCATAATTCCACACCTTTAACAAACAGTTTTGCAGAGCAGGCATCTGTACCAATATCGTTGCTAACTTGGCAGGTATAACTACCCGCATCAGATATCTTAGCTGAGAGCAATTCCAGAAAATACGTTGAGCCTTCATTCCAAATAGAATATGCCACACCATGCATCAATTCTCTGTCCCCTTTGAACCATTTTGTGGATAATGGTGTGCTTCCTTTCACAACACCCCTAAATTGCACTGTAGAACCAAGTACAACATCCTGCGACATTATTTTATCTATAAAGCTTGGCGGTTCTAAAAATCAAATTAAAAAAATTTCATTAACAGGTTCATAGATGAACTATAAAAACTGATCAGATTAAAGTTAACATTACAAATTAAATGTGCTAATATATCCACCAGAAGTTTATAGCAGTCTTAGAGAAAGATGGTTGATTCATTTATTTAGGTACTTCACTACTGTATCAAACTACCTACAAAAACTGTTTTGTAAAGAATGTATTTGCATTTGGAACCAAGAAAGACATGTAGGAAAGCAACCATTCAAACCTTTTATACTTAACACAGCACTGCAGTCATCCTTTCCGGCTGAATTGGCTACCTTGCAAGTGTAAATTCCACCATCTGAAAAATCTAACTCATTGACTTCTAAAGAGATAGTGTTTTCTTGAAATAGCATCTTGTATTTGTTACTAGCTGATATCTTTTGGTCCTCTTTGTACCAAGTAATGCTCATTGGGATAGAACCGGAAACTTTGCATTCCATTCGCACAAAATACCCTAAAGTACTGCCCACGTCCTTTAGTTTCCTTGTAAACAATGGAGGAATTATTTGTTCTGTTCAATATAAAAGGAAAAAAAATGATAAAACACAAATGATGTATTATACTTCTAACTTTGTAATAAGTGATGGCTTTGAATCAAAAGATATAAAAGAAAAACATCAACACAACTTGCGTACTGACCTATCACGGTCAATGAAATATTACATTTGTTGGCTCCAAACTCATTCTGGACTTCAAAAGTATATTCTCCACTGTCATCCATTTCAACAGACAAAATTTTTAGACTGGCCACCTTATTCACAAAACTTAATTTATATCTTCTATTTGATTCTAGCTGCTTTCCATTTTTGAACCATGCAACATTTAATACTGGTGTTCCAGCTACTGTACATTCCAAAATAGCAGGATTTCCAGAAGTCACTGTGAGTGGCTCAGTTTTTTCTATGATATTTGCAGGTTCTGTGGGAACAATACATTATTTACTTCACAACTGATTCAATATTTATGTCAGAAATGATATTTTATGATAATAAATTTTGTGGTGAACAGACATCACTGTGGTTTTGTAAGTTAATTGACAGGTTCAAATCTAGATAATACTACTATAATAAATGCTTTCACGACATGCCTGCTGAATATATTCCTTGCAAAGAGTTTTGGAAATCTCAGTCCAGCTTGCAGTGCCTCACAAAATAGATGCTGAGGGAAAATGGATAAAATAACAAACCATTATATTGGAAGTGCTTTTCAAAGGATTTGCCTATGGCTTGTTGGAGATAAGCAGAAGGACCTGTATTCTAAATATTACTAACCAACCCTACAATGGCTGCTCAAGATGGAAAATGTTTCTATTATCAACCATAACATATATTACTTTAATATTCACAGAATTCATTCAAAAATTTACAATAATTTCACCAATAAAAGTAAATATCCTGAATCTGAAATCAATAATTTCTGGGCAAATTTTTCTATTCATAATTTCCTACTAACCCATTACAGCCAGTGTGGCGAAGCACTTTGCTGTTCCCGCATCATTTTTTGCCTGACAAATATAATTTCCACTGTGATTTTCTTCCGCTTTAATGATCTGTAATGTGGCAGTATTGTTTTCAAAGGAAATCTTAATATTATCATTTTCTTTGACACGCTTGTCATCTTTTCTCCAGCTTGTAATGATAGGGACTGAGCCTCTTACAAGACATTGAAATACAGCAGAATTTCCAGAAAATACCGTTGCATTTTCTATTGTTTGTATGAAGGCTGGTCGCTCTGGTTTGAAGTAAAGAAAGTATCCCAGGTTATAACTTACAGTTACACTACCAACATTTAATAATTAAAAATATTCTGCTTTAAAACATCCAATATTATATAATTCCATGATAATGAAACAAATAATGCACAACATCCAGGTAAGATTACTTATTTGAATTAGAATTTAACTGACCTTTCAGATTGACTGTAGAACTGCAGGAACAGCTTCCCACAGCATTCTTTACCATGCACTTGTATTCACCAACATCTGAGCTATCAGACGCTAGAATGCAAAGGCTGACTAAAAAGTTGTCAGATATCATTTTGTATTTTTTACTTCGTCGTATTTGTTTATCATCCTTATACCACAAAACTTCAAAGGGAGCTGTTCCAGCCACCTCACATTCAAGCGTAACATCACTGGCTTTAACTACCTCAATCGGTTCAAGTTCCTTTGTGAATGTGGGAGGTTCTGAAGAGTAAACATGATATCATGACTTACAAATCATAGGCCACTAAATTTGCACAATGTCTCTCATAAAAAGCCACTCTCAGCAAAAATCTTCACTTTATCAGCAGGAAGCATCGATAATTGCAAATTGAGACCCTAAGATATATAAATGACCCAAATAGCAGCTTAAAGATCCTGCGAGCAGCATGCCCACTGTAACTGCACATGGATAAATTCCATAATTTAATCCTGGTATGTGCGAGGTGATACACTTTGGGAGGACTAATAATTGTAGGACACACACAATGAACAACAGGGGCTTAAGGAGCATTGAAAATGGAGAGATGTCAATGTACAAATCTAAGGATCCTGACGTGGCAGTACATGTGGATAAGCTGGTGAAGAAGGCATATAGGATACTTACTTGCATTAGCCAAGGCATGTAATATAAGAGCATGGAGGTTATGATAGAACTTCATAAACTATTCGTTAGGCTACAGCTGGAGTACTATGTACAGCTCTGGTTGCTCCACTGTCCAAAGGATGTGGTTGTACTGGAAGTGATGCAGAAGAGGTTCACCAGGATGTTGTTTGGATGGAGTATATCAGTTGAGAGGAAAGATTGGATAGGCTGAGTTTGTTTTGCTTGGAGCATAAGAGGCTGAGGGGAAGGCCCGTTAAAGATATACAAAGTTATGATGGGTATTGATAGTGGTGGATTGTAGGAAACTTTTCTCATAGCAGAGGTATCTAAAACCAGAGGGCATAGGTTTAGGGTAAGGGATAAGACATTTCGAGAGGATCTGAGGAAGGACTTTTTCATCCAGTGAGAGTGGATGGAATCTGGAACACACTGGCTAAGTGGGTAATGGAGGCAGATAGTCTCATTGTAATCAGTATCAAGAAAGCTAAGGACCAACTGCTGTTAAATGGGATTAGTGGAAATAGATGCTTGATGCTTGACATGGTCATGACAGGCTGAAGGGCCTGTTTTGTGCTTCATGGTTCTATGACTCATACTGGGACCAGAAGAAGGGGAACTCCTGGCCTTGTAAAGAAACTTTGGGCTTCAAGATCTTTGGATATGATACCCATAGTTATCAAAATATGCTGAGGCCTCCAACAAGGAAGTCCGGTCTGCTTCAGTAGAAAAATCAAGTCACTGAAAAATGTTTATATTTTATTTTATGGACTAGTCAGAGTCAGAAGGCAAGTAGCAATTAGATGGTAAATATATTGGCCAATTAAAAATGTACAAGAATCAGCTCCTTATAACAAAGCCCTCATTATTCCTTAATTAAACATCAGTTGCAACATGACTGGAAAAGCTGATGGACTCATGATGTAAAATGGAACAGAGAATTTTTGCACACCTTTAACTGTAACTGTAATGTCACAAGTTTCACTGCCAGCTTCATTCTGGGCTTTACAGGTATAATTCCCGCTGTCATTCAGGCTTACATCAGCAATCTCCAAGAATGCCACAGAATCAATAAATGACATTTTATATTTTTCATTGACACTAATTTCATGATGATTCTTGAACCAAGTTACTTTAATTTCTGGTGTGCCGGTTACTTTACACTCAAAACTTGCTGTCTCTCCTTGTTTAAATATTGCTGTTGGTTCTAACTTCTTAATAAAATATGGAGGCTCTGTAGAAAACAACATTGTAAATTTAACTATACATACAGTACAAAAGTCCAAAATGTTTCCATTCACATAAAGAATAAATAGGTGCATGGAATGCGCTGCCTGGGGTGGTGGGGGAGGCAGATACGTTGGACAGGTTCAAGAGGTTGTTGGATAGGCATATGGAGGAGTGTGGGATAGAGGGATATGCGGGAGGAAAGGGTTAGATGGTGTGAGGTGTGGTTTGATGGGCGGCACAACTTGGTGGGCCAAAGGGCCTGTATTGTGCTGTATTGTTCTATGGTTAAGACACATGGAACATACAAGAAGAATGAAGGAAGACAACACAGTGCACAAAATTAACATTAAGAATAACAGAGAAAATTATGTAGCAATCAAAGAAAGACTCCTGCACACAAATGTAAATAGACGGCACTTTTAAAACCATTCCACAACAATTAAACAAATACAGATAAATTGCACACCTTTGATAAAGAGTCTTGCCACACAAGTGGCACTGCCAACTTTGTTGCTGACTTCACAAATATAGTCACCCGAATCAGAAACTTTGGCCGAAAACAACTCAAGTAAACTTGTTGAGCTTTCATTTAAAATGAAATAATCAGCTCCAGACATCAGTTCCCTGCCATCCTTCAGCCATTTTATAGTTAGTGGAGCAGTTCCTTTCACAACACTTCTAAACTGCACTGTTGAACCAGGTAAGCTTTCCTGCGCTACAGGTTTTTCTACAAAACTTGGTGGCTCTGAAAATCAGGTGAAAAATAAAATCATTGGATTCCAATCAGTACATTGTATGTCAAGAAAAATAAAATGTCAGAATTAAAATAAGAAATTACAATAAATTGCAATCAAATTTCAACCTGCCTTCAGGTAAGATGCAAAAATCAAAAAGTTAAGAACAGTATTAATATCATAAAGATATAAAGTGAACTGAAAGCAAATTCAACTTTCAAACCTGTTACACTTAAGAAACCACTGCTTTCATCACTTCCCACTGAATTGGTTGCTTTGCAAATATAAGTTCCACGATCTGAAATCTCTAGTTGATTCACTTCCAAATTTGTTGTGTTATCTTGAGATAATATTTTGTATTTCTCACTAGTCATTATTAATATGCCATCTTTACACCATGAGAAGCTCATTGGAAGAGAACCAGAAGCTCTGCATTCCATCTGTATGGATGATCCTAAAACACTGTCCATTTTCCGTAATTTTCGTGTAAACACTGGAGGAATTAGTTGATCTGTCCAAGATACCAAAAGCACAGTTGATCAACTCAAACAGTAAATGCCTTAAATGAATCAAATTCATTGTATTTTTTGTTCCCAGCAAGAAATTCTGTGTTTTGTAGGATATACCTTCAGTGAATATTCAGAAATACAATTAAAAAGTCCTGATATCACTGTTAGGCATTGTCCCACTATTATGGAACACAGAATTTGCAATCATCAGTGACCATCCTCATTGCTAACTGCTGTGCAAAACTTCATTGCAGCTCCCACACGAGGAGTCAGCTCATTCCTTCATAGCAACATTCTCAATGACAGCAAGGCTACAGTGACGTAATGGTATTATATGGGGGAATAAAAATCCTTACCCACTGAATATCCTGAAAAAAATTGACAACTGGCTTACCAAGTGCTATCTGTTGTAGGACACTCTGAGATTTTCTGAATGATTCTTAAATACAGAAACAATCAGATATATTCAAAAACTATTAAAAAGCAATTCAAAGTTTTAAATTATTAAATATTTTTAAATGTTTAAAAGTTTCTTTAAGTTTAAAGAATGAATATGCCTTAAATACTCAAAATTATTTTAACACATTCAAACAATTATCTAAAATTTGAACTAACTTTTACTGACCTCAGTCCTTGGGAATATTTTCCTTTCAATGAATTCAATGGAGAAACACTCTCTGTGTCTCCAGGCACCTGGTCCAGATATCCAACACTAAAGAATATGCTGAAATTGCTGACCCCGACATGAAGACTTGCATGGGAAACTTTGTGTGGAAATCACAAAGTTGCTAATAGTTACACAGGGAAAAGTTGGCAATTATAAAGAGAATTGCCAGTATTTCCCTGCAGAATCAGGTTATTATAAAAACCATGGGAAGCAATATACCAGCATCATTATGAAAACAAAATAGACTGCAGATGCTGGAATCTGGAGCATCCTTGTGTATTGCCTGGGAGTACCCAGCTAAGAAGCTCAGGCCTAATCAATGCTTGAATGGGAGACCATCTGAAAATACAGTAGCCTTGCTGCCTGGAGAAACATAAAAACTCAACCAGCATATTGAATTTGGAAAGGATCTTAATCATATTACATATGCAAAAAACCCTACAGCCCTTATACTTGCTGATGGTCAACGTAAACACAATTTCATAATCAAATTCAAATTGCAAGTTAAACACTAACCTAATACTGTCAATGAAGCTTTACAGCTGCTGGTTCCAAATTGATTCTTGACTTCAAAAGTATATTCACCAGTGTCATCATTAGAAACAGAAGAAATCTTTAGGCTGGCCACATTACGCTCAAAGCTGATTCTGTGTTTTCTGCTAGATACCATTTCATTACCATCCTTAAAACATTTAACTATTAGTTCTGGTGTACCAGTTACAGTACATTCCAGATTTGCTGTATTTCCTGCTGTCACTCTGAGCGACTGTGCTTGTTCTGTGATTTTTGCTGGTTCTACGAGGAAAAAGAAATCTCTTCAATACATTACTTGCATTAATCTCATTTTCGTTGATAGATGGCAAAAATTCTGAATCCACTACTAATTAAAATGGAGGCTAACCAATATCCCACTGACCTGCTACCAACAATGTGGCAAAACACTTCTCAGTTCCTGCATCATTCTTGACCTGGCACGTATACTTTCCAGCATGATTTTCTCCAACAGCATTTATTTGAAGTGTAGCAATATTATTCTCAAAAGACAAAGCAATATTACCGTCTTCTTGGATAACATCTTTATCTTTCATCCAAGTTACGTAAATAGGCTTTGAACCTTTTACTTGACATTGGAATACAACTGAATTATCTGACATTATGGTTATATTTTCAATCTTCTTTATAAATCTTGGTGGTTCTGATTTAAAACAAATGGTTATACAAACATGAATTTTAATTTTAACTTATTATTATGTTGAAATGTTTTAATCTAAAAGGCAGAATTGTATCATAAATAATTGAGCATTGTCCCAATTAGCAGAAGCCAAATATGTTCCCACAAACACAAGGACTGACCTTTCAAACTGACCGTAGAACTGCATGAACAACTTCCCACATCATTCTTTACAGTACACTTGTATTCACCAACATCTGAGGTATCGGATGTTAAAATGCAAAGACTGGCTAACACATTGTCAAAAGTCATTTTATACTTTTTGCTGCGTCGAATTTGTTTATTGTCCTTATACCACAAAACTTCAAATGGAGCTGTACCAGTCACCTCACATTCAAGAGTAATATCACTAGTTTTAATTATCTCAACAGGTTCGAGTTTCTTTGTAAATGAGGGAGGTTCTGAAGAGTAAAACATAACAATGTGGCTTAGAAAACAATCATACGTCAAAGAGTTCAATGTCTCTTTAAGGCACTGTTTAACACACCTTTAACCTGAATCACAAAGTTGCAGCTGTTAACACCAGCATCATTCTGGGCTTCGCAGGAATAATCCCCACTATCTTCCACCTTTATATCAGCAATCTCAAGAACAGCCAACGAGTTTTGAAATGATATCTTATTCTTGTCACTGGTTCTAATTTCTTGATTATTTCTATACCATGTTACTGTGATTTCAGGTGTACCAGTAATTTTGCACTCAAAACGTGCAAATTCTCCTTGTTTCAGTGCTGATGAAGAAGGTGGCTTCATAACAAAACTTGGAGGCTCTGAGAAATGAAATGTAGTAAACTTGAATATTGGAATTACAAAGTCAAATTAGACACATTAGACACAGTAAATAAAGTAGACAAAGGACAAGGAATCACCTTCTGGTAAGAGTTACTCTTATGCGAGTTTAAGAAAGCAAAGTAAGATTTTTTACAATGTTAAAAATGATACACAAAATTAAATTACTATTGAGATTAACAAAAAATGCAAACCTTTGACGAACACATTTGCAGTACTAATAACTGAACCAGCTTCATTGGTGAGTTGACAGTTGTAAACACCAGCATCAGAAATCTTGGTTGAAATTATCTCAAGGAAGTGTGTTGTTTCTTCATTCCAAATGGAACATCTTGTGCCAGGTTTCAACTCCCTATTATCCTTCATCCACTTGACAAATAGTGGAAGAGTTCCTTTCACAATGCTTTTAAACTGTAGCGTAGAACCAAGCACAATCTCTTGGGACGTTGGTTTTTCTATAAAGTTCGGTGGTTCTAAAAGTCATTTGAGAAAAAAAAATTGTTTAGTATTTTCAGCAGAGGTAAAAATACTGAAACTTCTAGAATTACTTGTACTACTCCAGCACTTTGTTACTGAAATAGATAATGTCAAAATATTTTAGAAAGTTGAAGTATGTATAGTTTATCTACATTGTTACAGAAAGTGAAGAAACAAACAATATTGGGTGAGATTTTGCTGATATAGTTGCCCCCCCCTCCCCCACCTAGGTTTCCCTGCATATCCACTGGCATGGTCTAGAGGATAACCTACAATGATGCTTCAACGGGCAGTAAAGCCCAGTCTGCAGCTCCGCCAGTTGTAAAAGCTCTGAATGATTTTTAATAGCTTTTAGCTGTTTCTAGAAACATTTAAAAACAAGTAGATTTTAAAAATATATTAAAATTAAAAGATTTGGGTGATAAATTAAAGGCATTAAGCTAAAATTAAATAATCAAGCAACTTAGCCCATTTGCCTTCTAATCCAAAGCCTTACAAAGCCCTTTGAAATTAATGGAGTTCAGACCTTATGTTCAGTCCAACCTCGTATGGAGTCCATGGTCAGAGTGACCATCACATTTGGACTTACCACCATTTAAAAAGCTAAATGCCAGTGATTCTGGAACTTCTGCTATTAGCCAGCATGATTCAGCCCATTTTAACCAGAAAATCAGCATCGGATGTATCTTAAAATAGAAGAGGATTGAAAAAGTGTATCTTCAAACCTTTTACGGTTAGGAATCCACTGCATTTACTACTCCCAGCAGCATTTGTTGCTTTGCAAGTGTAATTTCCACCATCTGTGATTTCAAGTTCGTTAATCTCCAAAAATGCAGTATTTTCTTCAAATGACATTTTGTATTTGTGATTTGCCATTATTTCTATATCATCTTTATACCAAGAAATGCTGATTGGAAGCGAACCAGATACTTTGCACTCCATGTGCATCAAAGATCCCAATATATTATCCATTTTCTTTAAACTTTTTATGAAAGATGGAGCAATTATTCGATCTATACAACACAGAACAACAAAGAAAGCTTATCAGCTGAAACACCTAGTGTAAGATTTTTACTCATCCTCCCCATCAGAAACATGATTGTAATGGAATTAAAATGTAAGAGGTAGGAGTGCTGCCATTTTCTACTTCTATTGCAAACTAGAAGATCTGTTTCTTAATGTAATGTAAATTCTGATCTTATGATATATTAGCACCTCAATATAATACTATGGACTATTCAGCAGGAGATGCAGTAAATATGCTCCATTCCATAACATCTGGATGATGAGGCATAATCATGAAAGTACTGACAATCCAGTTTATAACCAATTGCATATATTTAGAAGACAATATAAGTTGAATATATAATGTTGAGTTCAGACCATTTAAAATATAATCTGCTCAGTCTATGTTATAATTATATTATACCCTTTCAGCTACTGTTTTAATACGTACTATCAATGGTTTCAATACATTAAAAAAAATCACCAACCTAGTACTGTCAATGAAGTTGTGCAGCTGCTGTGTCCAAACTCATTCTGTACTTCAAAAGCATATTCCCCACTATCATCCTTATCAACAGATTGTATCTTTAGGACTGCCACCTTATTCACAAATGTCACTTTATATTTTCTGCTGGATGTCAATTCATCTTGATTCTTGAACCATCTAACTTTCAGTTCTGGAGTACCAGCAACAACACATTCCAAGATTGCCATTGTTCCTGAAGTTACACTTAAGGGCTCTGGTTTCTCTATGACTTGTGCAGGTTCTGCAAGGAAAACCGTACTTTCTCAAGTGATGAAGTTAAAAAAGTAGTGTTTTACCTCTTACTACTTGACACATTACTAAAATTCACTAAGGTCAAGTGTATTATACCAACCTGTTACTGCCAAGGTTGCAAAACACTTGTCAGTTCCTGCCTCATTCCCAGCTTGACATGTGTACTTCCCACTGTGATTTGATTCTACAGAAGCAATGTGCAGTACAGCAATACCGTTCTCAAAAGATATCTTAATATTGTCATCTTCTCTGACTTCTTCTTTGTCTTTCATCCATGTGACAAATATGGGAGTTGAGCCTTCTATTTGGCTGTTAAAAGTGGCTGAATTTCCAGATAATGTTGTAACATTTTCAATCCTTTTCACAAAGGAAGGTGGTTCTGATTTAGAGTTAAGAATTGCATGAGTTAGAGATAAGAATCAGGCTCTCAGTCATGAAACCTAGTAAGAATGAAATCCAAAACGTGATTATTGAAAATATAAAAAAAGAAAATGGCTGGCATTTGGTAACTGACCTTTTAATCTGACTACAGCTGCACAAGAACAAGTTCCCACATCATTTGTTACTTCACACTGGTATTCACCAGCATCTGAAATATCAACGTTCTGAATAAAAAGACTAGCTAAGGATTTTCCAGTCGTCATCTTGAATTTAATACTTGGTTGAATCTGCTTATTGTCCTTATACCAAGTGACATCAAATGGACTTGAACCAGCAATTTCGCATTCAAGACTGATATCATTTCCTTTCACCATCTCAATAGGTTCCAGTTTCTTGCTAAAAGAAGGAGGTTCTTTAAAAAAAAGGAAGAAAAAGAATTAAGATATCCAAGCAGAAAAGAAATGTCACTGAAAAATAAGTTTTCAAAATTTCTTCATTAAAATCTATTAGAGTTTTTTGAAGAAGTAGCCAAGAGGATTGATGAGGGCAGGGTGGTGGATATTGTCTATATGGACATTAGCAAGGCCTTTGACCAGGTCCCACATGGAAGGCTGGTATGGAAGGTTAAATCACATGAGATCCAGGGAGAGCTAGCTAAGTGGATACATAATTGACTTGATGTTAGGAAGCAGAGGGTGATAGTAGGAGTTGTTTCTCAAACTAAAGGCCTATGAGTAGTAGTGTGCCACAGGGATTTGTGCTGGGCCCATTGTTGTTCATCATTTATATAAATGATTTGGATGAAAATGTACATGGCATGGTCAGTAAGTTTGCAGATGATATTAAAGTAGGTGGCACCATTGGCAGTGAAGGTTATCAAAAATTACAAAGGGATCTTGATCAGCTAGTTAAGTGAGCCAAGGAATAGCAAATGACGTTCCATCCAGATAAATGCGAGGTATTTTCGGAAGTCAAACCCCGGTAGCACTTTCACAGTGAATGGTAGGACCCTGAAAAGTGTTATAGAGCAAAGGGACCTAGGAGTACAAGTACATTGTTCCCCGAAAGTGGCATCACAGGTAGACTGGATTGTTAAGAAAGCATTTCACATGCTGTCCTTCCTCAGTCAGGGCAGTTGAGACAGTAGTTGGGACATTATTTTGCAACTGAACAAAACATTAGTGAGGCTGCACCTGGAGTATTGTGTACAGTTTTGATTATCCTGTTATAGGAAAGACGTCACTAAGCTGTAAAGACTGAAAAGAAGATTTATGAGAATACTGCCAAGAATCAAGGGCCTGAGTTATAGGGAGAGACTGGCAGGGTAGGACCTTATTCCTTGGAGTGTAAGGAACTGAGGGGGTGATCTTATAGACTTGTGTAAAATCATAAGAGGTGCAGACAGTGTGAATGCACACAATCTTTTTCCCAGTGAAAGTGAATCAAAAACTAGAGGGCATAGGTTTAAGGTGCAAGGTGAAAGGTCTGAAAGGGAACTGAGGGGCAACTTCTTCACACAGAGGGTGGTGTGTATATGGAACAAGCTGCTAGAGGAAGTGGTTGAGGCAGGTACAATAACAACACTTATAAGACACATGGACAGCTACATGGATAGGAAAGGTTAAGAGGGATATGGGCATCTTGATTGACGTGGACAAGTTGAGTCAAAGGGCCATTTTTCTTGCTGTATTACTCTATAACTCTATTATATCTTATGGTCACACACCTTTAACAGTAATTGTAACAATGCAGTTGTCAAAGCCAGCTTCATTCTCTGCTCTGCAAGTGTAATGTCCACTGTCTTCCACATTGACATTAATAAGTTCAAGGACTGATTTTGAATCAACAAATGACATCCTGAATTTTTCACTTGGGAGAATTTCACTTTCTTGCTTGTACCAGGTTACTTTGATCTCAGGTGTTCCAGCTACAGTGCATTCAATAGATGTTGAGCTTCCTTTTTTCAATAATGTTATACGATCTGGCTTCTGAATGAAGTTTGGAGGCTCTATAAACCAAAATGTAATGAACTGAATGAGAAAAAAATTCAAAAGATTTTACTTGAACTCAGTGAATATACTGGAAGAAAACTGATGACTATCCTGACATCCAAGTCATCATATGTATTAACCACCGAGAAAATGTTATCTATCATCAATCATTATTTTTAAGCAGCATGAAATGCAATTCACTAATACTTGTAAAGGTCCCTGAAAAATGACATATCAAAAGCTATATTTGAAGAAAGTCATGTTCATTCAAATATGTGAATAGCATCTTAATAAAAAGATCAACAGCAAACTCCAAAATGTTTAAAATCAAAAAAACCCTCACTTAAGAGAAAAAGGAGTCTTTTAGGTTACAATTCACAAATTAGCTGCTTGATTTATACAACTGTCTTCTTGTCTATTTGTCAGCATATCCATTCATCTGAAAACCTTAGCTCTGTGCCTAAGCTCTACCAATGATATGCACCACCTAACTTCACTTATTATGTTTTTCCCATTAGATTTTTTTCATATTTTTATGATATCATGAGTTCCGTAGTTGTAATAGTTTTTTCCATTGTAATTGTCATTCTGATACTCCAATGTGTTGCCACTGTTCTCTCAAAAAGCAACTTGAATTTGTATTTTGAAAATGTTCCTTATTAACTACAATTTCTATTATCTAATATTAGGGATTAATCAAAATTTAGCACCAGAAGGATTTTTGAACTGCTCTGCTTTGTTTGACAGTGTGATAGCTAAGCTTCCTCGAAAAATGGACCCACAGGACCACAAAATTTTACCAAGCTTAGAAGGGTGCAAGCACATGTGGTAGGCCAGATTGAGTATGATCTGCTGAAAGGAGTTTACATGGGTCCAGATTCCTCTGCTTAAATTCACAGTTTTGCAATGTTTAAAAGATGAGAGTGAAAAATTGAAAGAAAGAAACAGCAGCTGACTCTCAAAACCATGCAATATCACAGGGACTATTTGGAATACAGCTTAACACTGTGTGACACCCCTGCAGAATTATGTGTTCATGTTACAAAAAGTTAAATCAATAAAGGACAGAAAAAGATAAATTTTTCATTGGTCTAATAAAAGTAAGATAAAGAAATTAGTATTAATGTTGAAGGAAGATTTGGGTTGAACAGAAAGACAGTGCAAATAAGTAACAATTGAAAGAAAGCTATGAGAAAAGGAGCCTTCAAATAAAGATTGTTTTCAAAACAAACTTAATCGAACAAAACTATTTACAATGCTACAATGAGTTATTAGAAATTCCACACCTTTGACAAAAAGATGTGCCACACATGATTCTGTGCCAACTTCATTGCTGACTCGACAAGTATAGTCACCAGTATCAGAGACTTTTGCTGAATGGAGTTGTAGCATACTTGTTGAACCTTCCTTTGAAATGTAAAATGAACTACTCGGCACCAACTCCTTTTTGTCCTTGAACCATTTGATGGTTGTTGGAGGAGTTCCACTAATAACACTCCTAAACTGTACTTTAGAACCAGGTACAACATCCTGGGACAAAGGCTTCACAGTAAAATATGGAGGTTCTGAAAATTCAAGAGGAAGACTAGTCATTCTCACAAGAAAATGAAATGAAAATTGATACAGTACTTCCTATGAAAATGAAATGTTAAAATAAGAGAACACAAGTACAATACATGCATTCTCAACATGTTTGTTAATGCAGTCAATTAAATGGAAGACAAGTAATACTTTGGATAACTGAAAGATATTAGTCAATATAATTTTGAAGCAATTAAGAAATTGAATGCAACATTTCAAACCTTTCACAGTTAAGACACCAATACTCTGATCAGTTCCAGCAGCATTTGTTGCTCTGCAAGTGTAGGTTCCACCATCTGTCATCTCTAGTTGATGAATCTCCAATTGTGCAATGTTATCATGGTAAGAAAACTTATGTTTTTCATTAGCTGTTAATTCTTCATTGTCCTTATACCAAAGCACACTCATTGGAAGAGAACCAGAGATTTTGCATTCCATCTTAACAAAAGAAGTTTTGATGCCATCCATATTTTTTAAGTTTCTTTTAAATGATGGTGGAACTATGCGATCTGTCCAACACATGGTGGGAAATCAAAGATTACTATTTCTTCCAAAATCTTTGCTGTTTCTTTTAAATATTTCAGTAATTGCAATGAAATTAAGAAGTAAAAATACCAACCCAATACTGTAATGGAAGCTTTGCAACTGCTGCTACCAACGTCATTCTCAATCTCACAGGTATATTCACCACTGTCCTCTTTCTCAGTAAAAGGAATCTTTAAACTAGTAACCTTATTTGTAACGCTGATTTTGTATTTTCTCCCAGTAATCAACTCTGTGCCATTCTTAAACCATCTGGCTTTAATCTCTGGTGTTCCTGTAAAACTGCAGTCCAATGTTGCTGGCTCTCCTGCAGTTACACTAATAGAATCTGCTTTTTCTATAATAGATGCAGGTTCTGTGACAATAAAATAAATAATATTAGAGGTCAAGAACATAAGAAACAATGGAAGACCATTTAAGTCCGTTAATTTTTCTTCTCTGAACCAAGCCATTGAATCTAAAACCACACGTGGACAATCTCCATTTGTAAAGATTATAGCATCTGTTCATGCATCCCTCATGTTCAGGAGAACTGGTTAAACAAATGTTCATTTAATTTGGTGTTTATTCAATCCACCTATCAATTATTAGTGACTCAGTTTGTTTTAGACTTTCACACATGCTTTGCAAAAGTCAAAGGTCCAAAATACTCTGGATGTCAGGTGCCAGCATATCTAACCTCCTTCTCAAGCTCTAGGCGCACTGTCAAGTCCAGTGGCAAAGCAATGTCATGGAGAAATGAGAGTAGTCACTTTGCAACTGTCCTCTGAATTCTTTGCGAGGGCTAGATGGTGTGCAAAGGAGACCCCATTTCTTTGAATCAACACTGTTAAGAAAATTAATAAAGGGAAATCTTTGAATTATTTTATTTTAATGTTTTAAGTACTCTACATGAATTTTAATTTTTGTTTAACTCTTTAAAGTTATTAAATCTATTTGACTAATTTTTAAATGTCTCTTTCAATCAGAAATATATAGTTCTGATATACTGTTATACAGAAATATACAGTTATAATCAGAAATATATGGTCTTGGACCATAGCTAGCTGCCATGGTTCTGAGTTCTGGTCCTCAATTTGGCTCCATTAATGCCTTGTTGTCCAGCACATGGATTCCATGCTG